>JAJIBD010001416.1:0-350125 GCA_021461705.1 Cryptotis parvus | reverse complement strand
AACAAGTTGGATTCAAGCTTTCTTAATGTTTTGATTAAGATTTTATGTTCTGTAGTCAGTGGTATGTAATTTTGGAAGTATGATGCCAATTTTAATTAATTTTCATAGGTTTGCTAATTAAAACAATTAAGAGGTGGGGCTTACTCATTGGAAAAATAATTGGAGGATCTCTTGAACATTATCCTTGAAAGTTCACACAAGCACAAAAATGGTGTAAATTTGTTTTAAAAATAGCTACAAACTCAAAAGAAGTAATTATAACATCAAACCAAAGTTGTGTCTGCATTTATATTTCCTAAAAATAGAAGATAAATTTTCCTTGAGCTTCTGGAAGCTGCTTCTGTCTGCCTCTGTATTCATGGCAGTGGTAATAATTAGGATTAACACCAGATTATTTTTTCAATGACAATATTATATGTAAACTTTAAACTTTGGAGTTATAAGTCAACAAAATACTGAGACAAGAGGAAGCACAAGGAGAACTATATAGCACAAATTAAACTACTCTGTCAATAAGATTTATCTTTGGCATAAATAACTTTTCCAACTTTTATAAAGTCACAAACTTTTAGAGTCAAATTTATTTCTTAGAAACTTAAGATAGAACCTGATCTTGATAGCAGCAGAACATGATTGGCAAGAATATGAAAAGGAAAGAAGAAAGATGAAAAGAACATTCAAGAAGCTGACTGTATAAATGCAAAAACTCGGAGTCATAATACTTAGCTTTGAATCCTGTTCCACATCCAAAGTAGGGATAATAAAACTAATCAAAATATTTTAAGAAATAAATGATTGACATATGTAAATCATTTGGAACAATGTTCTATCCAAAATAAATGTTATTTTAACAATTATCATCAGACACATCTAAAATATGAATAAAATATCTATTTCTTTAAGACATTCCATAATAATTTCCATTGTTGAAGTTTACACATTAATGTTATACAACCAGAATTTGGGGTACCAATGACTTAAAATCTAGCTATATTTGTCAGGCATATGAAACAGGTTGACAACTATTTGGTTGGATAATTTCACCTAAAAAATCCTGCTAAAGGACATGTTAAGAATGCAGTTTAATGAAAGACAGCTATTACAACATTATTGAAGAATAAACAGAGAATCTAAATGTCAGAATATAGGGAACTATTTATAAGTTGGACTATACAATTATATATACATATATGCATATATTATTTAAAATATTGGCCCTCATCAAGGCAGGTAGAAAAACTAAAAGAAACTTTTAAAACAATGAAAGTAAGTTAAGCTCTGACTTTTTTCATTAATAATTATTAATTACACGTGAAAATGATGAGTGCATTCTGGTAAGTAAATTCATAATAGCATATCAAATATATGTATAGTATGATCTTAACTTTAAAAGTATGCCTAGTCACTGGTAGAACTTTACAAGAGCTAAATAGTCAACCCCATCCAAAAATTGGGAGAAGAAATGAACAGAAAATTTGCAAGGAAGAAATTCCAATGGCCAAAAGACATATGAAAAATGCTTATTATCACTAATCATCAGAGAGATGCAAATCAAAACAATGAGATTTCTCACACCACAGAGAGTGGTGCATATCCAAAAGAACAAGAACAACAAGTGCTGGGCATGGATGCGGGAAAGGGGACTCTCATCCATTGTTGGTGGTAATGTCGACTGGTGCAGCCTTTTGGAAAAACAATATGGACATTCCTCCAAAGGCTAGATTTGAGCTTCCATTTGACCCAGCCATACCAGTCCTGGGGATATACTGTGGAAAGCCATAAACACACAGCGGAAATACCATCTGCACCTTTAAAATATTTTTTATATTTTTTATAACATGTGAGATATACAATTGCAAGGATGTTCATAATTGGGTCTCTGTCATACAGTGTTCCAGCACCCATCCCTCCACCAGTGCCCCATTCCCACTACCCACATCCCAAACACTTCCCCCAACCCAACCAGCCCCTATTGCAGGCACATTTTCTTTCTCTTTCTATCTCTGTAGAGACAGAGTCCCTGTATTTCTCTCTCTTCTCTTACACTTTGTGGATTGCCCTTCAGATATTAATGGTTGTGATGTCTCTATGTGCATACTCAATAGTGAGTTCTAGTGTGACATCATAATTCCCCATTCCCCATAACCTCTCCCGTTTGTTGCAACTAGAATGATCATTACAGTGTATAAATGTGAAAGATCTTGGGAAGGACTTGGTCCTAAATTCCATAATTGTCTAAGCCAGCACAGCTGTAGGTCTGGAGTGTCTCTTCTGGTTGTTGGCTGTGGTGGCTGGGAGCTTGTAGCCATACATACTGACATGGAGATGGAGGAATGGGTGGAGGAACCCAAATCCCCACTCCATGTTCAGCCAGTGTGGCCCCTGCATGTGTGAGGGAGCCCTTGGAGCTATGTAGGACACAGTCAGGGGCTGGCCAAGCCTTTTACCGCCTCCTCCGAACTCCATGGGCCCCTCTACATGAGGCCAAGCTGCTCAGCTGTGTGTCCAGAGTGTCTCTCTTCCGGCTGTTGGTTGTGGTAGCTGGGAGCTGGTAGCCACGCCTACTGACATGGAGGTGGAGGAATGACCATCCACACTTTTATTTTCATAGCAAAACTATTCACAATAGCCAGAATCTGGAAAAAACCAGTGTGCCCGAGAAATGATGACTGGATAAAGAAACTTTGGTACATCTACACAATGGAATACTATGCAGCTGTTATGAAAAATGAAGTTATGAAATTCACCTATAAATGGATGGACATGGAGAGGATCATGTTGAGTGAAATTAGCGAGAAGGAAAAAGACAGATATAGAATGACTGCATTTATTTGCATGACATATATATGTATATATATATATATGCATATATATATATATATATATATACATGGAGGGAATCAGGGACATTGTGGTGGGAAATGGGCACTGGTGGAGGGATGGATGCTGGAACACTGCATGACTGAAACCCAAACATGAACATCTTTGTAATTGTATATCTCATGGTGGTATAATAAAATATTTTTTAAAAAAGTATGCCTAGAACTTATCTCTGAAAAATACACTAAAGATATTATTTCATAAGATTAGAACAGGAGTCACCAATAATTTTTCTTACAATGGACCAAGTAGTAAATATTTTTAGCTTGCAAACTATTTAGGTGTTGTGATAATTATTTACTCTGTTGTGATGTAGAAAGAAGCTACAGATAATAATAAAGAACAGGCATGACTGTGTTCCAATAAGACATGACTAACAGGGGCCGGAGTGGTAGTCTAGTGGGCAAGGCATTTTTTTGCATTGCATGCTGTCAACTCAGGTTCAGTCCTGACATCACATATGGTTCCCTGAGACCACCAGGAGTGATCCCTGAGTGCAGAGCCAGGAATAAGCTTTGAGTACAGTCAGGTGTGAGCCCATTCAACCCATCCCCCAAAAAAAATTAAAAAAAAATTTAAAAGACAGTTGGCAGGTGGCCTGCAGGGCATCATTTGCTATTCTCTGATTAGATTTATAAATCTAATTTCCTTTCAAAAATAATTTTCTGTATTTTCTAATTTTTTATAATCTAAAAAAATTAAAACAAGTGATAAAGAAAAACAAAAGCATAAATATACATGTGTGCCTATATCAAACTAAACTACTTTAACTATAAAAGCAAGGAAACAATATATTTCCTTAAAATGTGTATATGAGATTTATTTAATGAAAAATGTATATTCCTGTGTCACTTTATATAATGAGATTAATATATATCATTATATATATTGCTGAGCATTGCTGGTTGTGATAAAAAGTATGGGGACAGACATGGGGCAGAGCTGCTACTGGCTCTCACTGTGCCCAGCCACTCGTGAGGTGCCCAGGAGGGATGGCAGGGTCTAGCCCTGGCCCGCCACCCAGCAGAGCCTCACAACAATCCAGATGACCCCCCACTTCATGAGGACCTCCATTTTCCACATCCGACTTCCCCCTCGTCAGAACTCCATCCAGCAGACCAGCCTGTCACAGCCCGGTTCATCAATAAATGCTGGATTTTGAGATGACTACAAGAGTATGCTACCTGCACGGCAGAGCCTGGTAAGCTACCCGTGTCGTATTCGATATGCCAGATACCAGTAACAATTATAGACCTCATTCCCATGACCTGATGGAATGGTTTGAGGCTCTTTATATTCCTGGAGCAAGCAGGTGCCCTTGGGCTCTACTTGCATGACACAGGTCATATGGAGATGTTACTGGTGCCCGCTCGAGCTAATCGACGATGAACGGGAAGACAGTGATACAGTGATATGGGGACAGAGCAGTACAGTGGGTAGGGTACTTGCCTTTGCGTGTAGCTGACCTGGAATTGATTCCTGTTATCCTGTAAGGTGGTCCTCTGCTCCCAGAGGGTCATCATATTGATACCGAACTTAGTGAGGACACCCGATCGGCATAGCGCACTACAGCCCAGAACTCCGGGACTCAAGAGTGTGCCACTCGCACGGCAGAGCCTGGCAAGCTACCCGTGTCGTATTCAATATTGCCAAATACCAGTAACAATTATAGACCTCATTCCCATGACCTGATGGAATGGTTTGAGGCTCTTTATGTTCCTGGAGCAAGCAGATGCCCTTGGGCCCTATTAGCATGAGACAAGAAATACGGAAATGTTACTGGTGCCCGCTCAAGCAAATCGATGATGAACGGGGAAGACAGTGATATAAAATCATTTCTATAAAACTGAAGAAAATATAGGCAGAATTCTTTAAGATCTTTTGTTTGTTTTTTTGGATTGCACTCAGCAATGCTCAGGTGTTGCTCTTGGTTCTGTTCTCAGGGATCTCTTTTGGCAGGGTTCAGGGGGCCATATGTAGTGCTGGACACTGAACTTGGGTCTGCTGTATGCAAGGCAAGAGCCCTATAGTTTCTGTACTATCTCTCTGGCCTCATCAAATCTTGACCTTAGAGGAACCGTCGATGAATTTCCATTGGTAAAGAAAACTAAAGCAAATAGGAACAAATGTGACTACACCATGCAAAATTCATCTTGGTAAAAGAAACAAGGCATAAAGTAAAAGATACCCTATGGATTGGGAGAAACTATTTCCACAGCATAATCAGACAAAAGGTTAATATCTAAGATATAGAAAGAACTTCCAAAGCTCCACAACAACAACAACAACAACTATAAAAGCACCCAAACAATCCCATTAGAAATGAGTAGCAGAAATTAATAGAAACTCCCTCAAAAAGATAAATAGCCAACAGGCATCAAAAAGTATATATCATCCCTGATCATCAGTGAACTGCAAATCAGAAAGATAATGAGATATAATCTCACACCAGTGACAATGGTCTGTATGAAAAGTTTGGAAACAGTATCATGGCAGAAATTCATGGAAACAGTATCATGGTGACAAAATTCATCGCTGGTGGAACTGCTGTCTGGTCATCTTTGGAAAATGGTTTGAAGACTACTCCAAACATTTGTAATAAAACTTCTCATATGACCTAGTGATTCTACCCAGGGCACCTAACCCAAGAACACAAAAACATTAATCCAAAAAAAGGTGTATATTTATGTTAATCACAGCACTATTTAAAATAGCTAAGATCTGCCTACAACCCAAGCTGATGAGTGGACAACAGAAATTGTATTAAATATCCATAATATTTACAAAAAATTGTATCAATGAACTATATAAAACATATAAATGAACTTATCATCAATGTAAAAGACAGACATTTACAGTTTGCTGCAATTTGGATGGAACTGGAGTATGTCATGTTAAGTGGAGCCAGAAAGTAAAAGATAAATACCAGATATATGGAGTATAGACAATGAAAGAGATTAAACTACCTCCAATGGAAACAAATCCTTAAATAAACTCATTAGAGGTGGGACTTGAAGAGCTAAGGGAGGGATGGGGAAAGAACCATGGGACCCTGGTGGAGGGATTGGTGAAGTATCTCAACAACTGTAAAAACAGCAACTTAAATAATATTATAAACCATGATACTTCAATAAAAACCTAAACTACAAATATGATAGCACATTTTTGAACAGTTGTTGATAACATTCCCTCAATGTCATCAAATGAATACTATCACTATATTTTTGACATTTCCACATTCATTATTTCTTGTAATATTTACTTACTATTTTACTTAATTTTATATGAATTGCTTCTTTTTATGTGTCATTTTATTTAAAGTGAAAATGTTATGTTACAATTTAAGTATTAGAAAGCTTACAAAATATCACAAATACCTTATTTATTACATTAGAAAACATTAGAGATCAATCAGTCTTTAGAGATATTGTAAATCCAGTTAGAGTCATTAGAGTCTAGCTAGTGTAAAATATATACAAACTGGAACTTTTTAAAACAAAATATTACGTTTACTAGTAGAAAAACTGTAGTTCTTAAGTTTTTTAATTTTATTATGTTTAGGTTTAAGTTTCCTTTTTTTTAGGTTTAAGTTGTTCAGTTTTATTATTTTCTTCCCCAAACTGGAGTTTCTACTACATCTTTTATACTTGAAACTCTTTTTTTTCATCCTGCACTGTGTTGCTGCTTCCTAGAATCTGCTAAACACTTCTATTACCTTATTTGAAATTTTAACAGAGGAAAACAAATGTGAATTTTAGTGTTCCTGTTAAACACTACACACATACACACACATACACACAACTACATACGTGCATACGTTTTTACTGAACCAAAAATAATCAGAAAAACGGTTTGGCTCTATGGGAGAATCATTCTCTACAATTCTAAAGAAACACATTTCATTGTTAAAGACAGATCTTGATTTTTGCTCCTGTTAAGATATAAAAAAAATAGGGCCTGGAGTGATAGTACATTGGATATGGTGCTTGCCTTGCATGTGGCTGACTTCCTGTTCATTCCCCAGCACCCAAATGGCAGGTTCTTTACATCTCTCTCTCTCTCTCTCTCTCTCTCTCTCTCTCTCTCTCTCTCTCTTCTCTCTTCTCTCTTCCCTTCCCCATACATTGTGGATTACAATGCATACATTTAGAGGTTGTTATGTGTATCTTTTTGCCTGTATTTAATGCTCAGTTCTAGGTTGGCATTAGCTCTTTCGACAATTAGCACTCGGTTCCTTTCTCTGTCTTACTTAACCTCTGACTTTTACCTTTGTGGTAATTTCCACCTTTGACAAGACCTCCTGATCCATGATTTGCCTGACCTTGGATATTAGTATCATTATGTTATGAAAAAAAATGCAGTCATTTTTCATTCTGGCTAATTTCACTCAACATGATCCTCTCCATGTCCATCCATCTTTAGGCAAATTTCATAACTTCATTTTTCCTAACAACTGCATAGTATTCCATTGTGTAGATGTACCACAGTTTCTTTAGCCAATCATCAGTTCTAGGGCACTCTGGTTGTTTTCAGATTCTGGCTATTGTGAATAGACACTGCAATTTAATGTTATGTAAGTTTGAAGTGCCAGAGAATAGGTCAATGCGACTATATTCTACACTGAGCTCCCCACTAAAAGTCCAAGTCTTCCTATCATCACATAATAGCATTTAATTTTGCTTAGTTCTTGAAGATGGGTAGCTTCAATATTATTGCTAATTGGTACTGAGCTTGATAAGATATAAGACATACAGAAAAAATGACTGGTGAAGATAAAATTCTTAAGAAAATTAATCTATATCTTATTTTTTTACCACTTTTATTGTTGTCTGGGATTACGATACTGATGTATTTCAAGTATACATTCCAGCACCACACCCATCTCCAGAGAACCTGCTTCTCTCTATCAGTGTCTCAAGGTCCCCTTCTATCATCACCTCTTGCCATGTAAGTTCAATTCTGTAGAAAAAATGGCCAGTTCTTATGATTTTGGCCACTCCACAAAATTGCACATCAATGACAAGTTGCTATATGTCTCTTTATTCCAAAAACTGTAGATTCCTTTTGTTCCCAGGTACATACATTAAAATATTACTATGGTATAAATGGATGATCATATTTAAAATTAAAAAATACATTTATAAGCGAGAGATTAAAACCTACAAATAGGATTTTAGCAAGAGTGAGAATAAGAGATCTGAGAAAATTTTCCTTTTTTTAAAAATTTTTTTTATTATACCACCATGAGGTATATAATTTCAAAGATATTCTTGTTTGGGTTTCAGTCATACAGTGTTCCAGCACCCATTCTTCCACTAGCGTCCACTTCCCACCACCAATGTCCCCTGATTCCCTCCCATCTCCCCCAGCCTGCCTCATCTCCCCCACCTTGCCTTTTCTCTGAACTGAGAAAATTTTGAGGGAATATCTGAATAAGTCTACAAAAGTGTGTGTTTTTTATTTTTTTATTATACCACTGTGAGATATACAGTTTCAAAGATGTTCATGATTGGGTTTCAGTCAAGCAGTTTCAAAGATGTTCATGATTGGGTTTCAGTCAAACAGATTGGAGCACCAATCCCTCCACTAGTGTCCATTTCCCACCACCAATGTTCCCTGATTCCGTCCCTCTCCCCCCCAGCCTGCCTCTATGGCAGGCAACATGGCTCTTCTCTCTCTCTGTCTCTCTCTGTCTCTCTCTCTCTCCCCTTCTCTCACACATTGTGGCTTGCAATACATACATTTAGAAGTTATCATGTATATAAATCAGGAGATCTTGTCAAAGGTGGAATCTACCACAAGTGTGTGGGAGTCAGAGGTTAGGTAAGACAGAGAAGGGAACAGTGTGCTAATAATCATCAAAAATGATAAAACCAGCCTAAAACTGAGCATTGAATACAGGCAAAAAGATACACCAGATAACCTCTAAACGTATATATTGCAGTGCACAATGTGTAAGAGAAGAGAGAGAGACAGAGACAGAGACAGAGAAAAGAGATAAATAACCTGCCATTGAGGCAGGCTAGGGAGGGGCAAGAATTGGGGTTATTGATGGTGGGAAATGGACACTGATGGCGGGATGGGTGCTGGAACACTGTATGACTGAAACCCGAAGATGAACATCTTTGTAATTGCACATCTCATTGTCGTATAATAAAATATTAAAAAAATAAGTTATCATGTATAAACCCTTTACCTACATTCAATGCTCAGTTGCAGGGTGATATTATCATTTCCAACAATTATTAGTACACTGTACCCTTCTCTGTCTTACCTAACCTCTGACTCTCATATAATTGCGGTAGATTCCACCCATTGACAAGACTTCCTGATCCTTGTTCTGCCTGGCCTTGGATATTGGTATCATACTATATATTTTTTTATATCCCACAAATAAAAGCAGTCATTCTATATTTGTTCTTTCCCCTCTGGTTAATTTCACTCAGCATGATCCTCTCCATGTCCATCCATTTATAGGAAAATTTCATAACTTTGTTTTTCCTAACAGCTGTATAGTATTCCATTGTGTAGAAGTACCAGGGTTTCTTTATCCAGTTGGCTGTTCTTGAACACTCTGGTTGTTTCCAGATTCTGGCTATTATGAATAGTGCTGATATGAACATAGATGTGTAGATGGTGTTTCTGCTGTGTGTTTTTGGTTTCCTAGTGTATATTTCCAGTAGTGTAGCTGGGTCAAATGGGAGCTCAATTTCTAGTTTTTGGAGGAATGTCTACATTGTTTTCAAAAAGGGCTGTACTGGTCGACGTTCCCACCAACAATGGATGAGAGTCCCTTTCTCCCACAAAAGTGTGTTTCATTCTTATAAGAGAATATTGACTTTATGTTAGAAAATATCATGTTATAGATAATGCCCAAATATCTGCATTAATATATAAAAATTGTCATAATAACCCATATAGATATTAAAAATCACCTGAATAAATATGTTTTATATAAATGAAATATAAATTCATTATTGAAAAAGTATAAAATCCCTTAATAAGTTAGGCATAAACCGATCTTTCTTAATCCAGTAAAGGACAGCCATAAGTACCGTGGGTGAATTCCATACTCAGAGGCAAAGCACTGAGAAACCTTGTCTTTTTTTTTTTTGAAACCTTGTCTTTTAAAGAAGCTCTTTTAATGCTTCTTGTAAAACTGATTTCAAAACAATGAATTCACTAAGCTGTGTGTCCATGATGCTTTATATGATTACTTCAAAACTTTCAAATCAGCCCAGCAGCTCCCCGCTCTCCCCACCAGGTGGTTTCCAATGTGGGCAGGCCCCGTGGAACTTTGAGAAGGGACCAACCACACCCAGCTTCTTCAGACCGCCCTCCTGACGCCATCCGCCCTGAAGCCCAGCAGCTCCCCGTTCTCCCCAGCAGGTGCATTCCCATGGCGGGCAAGCCCCGAGGCACCCCCTTTCCAGGATAAAGGGCTGGAACTTTGAGAAGGGGACCAAGCCACACTCAGCTTCTTCGGATCTTCCACTGGACTACCTCCACCCCGACCCCCTGACTCCGGAACCACTCACCGACACCCCAAAATTCAAAACGGCGCATCCGCGCAGAGTAATATCTATCTACCTGAGATATCACTGAGCATTCCGCCCCACATTCTTTGCTATACATCCCTAACTGCAAAGTATTACAGGCACCTACTAACTCTATTGACTAGTCACCCAGAACACACATTTTCAACCTACGATAGTCATTATGGTAAAGCGACGCAGAATTCCTTCCAAGCTCTACGATTGAAGTCACTAATACAGATGAGTCAAGCAATAATGATGAGCTATATAACCTCTCTGAAAAGGAATTTTGGAAGGAACTGTTAAAGATTCACAAGGAACTCAAAGAAACAATGGAATACAAAGTCAATAAAATACAAGAGGACATGAGAGCAGAATTGAGTAAATTTCAGACCAAAGAGAGAAAGGGAAATAAATAAAGAACCTGCCATGGAGGAGGGCTGGGGGAGAGGGGAGGGAACCGGGGACGTTGGTGGTTGGAGATGGGCACTGGTGGCGGGATGGGTGCTGGAACACTGTATGACCAAAACCCAAATATGAACTTTTTAATTGTATATCTTTGTAACTGTAAAAAATAAAAAAAATTAAAAAAATAAAAATAAAATAATAACATATGCTATTTCAAACTGCAAAAAAAAAAGAAATGACAGTTATTAAAAATGAGGTAAGTGAACTGAAAATCACAGGGGAAGGCCTCCAAAACAGAGTAACAGCTACTGAAGTAAGAATTAGTGATCTCGAAGACAGGTTCAGAGATTCTGTAGACAACACCAGAAGATGGAGAAAAGACTCACAATCAACGAACAGACTACCAGAGAAAATCGGGATGAAGTAAAAGGAACAACATACGTATCATTGGGGTCCCAGAAGGGCAAGAAGAAAACCCTGATGAAGAAGAAACTGTCAAAGCCATCATCGCTGAGAAGTTCCCTGAACTATAGAAAGCATGCTCCCAGATACAGGAGGCCCGTAAGATACCAGCTAAAAGAAACCCCAATAAGAATACTCCAAGACACATCCTTATTAAAATGACAAAAATGATAGACAGAGATAGAATACTGAAAGCGGCAAGATCAAAGAAGAAAATCACATACAAAGGAGCATCCCTGAGATTTACAGCAGACTTTTCAGATGAAACACTCCAAGCCCGAAAAAATGGCGGGATATTGTGAAAAGACTCAATGAACTGCAGGGTTCACCAAGAATTCTTTACCCAGCTAGACTTACTTTCAGATGTGAAGGAAAGATACACAACTTCATGGATAAACAACAACTCAGGAAATTCATAGGCTCAAAACCAACTTTAAAATAAGGATTGAAGGGTCTATTGTAAAATAAGACAACCCAAACCCACAACAAGTTTAAACAGAAAGATGGCACAAAATTCAATGACAATAATATCTCTCAACAGTCTAAATGCTCATCAGTCTAAATGCACCAATTAAGAGACATAGGGGTGGCAAAATGGATTAAAAAACTGAATCCAACATTCTGCTGCCTACAAAAAACACATCTGAATAATCAGAGCAAACACGGACTCAAAGTCAAAGGCTGGAAGACCATTCTCCATGCAAGCAACTCCTCCAAAAAGGTGGGTGTGGCCATACTCGTATCTGACAATATAGACTTCAGGTTGAAAAAAGGTTAAAAGGGACAATGAAGGCCATTTCTTAATAATTAAGGGGTATGTATACCAGGAAGAAATCACAGTACTAAACATATATGTGCCAAACGAGGGGCCAGCAAAATACTTAAAAACGACTATTAATAGACCTCAAAGAAGACATTAACAGTAGCACAATAATAGTCGGAGACTTCAACACTGCCTTATCGACTATGGATAGATCGATGAGACTGAAACTCACCAGGGAAATACTGGACCTGAAGGAAGAAATGGAAGAAAGAGAGGTAGGTGGTTTGATATATACAGGGCTTTTTATCCCAAAAAAGCTGAATACGCATTTTTTTCCAGTGTACATGGAACATTCTCCAAGATAGACCATATACTGAGCCACAAAGCATACCTCAACAAAATAAAAAGGATAGAAATTTGTCGGGGGAGCACCGCCGGGGCCCCAACAGTGCCGGGAGGTGAGTTCCTCTCTACCACCGGAGCCGGGCGGGAAATGGATGAAGACTCAGGAATCCGATGCAGTTTTAAAAGGGCTTTACTATCACAGGATCCAATATACAATCCAAGAGCAGGGAAAACCTCTGGACTCTGGGTTCCCAGCTAGGCCCCAGCCAGGTGTAGGCCAAGATGGCTGCCACCAAGTGTTGAGGCCCAACAGAGAATGGAGAGGAAGGAAAGGCAAAACACCAAGGGAAGCCGAAATGGCAAAAGGGGGAAAAATGAGAGCAGCACTTCTTTCCTCTTGCAGCTTATTTTATAGCTAGAAATCCACCCAAAATTCCCAGCCCAGCCCATTCTGGGCTGGGCTATCTAGAGATAAAATCAGGAAAACAGCTCCATAGAATGTAGCAACTTCAGGAGACCATCTGGTTGTTTACAAGGACCCAGAGCTAATTAAAAGCCTCCTAGCAGAGCTGGGAGAAGCTATAAGCTAAATTTAACTTCCCTGGCAGGAAGGATCAAATGCCCTCAGGTAATTTCTCCCAGCACCTCACCTAATATCTTAAGCCAAGATCTGCCTGGAAATGCCTTTATAGGGTAGAGAAGGGGGTTTCTGAGATGGCATGTCTCTGTACCAAAGACTAATACTAATGCCAGTTAAATATTTCTCCAAGCTTCACAAGAGTCTCATCTACTTCACGGTAGTTTTGTATTTTAGTTGCCTTTGAGTTATCAGGGAGCCATGCTTGCTTGCTTGGAGGCAAACAGCATTTCTCTCTGGTCTAATTACTTAGAGATCCAACGTGGCCAGGCAAATATGCTGGTAAGATCTAGCTAGTCCCATGATGCTTGTGGTAGCATGAGAGAATATTTATACCAGCCAGTACAGAATACATGGACAGATAAGACTTCCACATTCAGACTATCCCCCTATCTATGAAGTGACCGGCAGGAGGCAATCCAGGGCAGATGCAGAGGCCTAGGGCTTTTAGGTGTCCTGCCACAGAAATTGTGTCAACTATCTTTTCAGATCATGATGCACTGAAAATAGTAGTTAACCATACACAGAAGCAGGGAGTCAAACCAAACACCTGGAAACTGAACAGCTCACTGCTGAACAACAAATGGGTCATAGAAGAAATCAAACAGGAAATGCAAAGATTCCTAGAAACAAATTAAAACAAAGATACCAACTATCAGAACTTGTGGGACACAGCAAAACCTGTGTTAAGAGGGAAAGTTCATAGCTCTACAAGCATTCATAAGGAAAGAAGAAAGGGCCCACATAAATAACCTGACCTCCCAGCTGAAAATATTAGAAAAAGACCAACAAAAGAAGCCCAACCCAGACAGAAGGAAGGACATAATAAAACTTAGGGAGGAAATCAACTAGCTGGAAACAAATAAACAAACAAACAAACAAAAAAACAATCCGAAAGAGTAATGAAACCAAGAGCTGGTTCTTTGAAAAATTAAACAAGATCGACAAGCCACTGGCAAGACTTGTAAGGACAGGGAAAGAGAGAACACAAATAAACAGAATCAGAAATGAAAAAGGTGACATCACAATAGAAAAGACAGAAATCCAAAAGATCATCAAAGATTACTTTGAGAACCTGTATGCCACGAACCATGAGAACCTAGAAGAAATGGATAAATTCCTGAAGTCTAATATCCTCCCACGATTGAAACAAGAAGACCTCCAATACCTGAATAAGCCTATTGCCATTGAGTAATTGAAACAGTAATTAAAAGTCTGCCCAAACACAAAAGCCCAGGTCCAGATGGGTTCACTAGCGAATTCTACCAAATTTTTTTTTTTTAACATTTTATTATACCACCGTGAGATATACAATTACAATGCTGTTCACGCTGGGGGGTTTCGGTCACACAGTGTTCCAGCACCCCGCCCTCCACCAGTGCCCCCAGCCACCACCCATGTCCCCAATTCCCTCCCCCTCCCACATCCCGCCTAAATGGCAGGTTCTTTATCTCCTCTCCTCTCCCTCTCTCTCCTCCCTCTCTCCCACACATTGTGTACACTTCTAAGTGCACTACCGACACTTAGAAGCCATCATTTGCATTTTTTGTCTGTATTTAATGCTCAGTTCTATGTTAGCATCAGAACTTTAGACATTTATTCACACATGTTCCCTTCTCTATCTAAACCAACCTCTAACTCCCACACGCTTGTGGTAATTTCCACTTTCGGTAAGATCACCTAGTATATTTATGTCATGCAAATAAATGCAGTCATTCTATGTCTCTCTCTTTCCTTCTGACTAATTTCACTCAACATGATTCTTTCCATATCCATCCATTTATAGCAAAATTTCATAACTTCATTTTTTCTGACAGCTGCATAGTATTCCATTGTGTAGATATACCACAGTTTCTTTATCCAGTCATCAGTTCCTGGTTGTTTCCAGGTTCTGGCTATTGTGAATAGTGCTGCTATGAAAATAAAAGTGCGGATTGTGTTTCCGCTGTGTGTTTTTGGCTTTCCAGGGTATATTCCCAAGAGCGGTATGGCTGGGTCAATGGGGAGCTCAATTTCTAGTCTTTGGAGGAATGTCCATATTGTTTTCCAGAAAGGTTGTACAAGTCGACATTCCCACCAACAGTGTATGAGAGTCCCCTTTCCCCACATCCAAGCCAGCACTTGTTGCTTTTACCCTTTGAATTCTACCAAACTTTTTAAGGAGGACCTACTGCCTGTCCTGTTCAAACTCTTCCAGGAAATAGAAGAAACAGAAACACTCCCAAACAGCTTCTATGAGGCACACATCACCCTGATACCCAAAGCAGGGAAAGACAACACAAAAAAGGAAAATTACAGACCAATCTCCTTGATGAACACATATGATAAGATCTTCAACAAAATACTAGCAAACAGAATCCAAAGACTCATCAGAAAGATCATACATCATGACCAAGTAGGATTCATCCCGGGAATGCAAGGATGGTTCAACGTTCTCAAATCAATCAACTTAATACATCATAACAATAAGAGAAAAAATAAAAACCATATGGTCCTACCGATAGATGCAGAAAAAGCATTTGACAAGATCCAGCACCCATTCATGATTAAAACCCTCCAGAAAATGGGAATTGAAGGAAGCTTCCTCAAGATAGTCAAAGCCATCTACCAAAAGCCCACAGCGAGTATCATTCTCAATGGGGAAAACATTGAAAGCCTTACCCTTAATATCAGGAACACGACAAGGTTGCCCTCTCTCACCTCTTTTATTCAATATAGTACTGGAAGTACTCGCCATAGCAATCAGAGAAGAAAAGGACATTAAGGGCATCCAGATAGGCAAGGAAGAAATCAAGCTATCATTATTTGCAGATGACATGATATTTTACTTAGAGAACCCTAAACTCTTGACCCAAAAACTCTTAGAAACAATAGATATGTATAGTAGAGTGGCAGGGTACAAAATCAATACCCAAAAGTCGGTGGCTTTCCTATACACAAATAACAAAAGAGAAGAAAGGTATATTGAGAAATTGATTCCATTCACAATTGTGCCACAGAAAATCAAATACCTAGGAATCAGCTTAACCAAGTGTGTAAAGGACCTATACAAAGAGAACTACAAGACACTGCTTCAAGAAATAAAAGAGGATACGAGGAAATGGAAACACATTCCCTGCTCATGGATGGGGAGAATTAACATTGTCAAGATGGTAATACTCCCTAGAGCTTTGTACAGATTCAATGCGGTTCCTATAAGGGATACCCATAACATTCTTTAAAGAAATTGACCAAACACTCCTGAAATTCTTATGGAATATTAAACCCCCAAGGATAGCTAAAGCAATCCTTGGGAAAAAGAAGGTGGGAGGCATCACCTTTCCCAACCTCAAACTGTACTACAAAGCAGCAGTAATAAAAACAGTGTGGTACTGGAATAAACACAGACCTGTGGATCTATGGAATAGAGTTGAGTATCCTGACACCCACCCTCAAAGACATGATCAGTTAATCTTTGATGAAGGTGCAAAGAGTTCAAACTGGAGTAAGGAAAGCATCCCCTTATGGTCCCCCGAGCACTGCCAGGAGTAATTCCTGAGCAAAGACTCAGGAGTAACTCCTGAGCATTACCTGATGTGACGCAAAAACAAAAAACAAACAAACAAACAAAAAACATCTCTGGAGATATCAGCTGGGATGTTAACCTTATCTAGGAAATTGGAGGAGCAAGTAGTGGATCTGAGATGTGGAGGTGGGTCTGATGCAAATGTTTTTATTATTCTTCATATCTACGATTTACAACCTTGAATTTAGATAAAATTATTTAGTTAATGTGTGAGATAATCCGAGGCAGTACACTATTAAAATTCCTGGAAAGTAAGGTCACTAAAGAAGAGATACAGGAGAGGATATCAATTTACATATGAAATATATGTGCATCCATGAAGTGAAAAGGAAATGCTACTGCTAAGTCAAAAAGGAAAGTCTTTAATGGAAGCTAATTAGGTAACAAATTTGGGATTTAACAAAACATATTTCAGACATATTTCTACTGAGTTTACTATTCTATCCATAGTGGAAACAACCATAGCTAGTATTTAGTTAAGTGGTGTACTTACTAGATGTTTTAGAAATACCAATTAACTTAATCCGCATGACATTACATCACCAGTATTAGAGATGAGACAAGCAAATAAAATCTTTGAGTATGCTAAACTGAATTTTCCCAAGCCACACAATTAGAAGCAAAACCCAGAAAAATTGCAACTAAAACTCAGGTCCTTAAAAGATCAAGCTCTTTTTTTTTTGTTCTTTTTTTTTTTTGAGGGGGGCACTGGGCTGGCTATACATAGGGTTTACTCCTGGGTTTGCACTTAGGAATCACTCCTGGTGGGTCACTCAGATCCTTCTGGGGATCACATGGGCTGTCGGGATCCAAATGGCCTCGGCTGCATGGAAGGCAAACACCCTACCCACTGTATCTTCTTCTAGGCTCCGAAAGATATGAAAACCCTGATGCTTCCGATCATTCCAGTCTCTTCACCTTCCTTCTTGGAAGATGCAAGCACAGAATAAAGCACTCAGCAACTCAGAGGCAAATTTGCTAGTCATGATAGGGAAAAGGGTAATCCATGGAGTTGAGTCTGATCTTTGCTTAAGCATGAAGATGATGGATCGTGATTGTGGTAGTGATGATGATGATGATGATGATGATGATGATGATGATGATGATGATGATGATGATGGCAGCAGTGGTGGTGGTGATTTAGCAATTGTTCAGAAAACTTTAGGAGTCACATAAAATCAATTTGTTAAGCCTAAAAGTTTTAGTCTTCTGCAGCAGTAGTCTGTCATTCAGGCCAAAGGTATTTATGTAGTATCTATGGACATGCAGAGCTCAGTATTGGCTTCTGCACGCCGTCATCTAGTCCCAAATAAGTCACATATTTTTGGACTGAAACGAAACAAACAATATTTGTAGGACTCCATTTTATAAATATCCCTGCAGAGTACTGACTGGCAGCTCACTGCAATTTCTTAGAACACATTTCACATCCCCAGGGGATTAAAAAACATTCACACTAAAATATCGAATCAAATGTTTATGGAGATTTTTCTACAGATGCTACCTAGGAACCCTTTCTCTGCAGAAATGTTGCTAGGATTCCTCCAAATGAAACAGAACAATCCTTCTAATTTAAAGTCAGCTACTAAGAACATTTTTGTTTGCATTCCCCATGAGCTCGTGATGTCATATTCTAAAGGTGACTTGTAGATAATTTTGGAAAAGAGGTTATTAAGTATGAGAAAAGAATAGTCAATTGAGGGGCTGGAGTGATAGTACAGCAGGTAGGGCATTTACCTTGCACGCGCTGAAGTGGGTTTAACTCCCAGCATCCCATATAATCCTCTAAGCAATGCCAGGAATAATTCCTGAGTGTATAGTCAGGAGAAACACCTGAGCATAGCCGGGAGAGACCCAAAAAAGAAAAAGAAAAAAGAAATAAATTGTCAATCAAAAGTGGTGGTTCAAAATTAGTATAACACTGGGAAGAGAAAACAGTCCTCAAAGATAGACCTATGTTCCCAACTCTGATCACTAATCCAATCAAATAAAATCTTACCAGATAAAGAAGCTTCTGAGAAACAAAATTTCCTCATCAGTAAAATCAGGATGCTATCTATTTGAGAGGGTCACTATAGTGATTAGATAAAATAATGACCACATATAAAGCACTTTGTAAACTTTCTAGCACTAGAAAGGTACACATACAAAATGATAGTTTCTGGTTCTTGGGAATTTGGCTCAGTTGTGGGGATTCTGCTGTGCATGCTTGAGGCATGAAAGCAGTTTGAGAGACTGGGAAGGGGGCTCAGAGGTAGAGAACTTGTACATGTTCATTTTCTGTAGTGGGTTCGATTCCTTGTACTGCATGATTGTCTGAGCAGTCTATTCACCGCCACATCCACCAGGCCTCCCAATACCAGCTCTGAGCTGGGACCCTCAGGCACTACTGGGTGTGGCTCCCAAGCAAAAGCAGCCATAACAAAATAAACAAATGGAGAGAGAGGGAGGGAGGGAGAGAGAGAGAGAGAGTGAGAGAGAGAGAGAGAGACCAGACCCACAGCTGTGCCGCTTGACCCAGGTGGAGCAGCCCATGGAGCTACGGGAGGACGGTAAAAGCGGCCCCTAGCCGAGAGCAACATAGCTCCTAGGGCCAGCAGACACGTGGGGAGGCTGTAGCAGCCAGACTTGGAGCCGGGATTGGGGCCCCAGCCCCCAACCTTTCCATCTCCATGCCCTGGTGGGCGTGGCTACAAACAGGCAGCCACCACTACCAAAGCTGGATAAGCTACAGACCAGACCCACAGTTGTGCAGGGGCACACGACAGACATAGATAATAATCAAGTTTAGGACCAGGTCCTTCCGAGGATCTTGCACATATATACACAGGGGAGGATGATGAGGAATGGGGAATGGTAATGTCAGACTAGAACTCACCATTGAATGTACACATAGAGACTTAACATTAAACCATAAACATCTGTAGGGCAAGCCACAATGTGTAAGAGAAGAGAGAGAGAGAAACACAGAGACAGAGATGGAGAGAGAAAAAGAGAAAGAAAAGGGGCCTGTCGTAGAGGCAGCTGTGGGTGGGTGGGAGGAATTATTATGGGAATGGGGCACTGGTGGAGGGATGGGTGCTGGAACACTGTATGATGGAGACCTGATTATGAACATCTTTGTAATTGTAAATCTCATGGTGGTATAATAAAAATAAATAAAATTAAAAAAGAGAGAAAATGAAAGAAAAGAGAGACAGAGAGAGCTTGACTCTGGCACTGTTGCACTATCCCAAAATGTATCACTGGTTTGACCAGTGTGATCCAAGATGCCACAACCAAGTGTGTATAACCCAGGGTGTGATTCCTGGGAACGGCAATGAAGAAGAGAAGGGGAAGAAAAGTAGCATTGGTTCCTCTCCCCTTTCACATTTGCTTACTGATTTGTTTACCTTGGTTCTATTTGACACACAATAGCTATGGGGGGGAAAATATTGTCTTAAGGAGATCAGTTTGGCTAGATATTTCAATCTAGTCTGCAGAAAAATAATGGGCATTTCAGTAGTGGTTCCATTTTATAATTTTTTAGAATTATTACCCATGATCTAGACATATACAAATTCTCATCTCATTTTGTTTATAATCTCTTTCTTTTGCAATCACAAAGAGCTTTTTTTTTCTTTGTTTTGAGGCCACACCTGGCCATGCTCAGGGATTACGTCTGGTTCTGTGCTTAGGGATCATTCTTCATGGGCTTAGAGGATCATACAAGGTGCCAAGGATCAAACATGGTTCAGATCCAAGGTAACCTCCAGACCCAAGGCAAAGTACCCTACTCACTGTACTATTTCTCCAGTCCTTGGGGTACAATAATCTTGTATGTTGATAGCATAAACCTTAATATTATTTAACTACCTAGTCTGTAACAATTGAAACAAAAAGTTTCCTAATAGACTGGAATCATTTCCTGTTGTCATAGGCTATATATATATTTTTTGTCCCCACCTCCCTCCCCCTCCCACACCTCAACTACCTGGCGGGTTCTGCATGTCATTTCTCTCCTCTCTATCTCTCCCTCCCGCCAAACCTTCCTGCTCTTCGTGGAATGCAATGCATTAAAAGACATTACTGTTTCCACTATTTTATGGACTGCGCGGCCGCAGCGGCCGCGCAACCTGGGCTCGAATTGGTCTTGCCCCGTCAATCTGGTCGCGAGGCAGTTTCCCAGCGTCTGGACAGCGAAAATGGTGGCTAGTGTGACGGGCGAGTCTCATCCGGCTGCTTCCGGGGACCCCCAGAGGTGACGGGCCCACTACCAAAACCCGTCTGCCCTCCTGGGGGTCCCATATTCAGCTGGGCCCCGGGCGAGCCAAGTTCCAGCCTACCCAGCTGCTTGTGAGCCTCTTCATGCTATGGCTGATGGCCGCAGGGGCAGCTCCTGGGCAGGGCCACCAGGCTTGACAAAATGGAGAGGGGAATGGTGTCATAGGCTATATTGCAGTACTAAAGAGCTGGATGAAAACTACAGAAACATGAATCAAATGCTCATTGCTTTGAACACAAGACAAATACTGATATTTTAAAAAAGCACTATCCTGAAGATAAAATTATTTATTTACTAGACTATTGATTTATTGATTATCCCCCAGTCATTTCAGGGAGTTCAGGAGCTACTCCATGATGCAGGCTGGCATCTGGCTATGTGTTGTTTCTCAAGCCTGGTGGGGTTGGGAATCACAGGGGCTATTTACAGTGGCACTGGGGTGAGTATGTGCAGCCACAGCTTGAATTCGGAGCCCTGTACAATCCAGGCACGCACTCTTACCCTTCTCTCAGGACTGTGGTTAATTTATTAAGAATTATTTCCAAGACCCTTCATTTATAGGCAGACTTTGTATGAGAAGAAGCTAGGGGGGTATCACTACCTGTTATGTCATATGTTGCTCTGGGGTTGTAGGCTATAAAGGTGAACAGATAAAATCCTACCTGGAATGAATGATGTTCTTTTATAGGCAGTATCAGCTGTTTGATTTCCTGTAACATTTTGCCAGATAGCATGGTTCTATTTCTACTATTTGGAAAATGACCTGTTCATAGGTTCCAAGTTTTTCTTAACAGCAACTGCCAGTCAGTGTCAAATCTGGCTTGAACACACTATAATTTCAATTAAGTGGCATACCATTTAAATATGCACATAAATAAATTGCATAGAAAAATTATGGAAGGAGAGAGGAATGATCTAACAATAATGCATGTCAAACTTATGGTAAACACCTATCATGACAAATTTTGCTGACATTCTTCCCGCTACTGAAAATATATACAGCAATATTTCTATTAAGGATGCCATTAACTTTAAACTTTGATGTCAGGAGCCTGGTTATAAGAAGAAGGTGCAATAGAGATAGGTTTGGTAGAATTCTTGTCTCACCCCCTTTAATGGGGCATTAACTCATATGTTAAATATAGACTGCTGTGGCTTTTCAATCTTTTGGGATAGCTGGGAAAATTCTTTCCAATCTTTTAAATTTTTAAGCATTTCTTCACATTTAATAGCTTCACTTGAACCTAGGAACAGGAGGATTCCAAGAGGAGTTCAAAGGTTTTCTTTTGTCACTGCCTTTCTGAACACTGTCTCTCACCTTGAGTTTTTCCACTCTTAAGAGAATCTTAAAGACCAAAGGGTAGAAGGTATGTTTGCCAGTCTCAGGCAGCTTTATTCCCGGAGAGAAAGCTTTGCCTTTCTCTGAGACTTCTGTCTTGGTTGGCCTTGGCAAGTATATATAGGGAGAAGGTATCCTGGCTGCCAGGAAACTGCATCTGAGAACAGAAAATCTGGTCAAATCTGCCTACTCTCCCAAGTTTCAATCAAGTTTGTGATTTTAACACACTTGTCCTGTGTTTCCTTCTCTGTAAGTTTAGGATGATGTGTGACTTGGGGTGCATACAAGGGTAATGCACTTGCCTTACATGGGACTATGACAGCTTCCACCCTGGTTGAAATCCGAGGTACCCTGTGCACAATCAGGGTATACCTGAGCACAGAGCACAGAGCCAGGAATAGCTCCTGAGCACCACTGGGTGTGCCCCAACCTTATGCTCTCTCTCTCTCTCTCTCTCTCTCTCTCTCTCTCTCACACACACACACACACACACACAATTTTACAAGTTGGTTATAAGGATTAGTGCTCCCTGCCTTTCCAGAGGACGCCCCACACCATGAGGGCTGCCATATTCCACATCCGACTCCTGTGTTGTCAGAACTCCACCCAGCAGAAGAGCTGATCACAGTCCGGCTCATCGAGACCCACCCTGCAGCAGTCTTTTTCCAAGCCCAGCCCAGGTATGCTGATCCAGAGACTCACAGACATGGGGGCAAAGCTGCTACTGGCTCTTCCTGTGACCAGCTGATCATGAGGTGTCCAGAAGTATGGTGGGTTCTAGCCCTGGCCCGCCACCTCAGCAGAGCCTCGCAAGAAGCCAGAGGACCCCCCCACACCATGAGGGTGCCATTTTCCACATCCGGACTCCCCTCTTGTCAGAACTCCACCCAGCAGAAGAGCTGATCACAGCCTGGCTTGCGCGGCCTCTTGTGGCCACGTGGTTCATCAGTAAATGCTGGAGATCAGAGGTGACTACAAGAGTATCCCACCCACACGGCAGAGCTTGGCAAGCTACCCATGTCGTATTTGATATGCCAAATACCAGTAACAATTATAGACCTCATTCCCATGACCTGATGGAATGGTTTGAGGTTCTTTATGTTCCTGGAGCAAGCAGATGCCCTTGGGCTCTACTAGCATGTGGCAGGATGTATAAAGATATTACTAATACCTGCTCGAGCAAATCAATGATCAATGGGAAGACAAGTGATACTTGTCTTGAAGATGGATGATGGAAGATACATATCACTGCACTAGGCTTTGTGTTCTCCCATTCTTATATTGTGGTACAGCCACAAGGACCCCCTAAAGTAGTTATACTGGTGATGGGCGTGGTGTTGGAATTATGTCCGTGAGAAACCATTATCATAAGTCCCCCCAAATTAAAAAAAGCTCAATTACCTCTAAGTATTGATTAGCTTCACTAGTAACCCATATTGTATTTTGACACTGTTTCCAACAGTTACATATGATCATGAAAATGGCTTTTTTAAAATCACTTTGCATCTGATTGATATTTAAATAATACTTGATATGTTTCATTAATGCCATAAGATTTGAGAAATCTTAATGTCAAGTGGCTAGGCATATACCAACTTTTGTAAAGAAAAAGTAGAGGCAATATGGTTGGTTATACTCTAGTGGGCATATATATATAATATACTCATATATAATATACATTTATATTCATCTATATATACATACGTATCAAGATGTTAGTCATTTGTAATGCTGCTATTTTATTTTATACTTTTTTTCAGAGAGGAAGCTTAAGAACTGAAGGGAGTGTTGAATAGATTGAAGTTATGTTTTGCATGCTGGAGAACTGGTTTGATCCCTGATTCCACATGGTTGGGGCCAGAGATAGCCCAGCAGGTAGGGCATTTGCCTTGCACGCAGTCAACCTGGGTTCAGTCCTCGGCATCCCATATGGTCTCAAGCACTGCCAGGAGAATGCTCCTGGCATTTCGCAGGTGAATGTGGACATAAACTCTTTCATTTTCAGAATATCAGTCCTCTGTGATGAATATTTCTATCTTTTGTAAACCAGCTGAGTTTAAAAGAAATATTTTCTATGTAATATACACAAGTAGGTATATGTGTAAAATGACAGGCCTACACATACAAATAAACAAACTTAAATATAATGCTAGAATACATATGAAGAGTATGCATAAATTTTAAAATATTGTAACCCTATCAAAATGATTAAAAAACAGAAAGATAATTACTATAGTGGTCTTTGGGTCACATACTTTATCTAATGACTTATACTAAATTTTTTAACATTATGTTAGTCTTTGAGTACAGACTTGTTTATGACTGGTTACAATTTTGATTCTATTTTAGTTCCTACTTATATTTTTCTTAAATTATTGCAATGAATATTATTTTTATGATACTTAGCCGAGTTTTTTCATTGTTGCTTTTGATCTGATTGAAGATGATTAGTTCTTCCTAAATTACTAAGTTTGCAATCCCATGTGAATATTGATTTTTTAAAGGCTCCTTTTTGCATATAATCATGTGAATACATCATTTTCTATCAGCAATGAATTATGTAAACAGATACTTCACATTGCTACAAGATTCACTTTGTCTTGATTTATCTAGAAAGGGGTTCAATAAGTTAAGTTCAAAAGCAAGAGGATGTCATTTCCTGTCCTAGTTGAAAGAAGATCTCTCTCTTTCTTTCTATCTCTCTCTCTCTCAAACACACATTAATTTCTATCTTCCAATGAAGTCAAAATCTGACTCTGAAACTAAGCTAGTGATTGTAAGTGGGTAGGGAATTTGGCTTGCATGCAGACAACCCAACCAAAATTTGATCCCCGGCACCCCATTGGACCCCAGATCCCACCAAGAGTGAGCCCTGAGCACAATCATGCCAGGACTAAGCCCTGAGCACTACTGGTATGGCCGAAAAAAAGGAAGTCAGTTTTAGTAAAGTAAGATTGTCATCCATGAAGATTCATCCACGCTTTGGTATTTGATTCTTACATTTCTTACTTTTAAGAGCAGTGGTGAATTTATAAGATAAAATAATTTAATGATTGTCTTTTATCTGAAATGAAATGAGCTAAGGAAAATTTCCAATATCATATTTTGAACATTATTTAAGAAGTAAATATTTAAGAACATTATTTAAGAAGTGGCTGTTTCAAAATAATTATTGGCAACTCATCATAAATGCTACAAGAGTGACAGTGTATGGACTTTATGGCTACCATGTTATTGCATCCCATCCCTCAGCCAAAGTGCTAACTCCGGGAACCACTGTCTGTACATGAGTTCAACCCATGCTACCCCTCGCTTTTATGACCATCCATCTATCCTTCTGTTTGTTTCTATGTAAATTTAAAATAAACTCATTAAAATATTTTTTCTAACTTTATTGAACCACCATGTTTAAAAAAGTTGTTCATAGTAGAGTTGTTTTGGGCATGCAATTTTCCAACACTAATCCCACCACCAGTATGACCTTCTTTCCACCACTGTCTTTAGTTTCCCACCCACCACCAAATCTGTATCTTTAATGGCACAAGATAGTTATTTTATATTTATAGTTACAACAAATGCTAAATGAAATAATTATAAATAACAGTTCAGCAAAGAAAATTTTTGAAAACTGTTCTATCCCACAATGGTGTTGTTAATGAAACTCTCTGAGGATTTACTGAGCTTTTCCAGCATCTGTGTTATCATTTTCAATTATTGAGTTTAGTGGATTTCTATGCTACTTTCCCATCAAATTTGCTGTGCTCCTGCTGGGCTAGCAGTACTCTGGAATTTGGAGGTGTTATGGGCAGCCTATCCAGGGGTGTATTCCAGAGCTGTTGAACTGTGATGATTCTTTGGCTTCATTACTGCCAATTAAAACATATTTTTCAATGGAATCAGCATGAATTACAGAGTTACAAGGTTATGTATGGTTGAGTTTCAGGCTTACAGTGTTCCAACACCTGCCCCTTCACCTGCATCCACTTCCCTCCACCGATAGCCCCAGTTTTCCTCCCACTCTGCAAACCTCCTTATCCCCACACTGGCCTCTACGGCAGGCACTATTTTCTCTATTTCTCTTCCCTACCTCCCCACTTATTAGGCACTGTGGTTTACCCTGCTGGTACTGATAGGGTATGATGCATGTCACTTTACCTCCTTTTAGTACGTAGTTGTGGTCTAGGTAGCCACTTCCCTCTACTGTCATATCCTACCTCTACACTCCCGCACCACTTCCATCTTTCAGTGACAAGCTTCCTACTAAGAACCAGTTCTCCAGCTCTTTGCTTCCATTGCCTTCCGGCACTAGTAATTCCCACACTATGCTTCTTGATATCCTGCATACGAATGAGATCATTTTGTGTCTTTTAAGCACCCATGACCTGAAGTGTTCAAAAAAGTAGACTATAAGGCAATTAGTACACTTTTAAGGTTGGCAGTATATATCATAATTTCCCCCTTTATAAATATTTTTGGAAATTCACATTACTACATGAGTGTCTGTAAGGTATTATAATCAACTTTACCAGCCATATGTTCATGACCTAGAGAATGTCATAATCACCTGGAAGGAGGAAAAGTGGATGAATTCTGTGCATAAAGAGAAAATTCATAATTTATATAGATTTAAGGGTCCAGAAGAGCAATAAACTGACACGAAAAAAATAAACATGGTGCATATAATACTGGAGAGCTCTTTTTCTTTTTTTTAAATTTTTTTTATTTTTACAATTACAAAGATATACAATTAAAAAGTTCATATTTGGGTTTTGGTCAAACAGTGTTGCAGCACCCATCCCGCCACCAGTGCCCATCTCCCACCACCAACGTCCCCGGTTCCCTCCCCCTCCCCAGCCCACCTCCTTGGCAGGTTCTTGATTTCTTTCCATTTCTCTCTCTTTCTCTTTTCCTTCCCTTCCAGACTATGGATTACAGAACACACATTAAAGGGTTGTCATGTGAATCTTTTTGCCTCTATTTAATGCTCAGTTCTAGGTTGGCATTAGTACCCTCGACAATTGTTAGCACACTGTTCCATTTTCTGTCTTACCTAGCCTCTGAATCCCACACGTTTGTGATAATTTCCACCTTTGACAGGACCTCCTGATATATGTTTCACTTGACCTTGGATATTGGTATCATAATATGTACCTATATATTTATGTTATGCAGATAAATGCAGTCATTCTGTATCTGTCTCTCCTTCTGGCTAATTTCTGGAGAGCTCTTTTCCAGCTAGATGCCTGACACGTTTAGAACTGTGACTAGGGATACTTTTGTCATAAATAATAAAATTGCACTCAGACTTCGCTTACTATTTTCTAATGTTGCTTCTGAACTTCCAGGTCAATAGTACACATTATACAAGTTCTATTTCTTACAAAATTCTATTGAAATACTGTTACATACATGTTGCACCAGATAAAAAATCAGCAACAAATAGCACACTGGGGGAAAGAGCAACATTTTAATAAAACACCTCAATTTTCTCTGAATTAGAGTAATAGCTTCTATTTTTATATTTTAGCATTTTCTTGCTACAAAATAAGATCAGAAGCAAGACCCTTATTGTAAGAATATGTGGTCACAGGGCAGTACTGTCCTTTTGAGATAAGGTTATCTCCTGACTTTCAAAGATTATTCAGACCATCATCTTGTAGTTATCATACAAATCTTACTTTCATTCTGAAATGCGACCAACTCCAGTATTAAGACCTCAGTTACAAATTATCTATGACCAAAATAATTATACCAGAAAAATGAAGTTCATACTAGTGCTGAATTATGGCATGAAGAAAGTAATTGATTTCTGTAATTTCAAAGCCCAGGTCATTGGATTCTGTTATTTTAAAATCCATAAAGCTAGATAGAGCTGAGTTCTATTTGATTTTTTTTAATGAAATGATCAGATTATAAAAGCTGCTTTTTAAAACTATAAAGCAATGACAACATTTTTTGTTTTCATTTTTAAAAAAAAATTGAGGCAAGGGGCCTGAGCGATAGCCCAGTGGGTAGGGCGTTTGCCTTGCACGCGGCTGGCCCATGCCGGCCCGGGTTCGATCCCCGGCATCCCATATGGTCCCCTGAGCACTGCCAGGAGTAATTCCTGAGTGCAGAGCCAGGAGTAACCCCTGAGCGCCGCCGGGTGTGACCCAAAAAGCAAAAAAAAAAAAAAAATTGAGGCAACAGTGGTTTACACCAGTGTAAATGTTTATGAGGATTAGGAGTTACAACGGTACCAGAATCCTCCTACTCTAAGGCTTCACTATCTCTCTACCTCTACTCCCCACTACCCCACCCCAAGTAACATCAGTTCTGACTTCAGAGCCCAAGAGTTTGTTTTTATTGGACATTCTGTAGTCCAAAAGTTCTCTAAATTGTTTGGACTGCTGCCTCCTCTTCAGAAAAAATAATCACTCAACACCCCCTACCCTATGAAAATCTACCTTATGAGGACTAAAAAAAAAGGAAGGAAGGAAGGAAGGAAGGAAGAAAGAAAGAAAGAGAGAGAGAAAGAAAGAGAGAAAGAAAGAAAAGGAAGGAAGAAAGTAAAGAAAGAAAGAAAGAAAGAGAAAGAAAGAAAGAAAGAAAGAAAAGAAAGAAAGAAAGAAAGAAAGAAAGAAAGAAAGAAAGAAAGAAAGAAAGAAAGAAAGAAAGAAAAAAAGAAAATAAGCATCTCCTTAATAACTTTTGAGGCTACTTTTGCTATCCTAGATCAGTCCACTACTCACTTTGGGATTTGCTGGCAGCCCTTTGCTTTGTCAAACTTGCTTTATCTCTCCAAATACATGTGTTTTTGATAACACAAGCTGACATCACTTTTATTTTAGAAGACTGTTCAGTTTGTAGTCATTCACATAACTAACATTTTCCACTTTTTATAGGTTTTTCTTTGTGTGTGTGTGCACAAAACATCTTTTTGCTTGACAGAATGAGATGTTTGTTGGACAGAACAATCTATAACAATCTCGTGGAAATTTCTTTCCTAATGTTTCTCACTACATCTCCAATTTTGTGTTGATAAATTATTTGAAAACATAGTTTATCAGATATGCATAATAACCTATCAATGTATATATTGCAAACACAATGCACAAGAGGGAGATAGAGAGAGAGAAGTGCCTGCCATAGAGGTAGGCGACGTGGGGTGGGGAGGGAAGCTGGGGACATTGGTGTGGGAAATGTGCATTTGGGAAGGGATGGGTGCTGCAACAGTGTATGACTGAAACCCAATCATGAACAGTTTTGTAATTGTTTATCTCATGGTGATATAATAAACAATTTTAAAAATAGTCCTTATAACTTTCAGTCAGATTGCACTGATATGCGGGATATAAAAATAGTATAAGACTAATATCAAAGGCAAGGAAAAATAGGAATCATGAGGACTCGTCAATGGTTGGAAGTGTGTATGGGTCAGGGGTTAGGTAAGGTGGAAAAGGGACCACTGTGTGAATAATTGTTGGAAATGGTAATACCAGACTAGAGTTGAGCATCAAATGTAGGCAAAGGGGTATAAATGATAACCCCTAAATGTATTTCAAACCACAATGTGTAAGAGGAGAAAGAGAGAAGAAAAAGAAGAGGAAGAAGAGGAAGAGGAAGAGGAAGAAGAAGAAGAAAGAAGGAGGAGGAATAATAATAATAATAAGAAAAGTGCCTTACATAGAGGTAGGCTGGGAGAGGGGAAAGAGAATCTGAGGACATTGGTGTTGGCAAGGGTGCACTGGTGGAGGGATGGGTGCTGGAACACGATATGACTGAAACTCAATCATGAACAGCTTTGTAATTAATTATATATCTCATGGTGGGGTGAGAAAATGTAAAAAAGTTTAGGGCTAAAGTGATAGTACAGTGGGTAGGGCATTTGCTTTGCACGTGGCAGACCCACGATCCCCGGCATCCCATATGATACCCCAAGCACCACCAACAGTAATTCCTGAATGCATAGTCAGGAGCAACTCCTGAGCATTGTGGGGTGTAACCCAAAAGGGAAAACTAACTAACTAACTAACTAACTAACTAACTAACTAACTAACTAACTAATTAAAATACCTGCCTTTATTTCCCTAGCACCCCTCCAACAGTTTCTATTTGAGCATAACAATTTGACTTCAGTGGCTGTTAAGAAAGACCACTATGGTAATAAAGTAATAAGTGGAATGCCCCTAGGGTGTTTATATATAAGCAGATGTGTGGAAGAGTAGTCATCATTTTTTTTGTTTGTTTAATTTGTTTTGTTAAATCACAGTGTGATAAACTGTTACAAAGTTGTCCATGAGTGTCTTCCAGTCACACAATGTTCCAACACCCAGTGCCTTCACCAGTGCATGTTGCATGTTTTCCAACAACATCCCCAATTTCGCTTCTTTTCACCCCACCCCTCTGCCTCTGTCAGATATTCTCTCTCTCTCTCTCTCCCTCTCTCTTTCCCTTCTTATCTCTTTCTCTCTCTGTCTTCCCCCATTTGGTCATTATGGTTTGCAGTACAGGTACTATAAGACTCAAGAAGATTCAAGGTTTTAACGAGGAGGTTATATAGGTTATATAGTAAGTAGCATTTAGAGTAGAAGGACTTGGGGCCCTGGTTAGGGTTACCTTAATGGAGAAATGGTAGGTGATACTAGTAATAGAAAGTTCAAGGAAAAAACCCTTTCCTTGTATCTTCACCTGTATGACTACAGTGATGGACATTTTAATTAAACTTTTACTAAAAAATAGTTATTTAAAATATTGCATATGAAAAAAGAAAATTTGTAAAATGTGCTAATTTTTTCTTGCCATTAGATTATAATCAGAAAGTAACAATCCAGTGACATATTAGAATATTGAATATATGACTTGAAAATAAAGAGTTCACAGATCCCAAAGTATCCATATTGAAGCCCAACACTAAGATTCTGAATGAACTGATTGGAACAACAGAGTAAAATAAACACGCAATTTGTTAGACATTGTGGATTTATAAAATCATAGGATTAAGTCTTTAACCTTTATTCATAAAGGATTAGTTGGGATAAGTTTTAAAATTTATTTTAAGGCAGTATTTTCAGACTTAAGTAGTGGACAATTGCAAGACTAACACAATTCACCTCAGGTTCACTTTAGGATGTGATTCTGTTTGTCACTAAGGACAATTGACTTAGAAGCAATACAGTATTTTGGGAATCTATTCTTGAATTAGTTACAAAAAGGATTTAATATGTGCAATCTTGTATCTTCAATGATTCATAATATATTTAAATTAGAAAACAAAACAATGAAGCCAGATAGAGTTCTCAGTTTGGGAGGTAAGGGAATTAGTTAATTAATTTAGAAGTTGAATAGTGAAAGATTGTCGACCTGAATGGCTACCTGTTAGACAGTTTACACACAATAACTCTTCTACAGACTGGGAAAATCTTTTTTATTTTATTATGCCACCTTGAGTTATACGATTACAAAGATGTTCATTCATACAGTGGGTTTCAGTCATACAGTATTCCAGCACCCATCCCTCCACCAGTGCACATTTTCCACCACTAATGTCCCCAGGGGAAAATCTTATTACTTGTTTATTCTCTCTGCCTTCCCTGCACTGCACAGAAACCTTTCAAAATAAAATAGAAACTAGTAGCCATAGACTTGCAAACAATAGTCATCCAGGTGAGGTATCCAAAACGAATGAATTCAGAGATAGGTAAGACTTGGAAAAAATATTTTGCATAATATTTATAGTAAAACAAGAAGAATCAAGAACCAAGTGCATAAAACAATTTCCTTTGGGCATGTAACTTTTCTATCCTATTATAATGCTGTTTCTAAAATTACATAGGTATTGTTTGATGAGCAGAAAGTGAGTATAACCTTAAATAAACTGTTGTAAAAGTATGGTTGCACATCCTTGGAGTCCCTGAGATTACATAGGGTGGGGAACCATGAGATCAAAACTATTATTATTATAATACTAAGATAATTGTGAACAATCATGGATAAGCTGAAGAGTTAAAGTAGTGGTAGTGAACAGTCACTGTATTTTTTCTCACTAATCCCGTTTCACTTAAAGATAGTAAAAGTGAGGAGCTGGAGAGATAGTACAGGGGTTAAGGTGCCTGTCTTGAGCACCTCTCTCCCCTTCTATTGCTGACATGGCATGTGGCCCCTCAGCACACCCAGGAAAAATTTCTGACCACAGACAGTTGTAACACCCCCTACCCCAGAAAAATCACAAAAGTTATTAATTTTAATAAATAATATCCCTCTCATCAGAGCTCCACCTAGCAGAAGAGCCGATCACAGCCCTGTTCCCCAAGACCCACCCTGCAGCAGACTTTCTCCAGACCAGCCAGGTATGCTGATTTAGAGACTCACAGACATGGGGCAGAGCTGCTACTGGCTCTCCCTGTGCCCAGCTGTTCATGAGGCACCCAGGAGGGATGGCAGGTTCTAGTCCTGGCCCGCCACTCCAGCAGAGCCTTGCAAGAAGCCAGAGGAACCCCCCACACCATGAGGGCCACCATTTTTCACATCCGGACTCCCTTCTTGTCAGACCTCCACCCAGCAGAAGAGCTTATCACAGTCCGGCTCCTGTGGCCGCTTTGTGGCAGTGCAGTTCATCAATAAATGCTCAAGATTATAGGTGATTACAAGAGTATCCCCACCTGCATGGCAAAGCCTGGCAAGCTACCCATGTCGTATTTGATATGCCAAATACCAGTATTAATTAAGACCTCATTCCCATGACCTGAAGGAATGGTTTGAGGCTCTTTATGTTGGAGCAAGCCAATGCCCTTGGGCTACACTAGCATGTGGCAGGACGTATGGAGATGTTACTGGTGCCTGCTCGAGCAAATTGATGATAAACCAGAAGACAAGTGATATAAGTGAAATATTTCCCAAGTATATGCTATGCACATATCACATGACAAACAGAAAATAATCATATCTCTATATTGAAGACAGCTGTCCTAATATAAACACTAATGCAATTACTGAGTGCTATGTGATTTTCTGATGACATTGGTGGTAATATTAACCAATATGGCTCAGTTTTTAAATTATACAAAGAAAAGTATATCAACATTTGGAAGATTTCCAGTGAACCAATTGGTTTGAAAAAGATTAACGTGATATTTTAAATAATTATTAGTAACAGGCTCAAAGTTCACATCAAATTTATGAACTTTAATTTAGCTTTACAAAAATGTCATTAATATTGTTCGAATGGTGCACTATTGAACAGTGTATGCATGAAACTCTACCATTACCAGCTGGCTAAATCATGCTGCCTCAGGAAAAAATAGGGGGAAACAATTCATATCAAAACAGACCTTTGTTGAGGTTGGGAGATAGTCCAGTGGTTAGGGGCTCACATGCCTGTCCTGAGGTATCTCTGGCATCACAGGGCCTTCAGAGCAGTGTCAACTGTAGCTGTGAATCTCTCTACGCACCCCACTGTGACCCTGGTGGTTTCTGGCACAGCGTCATATCTTTGGGACCTTGTAACTGAACTAACAGCTAGGTTGGCTGAGCATTGCAGGGAGTAGTTTCAGGACCCTCTGAACATCACTTAGAAGGCCCACCCCAACACAAACACCCCACATCTCTTAAGTTTTGTGTCATATCAAATCATAGCATCTACATAGATCTTAAAAAGGGTAAAGTACTCCTTCTCCAATTACACATTTGACATTGGCCAAATATTTTTGGATAGACATCAATATCACAGTGGATTGAGTGCAGAAGCAGATAGGAGCATAAGAACAACAGTGCAATGCCACTTTGTTATTATTAGAGAGTAAAGGGCCAGAGAGGTAATTCAATGGTTGAAAGTGAGAATTTGCATACAGGAGACGTAGTTGAATCCCCAGCACCACATGGTCCTCTGAGCACAACAAAGTGTGACTCTAAAGCTCTGAGTTGGGAGAAACCCCCAAGCTCTGCTGACTGCAACCAGAAGTCCAAAACACAAGAATTTTAAAGAATATATTAGGTAAATTTACACATAACGAATTATTTGTTATTTATAAATTGATAATGCTAAAATTTTTCAATTTTATTTTCTAATATCATAGGTATTGATAAACATAATTACATAAATGCAAGTTCTTTGGAATACTTAATCATTTTAGGCATGCAAAGAGTTTTTGAAGTCCATAAACCTTCTTCTGTTTGTTTTTTGGCACACCACAATTTTCAGGGGTTACTCTAGGCTCTGTGCTCAGGAATCACTGCTGGAGGTGCTCAAGGGACATATAAGATGCTGGGAATAGAACCGGATTTGCCATGTGTAAGGCAAACATCCTACCCACTAAATTATTGCTCTGGCTGCAGTAAATACAACTTGAGAATCATTATATAAATAAATCCTTAATATATGAAAATTATTGTTGCTTGACAGATAAAAACTATAGAAATAATTGTAGCATTCTTGTCTTTTAAAAAAATTAAAGGTTTGCTTTTATTTTTAATGCTTATGTTCAAATTCCTGAACCTTTTGGGTTCTCTCTCTCTGCTGCTCTCTCCGCTTTCCCCCTTCTGCTGGTGCTGCTTTACATTCTCCTCTCTTTAGGGCCTTAACATGTGGTTGCCTCCATCTTGACCTACACCTGGCCAGGGACCAGCTGGGAATCCTAAACGCAGGATTTTTTCCCATTGCTGATTTGTATGCCTGAACCTGTGTTAAGTAAAGAATTTTGAAACTTTGCCGGATTCTTGCATCTTCTCTCCGTCCACCGGCTGCTGATCCCCTAGGACAGAAGGGGATCCCTGACCCTGCTTATGGATTTTGTGCAGATTGCCTCAGCGTTTCCCCACATCTGGTCCCACCGAGATGCTGATGAACTTTTCCTGAAGCTGGGAGCAGAATTTAAACTGTATGCTGAACCAGAGACTCTCAGACATGGGGCAGAGCTGCTACTTGCTCTCCCTGTGCCCAGCTGCTCATGAGGAGCCCGGGAGGCATGATGGGTTCTGGCCCTGGCCTGCCACCCCAGCAGAGCCTCACAACAAGCCAGACAGCACCCCCTACTCAATGGGGGCCACCATTTTTACATCCGGACTTCCCTCTCATCACAACTCCACCCAGCAGACCAGACTATCACAACCCAGATCATCCACACCCACCCTGCAGCATTTTTTTTCAATCTGGCCCAGGTATGCTGAACCAGAGACTCTCAGACATGGGGCAGAGCTGCTACTTGCTCTCCCTGTGCCCAGCCACTCATGAGGCGCGCAGGACGCATGGCGGGTTCTAACCCTGACCTGCCACCCCAGCAGAGCCTCACAACAAGCTAGACAACTCCCCTACTCCATGGGGGCCACCATTTTCCACATCCGGACTTCCCCTCTCATCACAACTCCACCCAGCAGACCAGACTATCACAGCCCGGATCATCAAAACTCACCCTGCAGCAGTTTTTTTTTTCCAATCCAGCCCAGGTATGCTGACCAGAGACTCTCAGACATGGGGCAGAGCTGCTACTTGCTCTCCCTGTGCCCAGCTGCTTGTGAGGCGCCCAGGAGGCATGGCGGGTTCTAGTCCTGGCCTGCCACCCCAGCAGAGCCTCACAATAAGCCAGATGACCCCCCTACTCCATGTGGGCCGCCGTTTTCCACATCCGGACTTCTTTCTCGTCACACCTCCACCCAGCAGACCAGTCTATCACAGCCCAGATCATCAACACACACCCTGCAGCAGTTTTTTTCAATCCGGCCCAGGTATGCTGAACCAGAGACTCTCAGACATGGGGCAGAGCTGCTCTTTGCTTTCCCTGTGCCCAGTCGCTCATGAGGCACCCGGGAGGCATGGTGGGTTCTAGCCCTGACCTGCCACCCAAGCAGAGCCTCACAACAAGCCAGATGAGCCCCCTACTCCATGGGGGCCGCCATTTTCTACATCCAGACTTCCTCTCGTCACAACTCCACCCAGCAGACCAGACTATCACAGCCTGGCCGCTAGCAGCATCGTGGTTCATCAATAAATGCTTTATTTAGAGGTGACTACAAGAGTATGCCACCCACACGGCAAGCCTGGCAAGCTGCTTGTGTCGTATTTGATATGCCAAATACCAGTAACATTTATATTAGGTCATTCCCATGACCTAATATAATGGTTTGAGGCTCTTTATGTTCCTGGAGCAAGCGGATGCCTTTGGGTTCTACTAGCATAAGACAGGACATATGGAGATATTACTGGTGCCCACTCTAGCAAATAGATGATGAACGGGAATCTAGTGATCTGGTGATCTATTGATGTTCAAATGAGACTGACTTCTGTGTAGGTCATTTGAAATTTCAGGTCCAGTACCCATATACTTGTTTGGGTTGCTAATACTCTCCATGAGCAAGTTTCTTATTTTGGTGAAATGAGAATAACATAATAGTAGCAAAAGCAACAAATAATTATAATATTCATATTAACCCACATAAACAATTCAAATAGATATATGTGCACCAATGTTCATTACAGTGCTTCATTACATATTTCCAAGGATATGGAAAAAGCCCTGGAACCAGAGACTCTCAGACATGGGGCAGAGATGCTACTTGCTCTCCCTATGCCCAGCTGCTCATGAGGTGCCTGGAAGGCATGCCGGGCTCTAGCTCTGGCCTGCCACCCCAGCACCTGATAACAAGCCAGACCACCCTCCCCTACTTCATGGGGCCCACCATTTTCCACATCCGACTTCCCTCTCGTCACAACTCCACCCAGCAGACCAGACTATCCACAGCCCGGATCATTGACAGCCACCCTGCAGCAGTTTTTTTTTTTTCAATCCGGCCCAGGTATGCTGAACCAGAGACTCTCAGACATGGGGCAGAGATGCTATTTGCTCTCCCTGTGCCCAGCTGCTCATGAGGTGCCTGGGAGGCATGCTGGGCTCTAGCTCTGGCCTGCCACCCCAGCACCTCACAACAAGCCAGACCACCCTCCCCTACTTTATGGGGCCCGCCATTTTCCACATTCGGACTTCCCTTTTGTCACAACTCCACCCAGCAGACCAGACTATCACAGCCTGGCTCGCATGGCCGCTTAGTTGCAGCACGGTTCATCAATAAATGCTTTATTTAGAGGTGACTACAACAGTATGCCACCCGCACCGCAAGCTGGCAAGCTGCTCGTGTAGCATTTGATATGCCAAATACCAGTAACATTTATATTAGGTCATTCCCGTGACCTAATATAATGGTTTGAGGCTCTTTATGTTCCTGGAGCAAGCGGATGCCTTTGGGTTCTACTAACATGAGACAGGACATATGGAGATATTACTGGTGCCCGCTCTAGCAAATAGATGATTAACGGGAAGATAGTGATAGTGATAGTGATGGAAAAAAACCCCAAATGTCCAATGACTGATGAATAAATAAACTGTAGTACATATACACAATAGAATACATCTTAGCTATAAGAAAAGATGAAAGCTTGCAGTTTGTTGCAACTTGGATTAAATGCTAAGTGAAACAAGTCATTGGGAGAAGGGAAAAAATACCAGAAAACCTCACTATTTTGTCATCTACAGAGTAAAATAACAAGGCAATGGGCATTATCATATGATTATAATTCCTTGGTCTTGGGCTACAAAACTAAGATTACCAAGCAGTAAGAGGCATCTGGGGTAGGAAAGAAAGAGGTGGGCTAGGGTACTGTAAGAACATTAAAGAGGATCTTGAGCACTTTGATAGTGGTGAAGTTTTACACCAAATAAAAAACATAAACACTATTGTAGCTGTTACCTAATGACAATGGAAAAAATGAGCTGAGTAATTTTCAGAGGATTAAATGAGCTAATGTATGGGTTATTTTGGCAGGGCGAGCCTGCAGCCAGCGTCCTTGGAGCATGTGCAGAAGCCGTGGCGGCACTCACCTGGATGGTTTACAACGCAGATACACCTGGCAGAGTAGATAGCAGCTTTCCCTGTTGAACCCCCTGCATTCCACGGACCACGAGAGCGACTTCCGACCCGAGTCCACCATCCCGATAGAGACTCAGAAGTACCCAGAGAAACGCCCACACCTTGCTGGCAGTGATCTTCACCATCCACCTCCGCAGCTCCTAAGATCTCCACCCAAGAGATTAAGCCAGTCTCCAGCCTGGCTTGTCAGAAACCCAGCCTACAAGGGACCCACCTTGCAGAGACCTGCCCTTCAGAGGAGAGTATTTCAAGCCCAGGAATGCTTGAGCCACAGATGCAGATACACCCGGCAGAACAGATACCAGCTTTCCCGCTGCTAAAATCTTGCTACCCGCACGGCAGAGCCTGGCAAGCTACCCGTGTCGTATTTGATATGCCAAATACCAGTAACAATTATAGACCTCATTCCCATGATCTGATGGAATGGTTTGAGGCTCTTTATGTTCCTGGAGCAAGCAGGTGCCCTTGGGCTCTACTAGCATGAGACAGGACATATGGAGATGTTACTGGTGCCTGCTCAAGCAAATCGATGATAAACAGGAAGACAGTGATACAGTGAATGTATGGTAACTATGATGCCTATTACTGAAAATGTGTTTGTTGTGCTCTTTTCATTCTGAAGATGAGCATATATCTGGATTTCACACTGGATTTCATAGTAATAAAAGTATGAATAGGTTTTTAATATTTTTTGAAGGTTCCGTTAGCTATAGCTAACATATTTGGGACAATCAAATATTCTTCTACTACTATTAATCTAAATATTCATTTTCTATTCCATGTAGGGTAATATTTTACCCTACAAGTCCATGGAATTGTAGGGAAAAATATAAAAGAGGAAATTTATATTGGCTATTAATAGGGTAGGTACAGAATTTTTTCCCCCAGTCTTTTGGAAGGATTATGATTACTAGACATTGTAAATATTCAGTCTTTTGATTTATAATTATTTTTGTGTCGAGTCCTTTTTAAATGAACCAAGATAGAAGTTACTAGTGTCAGCTGAATGTCTGGTTTACATTTCAGTGCTATTGAAAGAGAGGGTAATTTAAGACAATGAGTAAGTCATCTTTTATTGGTGGGCACCTCATAAAGATCAGGGGTTATTTTTGGCTTTGAACTCAGGAATTACTCTTGGAGGTGCACAGGGAACCATATGGGATGTTTGGGATTGAACTGAGATCAGTTGTGTGCAAAGCAAAAGCCCAACCTATCATTCAAGTCCCAAATTATTTATCTTTTTTAAAACAAGTCAGCCAATCACGTTTCCAACACTAATCACCAAAAATGGAGCTATTCTTATTGGGTGCAGGTTGTATATTGGAGGCACTTTACAGTTACTTGTGGTAATCTTAAATCTTCATAACATATCTAAGAGGTAGGTAAAATTGTTCCCAATTTATAGGTGAGGAAAATGAGTCCTTGGTGAATATAAGTAACTTTCTGACTAAGGAAAAGAAATAAAGAATGAGACCTTTTTAGACTGTGAGAAGAGAGAAAATTTCAAATATAATAGATAAGGAACAGTAGAAGGGGGTATAAAGTAATGATGTTCATTTTTTTCCTCTATTAACCCTAAGGCTAGAAAGAGAGCTGTGGGTTTAAAGTGCCATATAGAATAAATAATGGGGGAGCATTGCTGCTTGATTGTTTAAACACTATGGCTGCACCTCTAAATTTCTAACACAACTGCCAGTTACACATACTCAGTAGAAAAAGTCAAACTGTTCATTTGATATAATTCAGACAAAATAATCAGTTAGTTGAGAAATAATTTCCATTTCAACTTTTGAGTTTTCTTCATTCCACATATAGTTATAGTAGAAAACTAAATGTACTAATGTAGGTACTCACAGCACTTGCATTTTAAAAAATTAGTTTAAACCTAACTTTATATATTTGCCTCTTACATTCTTCAAGAGAATTCATAAAAATGAATTAGGTAGAAGTTAAAGTTAAACCACACAAAGACTTCTGATAACCCTAAAATTATTTGGCATATGTAAAGTTCAGTAAGCTTAACATTCATCTTTGAATAGTCAGAAACCAGAACTCTAAGTAATTGGACAGATAGCTGCCAACAGGAAAGGATCAATTCCTGTTTTACATTTAAAGATGATCTTATGTAAGTTTAATCTGTAGTTTTAATAATTTTTTGGCAAATGTTTAAAATAGTATTAGTGAGATGTGTTGCCATACTGACCTTTTTCTGTCTTTTGCACTATTGGTAAAGAAGAATCAAAACCTAGAACTTGTTAGCTGTAAGTTGTAAGTTAAGTTATGATTCTTGAGCGGGTTACTTTCTGGCATCCTAAATGCCATTTTTAATTAAAAAGATGACATGCTCATTGATTCGCTTCTCTGAGAACTCTCCAGTTTATGGGAAAGATACAGATTATATTTGATGAAGATTTTAAACTCATATAAGTTTGTGAAAACTACATGCATTTTAATTTAAAGTTTTAAAAATTGAATCACAGTTACAAAGTTGTTCATGATTGGGTTTCAGTCATATAATGCTCCAGCACCCATCCTTCACCAATGTACATTTCCTACCACCAATGTCCAGAGTTTCCCTCTCTCTTCACCCCATCTCTCCGGCAGCTACTAAGCCCCTCTTTTTCTCCCCCTCTCTCTCTGTCTCTCTCCTCTCTGTGTCTGTGTCTGTCTGTCTGTCTCTCTCTCCTTTTGGACATTATGGTTTGCAATACAGATGCTGAAAGGTTATTATGTGTCCCTTTACCTACTTTCAACACTTAGTTCTTGCCCAGAGTGATTATTTCTAACTATTATTGTTATAGTGGCCCCTTCTCTATCCTAAATATTTTAATTATTAAAAGGCATCACTTGAGAAAGAGAGAAAATGGGGTACTGCTATTGAGGCAGACTGGGGGTGGGGAGGAGGGGGTATGGGTACATTGGTGGTGGGAATGGGGCACTGGTGGAGGGATGGGTGCTGGAATACTATATTCACTTGTATCACTTGTCTTCCCATTGTTCATTGATTTGCTCTAGCGGGCACCAGTAACATCTCCATACATGGTGTTGCAAGCAAGTGTAGCCCAATAGCATCTGCTTGTTCCAGGGACAATAAGAGCCTCAAGCCATTCCTTCAAGTCATGGGAATGAGGTCCGTAATTGTTACTGGTTTTGGCATATCAAATAAACCACGGGTAGCTTGTCAGGCTCTGCTGAATACTGTATTACCAAGAACCAATTATGAACACCTTTGTAATTGTATGTCTCACGGTGGTATAATAAAATTTTTTTAAAGAGGCATCACTTAAAATTTAAAAAATTAAAAAAATAAAAAAATAATAAAAAATAAAAAATTAAAAAATTAAAAAATAAAATATACATTCTCTCCCTTTAAAAAAAAGGCATCACTTAAGGACTGGATACATAGTAATGGCGATAAGGTACTTATCTTTTATGTACTTTACTCTTGTTTGATCCACACACTCCCCAAGGACCTCCATGAGTGACTCCTGAGTACTGCGAGGTATGTTCCAACTCTCCCATCAAAGAAAACAATAGAATAACAAAAATGTGTATATAAAAAGGGATCTAAAAGAAAGCTTTTTTGAGTTTTGAGTACCAAGAACCAATAAATTTAGAATGATATAGTCAGGAGAATAGAGAAAAACAAAACCAGATTTTTCTCATATATGAAAAATTGAAATTACACATTGAAATAAAAGGATCCAACAAAAATATTAGTACTCTAACTTGGGTCACAAGATTCTCTTGTACCTGTTGTGCCATATCAGAAGAACACAGTAGTGATACTTGCAAGCTCAGAGACAAAATATAACCAGATTTATGCATTCTGAATAAGTATGATATTTTTTTAATTTTTTGAAAATATTTTATTATACCACCATGAGATATACAATTACAAAGATGCTCATGTTTGGGTTTCAGTCATACAGTGTTCCAGCCCCCATCCCTTCAAGGTATGGTATTTTAAAAGTTTCTAGTTCATATCAACATCGCTCAATAATATGACTTCTATGTGGCCTTAAAATGCTGCCTATTAAGGTCTCTATTCAGAAAAGATGCACTACTATGTTCATTTCAATGCAGTTCACAATAGTCAAATTTTGTTTAAAGCCCAAGGTCTAAGAACTGATAACTGTATAAAGAAACTGTGGTGCCTATGTACAACGGAATACTACTCAGCCTTAAGAAAAGATAAACTCATGCAATTTGCTGCTCTGTAGATTTGTAGAGTATTATGCTGAGTGCTGTTAGAAGAAAAGGGACAGACACTGGATGACCTCTTTCATAAGTCAATATAAAGAAACAGAGTAGGGGAGTAACAAATACCCAAAGACAACAGAAAATGAGAACAGGTGTTCAGTAGGGAAGCCTAAATGACTGAAAAACAGGGGACTCCAGGACAACAGTGGAGGGAAGTCCATACGCTGGTGGAGCGTGTGGTATTGGAATGTTCTGTGCTTAAAATCCTGCGCTAGCAGGTTTGCAAACCACAGTGACTGAAATAAAATTAAAAATAAGAGACAGGCTGGGGGTTGGAAGAGGGAATCAGGGGACACTGGTGGTGGGAAATGTGCACTGGTGGAGGGATGGGTGGCGTAACACTGTGACTGAAACCTAATTATGAATAGTTTTGTAATTGTATATCTCATGGTGGTATAATAAAATTAAAAAATAAAAAAAAATGAGAAAAAAATTTTAAATGTTGCCTAATATTAAGCCAATTTCATATATTAAGATTTATAATGGGAAAGTACATGTAATGTTTTTAAAGGTTTATCTTTTTTTTTTTTGCTTTTTTGGGTCACACCCAGCAATGCTCAGGGGTTTCTCCTAGCTCTGCACTCAGGAATTACTCCTGGCGGTGCTGGGGTGGGGGTGGGGAACCATATGGGATGCTGGGGATTGAGCCCGGCCGGCATGGGCTGGCTGCTTGCAAGGCAAACGCCCTACCTACTGGGCTATTGCTCCAGCCCAAGGTTTATCATTTTAAAACCGTTAAACTATAGTTTGCGTGACATGGTTAAACTTGTGTTAATATTTTGGGGCCAGAGCGACAGCACAGCTGGTAGGGCGTTTGCCTTGCATGCAGCTGACCCAGGTTTGATCTCCGGCATCCCATATGGTCCCCGAGCACCGCCAGGAGTAATTCCTGTGCAAAGAGCCAGGAGTAACCCTTGATTGCCGGGTGTGACCCCCAAAAAAGAAAAAAACTTGTGTTAATATTTTAGGAATACTGGTGCACAAAATTACAACACCCCATCACCACCAAAGTGTCCAGTACTTTCCACCCATGTCCTTGTATTACTTCTGGTCCACTTCTTCCTTCTCTCCCATTTCTCCCCCACTGTTGCTTACCTGAGTTTTATAATCTAAACCCAAGGACTTCTCATTGTTTGATACTACTTCTAAAAGTTTTATACTTAATAAGCATTTTTGTATGAAAATGTATTTCTGTAAAAATTTTAGTTGACTAAAAAATTCAAAACTAGGATTTATTTTAAGTTTCAGACCACAAATTTTCGTGTTAAAATAAAATACGTTACAGGATGTTTGGTTTTGGCTTTACATTGAGCTTATTTAGCTGGTTAAAAGGACTATATTAGTTGTTAACAATGAAACTTAATTCATATCAGGTGAGCTAAGGACTACATCTGGAACCTGTTATGACCTGATGCTACATGGTTTATTTCCAGCAGGAAAGGAAAAAACATTGTAACCACAGCTCTGAATCAGAAATGATTCTGAAAACAGTTATTCTGGAGCATCTTGGACCTTTTCCATGCCTCGGTTTTTATGTATCTTACTCCCACATCTTGCCCTCTCAATTTGAAATAAGCAAAATGTGTTTTTGTCGATCTTGAAGTATGTGAATTTGCATATTTGCATATGGCACTCAAAAGCATTTTGCTTTGCATTTTTTACACTTCAAATTCATTTTTTCTCCAAACAACATCGTCTTGTGAGAAATTACATAGAGAACGTTTTGTTGTTAACAATCATTAAAATTGTTTACTGGCTTTTTTCTTTTAATTCCCTGGAAAATGCTAAGGGTCTCACAATTTGTCTGGCTTGTCTGACTTTGGCACAGCTAGATTTGGAAAATCATATTGGAATGTGAATCCAAAGCATCAAAATCTGTGAAAGCAGCGTGCTCTCCCCTGGTCTAGCAGCCAAATGGTCCCACTTTCAAGAATGGTGCCAGAGTGTATTACAGAGACAGTTTCTGTTTTAAAGTCCCATTTTTTGTCCAGCTGTGTATAGCTGGTCTACTTATCCAAGAAAAGGACAAAAAAACTAGAAGCACCTGAATCTTTCATTTTTTCCTTTCTTTTTGGAATGTTTCTTCACATTTTTTTGCTGAAATTTCATTATTTTATAATCTTATTTTAGCTAATCACTTGCTATTCAGACTTTGTTGGGGAAAGATTCAGATCTTCTTTAAGATTTATATTTTGTAAAATATTATATTTTAGATAGATAAGATAATTCCTTTTATATTTATGTATGAATACAAATTTACAAGATCAAAGATTAGGTTTATTTTATCATTCATTGACTCATTGTATAATTATTAAGTATATACAATGCAATAGGCTTTCTGAAAGAGTATAAAAGTGAATTAGGCACAATTTTAATCTTATTTCCCCACATTAAAATTATTAAAAGCAAAGTTATACACAGAAAATTGCAAGGAGAAAGGCGGGGAGATGTATAAAAAAGAATGGGGTGATAAAAACAAATATGGCAAAATACTAACTGACTAACTTTAGATGCTAAATATGGAGTTTTTTGTACTACTTTGATGTAACTTTTCTGTACAGTAAATGTTATTTTAAATAAAAAGTTAATGAGAGTGTTTGGGGGAAAAAGTAATATATCTCTACTGGTTTGAATGTGAGGCTGAGTCCATTTCAGATAGGGAACTGTTGTTCAGTTTTCTTACCTCCCTATTCTTTCTGGAATCATTCTTTTTTAACTTGGGAGAAAGTCAATAAATGCATAAAAAACCTTACGAACCAGAGCCATGGTTTCAGACCAATCTCTCAACCCCTTCTGCCATCTACTGTGCTTTAAGACTCTATTCACTCTTTCTATGACACATTGAAAATTGGAGTTTCGGCATTTTAAACATTTTACATCTAGAGGAAACCCTTGTGTATAAAAGTGCTCAGCTTAAGTTTGTTAGTAGTATGAATTACAGATTCACATATTTTTGTGCCACAGATCTTTAAATTGATTTCTCTTACTTTGTTTCTCATATCAACAATACACAAATGTTCATAAAATGAATTATTAGCCCAAATAATAAAATTTGGTCCATATGATTCTTTACTAATGCCTGTCTAATTAGAACTATAAAATACAAATGATATTTAGTAAAATATGTACAAGGATTTTGTCAAAAGAGAGCAGGTTTCAAAACTGGAGAATACTGTTGGGTAACTAAAATATTAGTATGTAGTGAATCCTTGATATGTTTTATTTCTGTCTCTTTAAAACCCAAAGTGTTGTATTATGCATATATTTTATAAATGACATTTGAATAAAAACATAAAAGACATCCAAAGAGATGAAAGGTACATATGGACCTAGAGAAACCTCTCAGGTTTACTAATTACATTTCAGTCACATAAATTCATACCTATTATCACTTAAGCAAACATTGATGCTGCCACTGGATCTTATACAAATATTCAGATTTTTGTTTTCCTCTTCATTCTGAAGGTTATCTCCTGGTCGCTCTGAAAATCAGGTGACAACCATTTCCCATGATGCTTTACGGGCTGTCAAACTGTCCATCAGCTGTCACCTGACCAAATCGTTCCCATGGTTCTTCTAGACTTCCAGTATGATAAATTGAAAGGCACTATTATCTGTCTGTTGTGAAGAGGAACTGTTTGGGCTTTGATAAGATATCACTACTCCCAGGTGAGAGGCGGCTGACAGCATATCAAGGCAAAACAACAAGTATAAACACTGGAGGGGAAGCACAGGTTTACAAACATCTGTTGTCACTATTTATTACTTTTCTTTAGGTCTAAGTTTCTGACTCACTCGCAGATAATTCAAGAACAGTATTTCACTTTTTCACTTCCAAAGGACAATTGCTGCTCTTTGCAGCATCTGGGGAAAAGAATCTTAAAATTGAGTATACATCTGTTTATCTCTTTGATTCATGTCATATAAGCCTTCTACCCGGTAGTCAACAGTTCTACATTTCTGCTGATATTATTATTTACTTTAAGGAAAAATATTCCCCAAGAATTAAAATATTAATAAGTCCTTGAGTCTTAGAGGTCACTATTCATGTACCAGCACACAGAAAGATAGACATTTAAGTGTTGACATTTTAGGTAATTTGTCTTTTAGTCATATTGATAAGGTTAATGAGTTTACAATTTCAGCAGAAATAAGGTTTGGGACATTATTATCAACTTTACATTTTTTCTAATTCTGTTAACATAAATCTATGATTTCTATGCAAGAAGCACAGAAACAAGGAATGATGCTGCTCTTAATAAGTGAACACACAGGGCCGGAGCGATAGCCCAGTGGGTAGGGCGTTTGCCTTGCACACGGCCGGCCTCTGCCGGCCTGGGTTCAATCCCCAGCATCCCATATGGTCCCCGAGCACCGCCAGGAGTAATTCCTGAGTGCAGAGCCAGGAGAAACCCCTGAGCATTGCCGGGTGTGACCCAAAAAAGCAAAAAAAAAAAAAAAAAACCCAAAAAACAAAATAAGTGAACACTGCACTCAGGATTGGCTTTAGGAAACCTGTTTATAAAAGGCAGAGCAAGGTTGTCAGACATTTTTTTTTTCAGAAATACTTTTTGGAAGTGGGCTTAATTTATTAAAGCCACATTTACCATTTCAAAATTTGGTATTACTTCTTTGAACTTAAATATCCAAATAGGGGTCAACAGATGCTTAACATTAAAAGTTGATTTTCTGACTCTTGGACATGTAAATGTAGTTTTATTCTTTAGAAGTTATCCTTTTCCTTGATTTTGCCGTTGCTCTTGCTATCTCAATTACACGTGATAAATTTGCTCTATGCTCTTTGCTTTCACATACTATCACATATAAACACCTGAATGTACCCTATAGTGAAAATAATTTGTTGTTATGTATTGTGGTTTTAGCAGAATAAAAGTCCTGTTGTTGGTTGCTAATATCACCACCTTGTGTACAAATATTTTTTTTGCATGCAGTTTCCTAATGTCATTAAGCAGTATTGTAATTTCATTACATCGTAATGTAGCACTTCGATTACAAACAAGATTAAAATAATTTTGTAATTCAAAATATGAAAAAATAAACTCTCGTTTATTTTTACTCCTTTAATCATTTAACCACCCAGTACTTTCCCATATTCATATAAGTAGCATAAACACCCTAGTTTTCAAGAACCGACAGATTTACCAGACTCCTCTTTAAAAATGGCCCAGAAATTTAAGCAAAAAAGGAAAAGAAAAATGAACTTTTCTAAAGAGTCATAATTATAGCAGCAGTCCATGCTGCCAGTGCCTAGACTATCTGGTGAAACTTATTTTCTTCCCAAGGCATTTTTAGCTCATCCAATAGACTAACAGTGGAAATTATTACTTACTCAAGAACATCATTTTTGTCTCCATCCAAAGATGATGAGAACCTCTTGGTGAGGTTCTGAGTATCAGACCTCTCTTTCTGGTAGTTTCTATCATGTCAGAATCCCACAGCAAGATTTATGGCTTTTCAATAATTCTTGGACATCAATGAAGTTAAGTGGACAGGATTTCATTGTTGTTCCAAAAAAAAGTCATGCCTTGTGGTTTAATGAGGAGGTAGAAGCTACAGAGGAAAAGACAATAAATTCAAACAAACATGATCTCTGGTAATGCCTCTTTCATATTAAAAGTTCTATTTCTAGAAAAACTATATATTTGGATCTTGTGTTACTTTCTTTATTGTTTCTGTGTAACCTTATTACCTTGTTACCTCTGTAGTAGCTGAATAAGAATGTTATAACTTGTTAAAAATGGCATACAGTGTTTCATTCATTTCTAGACTTTTCCTACATAACAACAAAATTTGAGATTTTGCCAAATTTGAAACCTGTTTGGTAAAGCAGATGCTGGGTTGAGTCACACCCAGCTTTGCACTCCAATCCGGCCAGATGGGCCACATGTAAGGCAAGTGTCCAAAGCCCAGCACTACCTTCTAGCAGAAATATGCAATCTAAACTGTGTGTGTGTGTGTGTGTGTGTGTGTGTATCTGCCTGTATATCTGCATTTCTGAGAAGGATGAGTATTTAAGATAGACGTTCACTTTGACAAGTCTAATAGTTACAGGTAAGTGACTAAAGAGTAATTTCCTTCCAGTTTTGGCCTTAATAGTGTCTTTTCAATGGATTGAGGTGACCAGGGACATTGCTTAACTTGTAGAGAGTATGCTTTTCATTTAGGAAATTCTAAATACCAATGTCCAGAATCTCGTGGCCCCTGAGCTCAAAGGTAACCAACAGAATAAGGAAAGTATATAGCTTTGGTCGATTATAATGATGATTTCTCTGATAAAATTGGCAGAAAAAATTACAAATTGGATTTAGTGCCTCTCAGAGAAACTCTTGTCAAGCCTTTCAACACCTGTTTGTGACATTGGGGAGGGCTATCAGAAGGAAATCGAGCTTCTTAAGATGATTTCTCATATTTTTTTATGCTATGGCAATATTAATAGTATATTCATAGAATACCTCACAGTCTCCAAAGTATCACAAACACTCCTCAGTATAATCAGCACTTCTCAAAGGTCAGTAAGCAAGGCATCCAGTTTCATAGATGAGCCAATTGAGGATCAGAGGCAAGACAGGGAGGAAAATGCTGATGATAAGGTGATGTTAGTGGTAGAGCTATACTAGTAAAGAACTCGGTTTTGTGTTTCTTAGCTCAGGGTTATGGCTTCCTCTTCACACTGTTGTTGCAGATAAGCACAGCATTTTTTTTTAAATTTTTTTTATTTTTACAGTTACAAAGATATACAATTAAAAAGTTCATATTTGGGTTTTGATCATACAGTGTAGCAGCACCCATCCCGCCACCATTTTAAGGATGTAGATTTTAGTTGTGAATGTCACTTAGGAGAGGTAGCCCCCATGATTGGTAGAGTTATATCCACGTGGGTTTTATGCTGGAAAGTCACCTGGTGCCATGCTATTAAAAACAGGAAGATTCAACACTAACTTCTTTTGCCCTTAACTGCAAATCAAATGCAGACTCTTTTGGAGACAGTTTTCAGTTAGTTCTGCCAACAAATGAGTGTGTGCACATTTATATGTATGATAAGCATGGAGAGCTTGTGAGATGCCTAATGATTTTTTAAAAGCAAAAAAAAGTTTTGAAACATAAATATAAAATGAAGATGTTTTGAAGCTTTAGAGAAATAAAAATCCATAGCACTTTTTCAATGACTATTATTTTAGAAAGTATCTAACTAACATCTTTAATTAATATTAATCAATATTAATTAACGTTATTTAATATTAATCAATCATTTTATGTCTTGATGTTTAAAGGAGGCAGTCATGTGATATTCAAAGGGAAAAGTTAAACTTATAAAAAGGGTCAAAATGTTCAGTGAAAGCTTTCACTTTATGTTGTATGTTTTTATGTGAGGCAAAGTTTTTGAATTGGACAAATCTCTAATGTTAAGCTAAGAGTCACAAAACTATTTTAATATATATGAAAAGTTTCAATAGAAAATATTGCATGTTTCAATAAAGATGATCTTCATATTTTCAAAAAACAGTAGCACGCATTTAGTTTAAAACTCAATTTCATTCTTCTAAGTTGCTTAGAAGAATAAGCAAAAACTATTTGGCAGACATTCCTGAACTATTTCTCATTTTTATCCCCAAAATTCAGAGAATGTGTGAAACACTTCCGTTGGACAAAATGCAGTGAGTTGGTAGTTTTGGAAAGTATTAAAGCTGACTTCTGTGCTTGAGACATTGAGAAAAATGTCAATGAATAAATTTGAACTCTATTACTACTCAGGAAAGGCAGAAATAAACAGTGGGATTTGAATTAGGTTAACTTTATTTCCCAAACTCACCGTTGTAACTAGCAAGCTTTTTTTTTTTTTTTTAAAACAGGATCAACTTTGTGAACTGGAAGTAGAGGCTGTCTGATTTCTTTCCACGCACCAAGCCAAAGAAATGAAAGCAGAAAAATCATTCTCTCTGTTGGCCTCCTGTGTAAAATTTCTTTTCTTATCGTCCCATCTAGTCATATCTTTCTGCAGTTTGAATTACCCTCTTTTCCTCAGACTGGTAAGGCAGTGAAAGGATGTTTGTTCTGCTAATTAACTTTATTACCCTGATAACTCCCTGCAGCCTTTGACGAAAACAATTACCGTTACTCTTTTTTTCCCCCCACTGGCAGAAAAAAAAAAGGAAAAGGGGGGAAAAAAAGACTATTAATTAGAAACGAGGCCCAGGTCCCTGCCATGCTATCCTGCCACGTTCCCAGGCCCTCGAGCAGGATAGCATTACATTGTCAGTAGTAATTTAGCTCTCATCTGTCTCTGCTAATTATTGTCACATTCATCAAATTCATCAACAAAAGTGCTCTCAGAAGGATTGCATATTTGCAGTTAATACAGCATAAACTGGTATTACCCATCACCACATTTGTGATGATGAGAGGGACACAACTTATTCATCCCTAATTAGAGCAAGCTGGGTAATTAATTATGCATTCCGCCTTATTACTTCTGAGTTCCCAGATATTGTTTGTCTAAAAAGGGGAGAAAGCAGGAGAGAGAAGCCTGAAAATGCAAAAAAAAAAAAAAAAAGGGTGATGTGTTTTGTCACATGCGCTATGCCATAATTCCCACCTGACAAACTAGCTGAATCAGTGGAAAATTGCGAGTTGTCAGCAGCAGAATAAACTGCTGTAATAGCTGATTAATGATCAGCACCTGTGACAGGTGCTGTACGGGACTGTAAACTTGGTTTGATTAACAGTCACTGGACGAATAAATATTAGTGACAGTCAGTGGAGAGCAAGTTTGCTTGTTTTCTTCCCTGTTAACAAATCGCATGCATTAAAGTTATTGATATTTCTGTCTGAGATAGTCTATTTTTTTGTAGTTATCTGGCACCATCGGCAGTGAATTATAATAGATTGTGTTTGTTTCTGTTCTGTTATTTTATTTCTGAACTGAAATTGTATTTTGACAAGATGACCTGTAGGGGTTTAAATCTACCAGGTGTGGAAGAAAAGACTTAAAAAAAAACAGGATTCACACTAGGTTTAATTTATGCTCACCTGCTAGTAATCTCTCTTCATGTGTATACATATACACATACCTATATATTCATTAGATCTATTTACATGTCTGTACAATAACTATTAAGTAATGTTCATGTGAAAAGACACAGACACAAACTTAGGGTGTGTAATGTTCTCTTGTTTCATATTTTTTAATTGAACATTTTGATCTCAGAGTTGGAGACTTTGCTTGAAAACATCAGCAGTGAGTTACCCAAAGCCCATGTCTCAATCCCATGCTGAAAAACCATCTTCTCAAGGCAGCTATTCAAAACTGCTGTCAGCTTGACTGATTCTAATGAATTGACCAGTTACAGACAGATTGATAGGGAGGTGATTAACCTGTTGGAGCTGACTGATCATTAACAAGAGTCAAGTTTTGGGCATGGGCAAGTAAAGAGCCAGTGATGGAAGGAACACACTGTCTGCCTTGCTTTGCCTTTCTTTGCTTTGCTTTGCTTTGCCTATAGGAAAGGAGTGCATTTGTCTTCACTGTGTCCTTGCCTATACTTTTGAATTGTATATAGCATGGCTAAGATTATGGATTTAGGAATCCTAAAGACCAGATTTCAAACTTTGGTCTTGCTTGCTGACTGTGAGAGTTTGCAGAAGTTATTTAATCCTTCTGAATTTTTAAATATTCAACAGTGAAATAGAGATTACTAATCCAGTTTATAGTGTTACTATGAGAACTAAAGGAGATAAAGGCGAGACACCCAAACACAGTCTCTTAACACAGAAAAAGTTCAAAAACTAATTATTTATTTACTACAATAGTTTGAGTTGAATTGTCAAATTATCTTCAGTTTCTGTCTTATGTGAAGCAACCCTTTAACAGCATTGATCTTTTCCCCTCACAGACTTTAAAATAATAAGAAACCCTTTCTGTTCACTTGTCCTTGAGTGATAACTACAAGATGAACGAATCTGTGGTGGTAGATCTCCTAAAGTGGTACTCTGCCTCATTTAGATCTTCTCAAAGCACACTACTTGGAGTTGATGGAACAGGGTAGAGACAAGAGGAGGGAATTCTGTCCCCCCAACCCCAAACATGTTAGAAACTTCTGCACTGCTACTAGTAGAGGTAGATCTGAATATGGCTGTTTAACACAATCCCATAATCTGATAAAAAATGAAAGACTAAAGACCCAAGAACAAACCACAAAAATTAATTTAGAATGGGGACAGGCTTCTTTAAGTCCATGCTCTCCCTTTGAACATGTATCTCACTTGATTATCTCTGTGTCTCTCTTTGCTGCTTGCTTGCCTTTCTAATTCTTGTTCTTTCATAAATATGCTTCCTCCTTTCATTCAATTAAAAACTCTATGCTTCACTAAAAGATAAAAATAAAAGGGTGACATGGACGTAGCATAGGGTATAGTGTACCTGGGTCATTCCCTAGCTCCACATGACCTCCATGCATGATGGAATATAGTCTTGTATGCCCCCTGTAATGGCAGGGTTACCCAGGAGGTCTCTTATTTTCAGGTCCAAGCATTGAGTCCTTGAGCCAGCTTACCTGAGTATTATCAAGAGTGGTCCCTGGGGTCCCTGAGCACTGATTGAGAGATCTTCTTCAGTAAAAATAAAAACAAGTACATTTTTGGTAATTTATTATAGAGTGACTGAGAGCCTTGTAAGAGATAATCAAGCATAGAAAGAGTAATTGTACTGCAGCCACATGTTATAGAGTGTTAGGAAATATTATAATTGTCCTATTTCTAAGACACTATGGAATATGTGTCTCTTAGATCAAAATTAATGTCTAAAGTAACTTTATCTAGATTTTAAAAGGCAAAGGAAGCTTACAGCTTCAGTTGTATCCAGGCTGGGATTAATATTGAATTCAGAGGGAGTTTCTATAAAGAATATGAATTTAAGGGCTGAGAGTGTGACTCAGCTCTAGAACACTTTTCTTTCTTGGTTTCCAGAACTTCCCAAAGTAAAGTATTATAGTGATTGAAATGGTTTTATTCTAATTGTGTTTTAAATTTACTTTCAAATCAAAATGCTTTGCTTTCAGCCATTTTAATGTGTGTACCATGCTACTGCAATGTCATAAATTTTTTAACTTTCCAGTTGTATAACTTCATTTAATTTTTGTTTTAAAAGTTGGTAGAAGTCAGGCTAACTAATGCATATAATTTATATCTGTTTTTCTTATGTCACCTAAACATATTAGGGTAAAATACCTGACTTAAAACCCCTTTCCTTTTGTGTGTCAAACATGTTACAATTTGGATACATTTAGAAAAGAACTAAGAAAAAATATCACTCCAATTTTTTCAACAAATAGTGTCATTTAAACATTCAGAAAAAAAAGCAATATTTAATAATGAAAAATGTCACCTTGGTTTAACATTAGTTCTCACTAATACACAGTAAGAATAACCTGATATTACTTGTTTTCCGTCCCCCTCTTTATTTTACAGAAATAAGGGATATTTAATATAATCTTGTATAACTTGTCTTATCTTCCTGTTGTTCACCAATATGTTCGGCGGGCACCAGTAATGTCTCCGTTCATTGGGAATGAGGTCTATTACTGTTACTGTTTTTGGCATATCGAATACACCACGGGTAGCTTGCCAGGCTCTGCCATGGCTCTGGATTCATCCCAGGGGGCCCAACTCTTTTTCCATGTCAGACCATCCACCATCCAGGGCCCACGAAGCAGAGCCCTGGGTGGAGACAAGCCTGTCTCCTGTCTGCCACCTGATGATGTAGCCAGGCACCGCAGCTACACCAGCAACACCTGGAGGGGCAAGGGCACCTGGAGGGGCAGGGTATCTCAACCTTATCAAGAGTCTGCCATTGAATTAATGACTTTACTAAACATGCACTTATGCTTCTCCTCAAATATTGTGATATGAATCATAAATAGTTAAATTTCATATGATATCATATGAATGTGTGACCTTTTCCACTGAATGTGATGTTTCTTGATTAAAAGAAACTATTTTAAATGTTACAAAGATTTTTTAATTGAATCAAAATGAGATACACAGTACAAAGTTGTTCATGATTGGGTTTCAGTCATATAATGTTCACCCATCCCTTCACCAGTATATGTTTCCACCACCAATGTCCCCAGTTTCCCTCCCTCTCACCCCCTAGTCCCTGCCTCTATGCAGGTACATCTCTCTCTCTCTTTCTCTCTCTCTCTCTCTCTCTTTCCTTTTGGGGTTTATGATTTGCAACATGATACTGAAAGATAACCAGGTATATTCCTTTACCTACTTTTAACACTAAGTTCCTGTCCACAATGATAATCTCCAATTATTATTGTCACATTGGTTTCTTCTCTATCCTAACTGCCCTTCGCCCCCAGATACTCTTGTGGCAAGCTTGCAACCATTGACCTGTCCTCCCTGTTTTTCCTGGCCTTGGATATTAATCTTGTACTATATATTTGTTTGTATCACTTGATTACTTGATCACTTCACTTGAATCCGTTATTCATCAACTTGCTCGAGCGGGCGCCAGTAACATTTCCATGCTCCTTATCACGTGCCAATGTAGCCCAATGGCATCTGGTTGATTCAGGAATATGAAGAGCCTCAACCGTTCCTTCAGAGTCTTGATGAAGAAGTCTAACCATCTTCTTGTAGGTGGGTGGCCAAGTGATCTTTGACATCCCGTGGTATCCAGTCGGTAACCGCTCTAGTCCAGTGGTTGTCTCCAACTCGCATTACATGTCCAGCCCATCTGATTTTCGATGCCTTGGCAAACGAGACAGCATCCTTGATTTTGGAATAGCGACGGAGGTCGGAACTCCAGATTCCTTCTCTCTCTTGAGTGAGGCGTGGTATTCCAAGCATAGCTCTTTCGATTCCTCTTTGGGAGATCTGAATAGCATTCTCATCCTGCTTTCATAGGGCCCAGGTCTCTGAGGCATATGTTATGCAGAGAGAATGGTGGAGTCAAAGAGATATGCCCGGAGCCAGAGGTTCTTTGTTCTTTTGGCTATTTTTTGATGTTTTTGAAGGCATTCGATGCCACTCTCTTCCTCCTGTGCAGCTCAGGTTTTAGGTCATTCATCATGTTGACTTCTCGACCTAGGTACATATAACTGCTGCATTCAGAGGTCTGTACCATTGAGAGTGAATGGGGCCTCAGGAACTAGTTCATTTTTTCATAAACATAGTTTTCTTTAGATTCAGTTGTAGACCTATCTTTCCTCATTCTTGGTCGAAGTCAGCCAGCATTTGTGCCGTTTGGCACAAATGTTTGGTGTTATTAGAACGATGTCATCAGCGAAGCGGAGGTGGTGTAGTTGCCGACCATCTATCTTCACTCCCATTTCTTCCCATTCTAATTGTCTCATGATGTTCTCGAGGGTGGCGCTGAAGAGTTTTGGTGAAATGGTATCACCCTGTCGAACCCCTCTTTTGACATCAATGATCACTTCCTTGTAGAATGGTGAGATCCTGGTGGTGAATCCGTAATACAGCTCACGAAAGATCTTGATGTATTGGGTTTGAACACCCTGTTTGGCCAGGGCTTCAATGACTGCTTCAGTCTCCACAGAGTCAAAGGCTTTCTTTAAATCAATGAACGTGAGACAGAGCGACATCTTGTACTCCCTACAAACCTCAATGAGCTTGGTTACCCTGTGGATATGGTCGATTGTGCTGAATCCTTTCCAGAAGCCAGCTTGCTCGCATGGTTGTCCTTCATCTAGTGTTCTGCCAATCCTGTTCAGGATGACTCGAATTAACAGTTTGTAGATGACAGACAACAGGCAGATGGGGTGATAGTTGCCGATGTCATGAATGTCATCCCTTCTTGAACAGTAGAACTGTCCTGCTGGTCTTCCATTGGAAGGGCACCTTGCATTCGGACAGGTAGCGTGTGAAGAGCCGAGCTAGTGTATTGATGAGTACTGAAGGCAGATTCTTCAGGTGTTCAGGTCTGATTTTGTCTGGGCCTGGTGCTGTTCCCTTCTTTACCGACAAAATGGCATGTCGGATTTCAGAAGGGAGAACGTTGGGAATGGCATATCCATGCTGTGGAATTTGGTATGTGGGCAGGTGGACTACAAATAAATGCAGTCATTCCATATCGAATCTCTTCTTCTGACTCATTTAACTCTGCATGATACTCTCCATGTCCATCCACTTATAAGCACATTTCATGATTTTATTTTTTCCTAATGGATGCATAGTATTCCAGTGTGCAGCTGCTTCTTTATCCAGTTGTATATTCTCGGGCACCTGGTTTGCTTCCAGATTTTGGATATTGTGAATAGTGCTACAATGGACATAGAAGTGCAGGTGGTATTTCTGCAGTGTGCTTACGGGCTTCCAGGGTGTATTCTCAGAAGTAGTAATGCTGGGTCAAATTGGAGATCAAGTTTTAGTTTTTGGAGGAATGTCCATATTGTTTTCCAAAAAGGCTGGACCAGCTGGCATTCCCACCAACGATGAAGGAGAGCTCCTTTCTCCCCATATCCACACCAGCACTGGTTTCTCTTGTTCTTTTGGATGTGTGCCAGTCTCTGTAGTGTGAGATGATACCTCATTGTTATTTTTACTTGCATTGCTCTGATGATTAGTGATGTAGAGTATTTTTTCTTGTGCCTTTTGTCATTTAAATTTATTATTGAAGAAGTTTCTGTTCATTTCCTCTCCCCAATTTTTGGATAGGGTTGAATGATTTTTTTTTGGTAAACTTCTACCAGTGCTTATATAACTTTGATATTAACCCTTTATCAGATGGGTACTGGGTAAATAATTTTTCCCAGTTCGTGGAATCTTAGACACTGTTTCTTTTGAGGTGCAGAATTTTCTTAGTTTTATGTAGTCCCATTTGTTTTTGTTTACTTCACTGGTTGGTCAGTTGAGTTTCATCTTTGAAGATGTTGTTAGCTTCAATGCCATGGAGGATCTTGCCTATGTTTTTCTCCATGTACCTTATGGATTCAGGTCTCATGTTGGGATTAATCCGTTTTGATCTGATTTTTGTGCATGGCATTATTAAGTGACCCGAGTTCATTTTTTATATGCGGCCCTGTTTTCCCAGTACTTGTTGAAGAGGCTTTCTTTGTTCCTTTATCAAATATTTAATGATCATATATTTGAGGGTCTGTGGCAGGATACTTTACTCTATTCCATGGTATGTGGGTCTGTCTTTATTTAAATATCATACTGTTTTAATTACTACAGCTTTGTAGTACAGTTTGAAGTTGCAGAAGGTGATGCCACTCATCTTTTCCCCAAGGATTGCTTGGCTATTCGTGGGGGTTTATTGTTCCATATGAATTTCAGAAGGATTTAGTCTATTTCTTTGAAAAATCTCTTGGTTATCCTTATAGGGATATCCATGAAGGGATGCCCATGAACATCCTTATAGGGACTGCATTGAATTTATATAATGCTTTGGGGACTATTGCAAGCTTGACAATGTTTATTCTCTCAATCCATGAGCAGGGGATGCATCTTCATTACTTCATGTCATCTTATTTCTTGGAGTAGTGTTTTGTAGTTTTCTTTATATAAATCCTTTAACTCTTTAGTTCTGAGGTACTTGATTTTATGAGCATGATTGTGAATGGGCATGTTTGTGTTATATCTCTTTCTTCTCTTTCATTAATTGTATACAGGAAAGCGTAGACTTTTGGGTCCACGCCTTCATTTTCTAATCTATTTGTAGTATCTATTTTGTAGTATCTATTATAATCTATTTGTAATCTATTTTGTAATCTGCCACTCTATTATATAAAGCTATTGTTTGGGGGCTTTTTTGGTAGAGACTTTTAGGATTTTCTAAGTATAGTATCATGTCAAGTATCATGTCATCTGTAAATAGAGATAGCTGAACTTCTTCCTTTCCTATATGGGTGCCCTTGATATCTTTTTTCTTGCCTAACTGCTATGGCAACTGTTTCCAGTATTGTATTGAATAGAAGAGGCGAAATGGGTAACCTTGTTTTGTGCCTGATCTTAGAGAACTTTTTAGTTTTTCCCCATTGAGAACAATATTTGTTGTGGGCTTGCCGTAGATAACTGACTATATTGAGGAAAGTTCCTTCAACTCTCACTTTGTTGAGAATTTTTGTGATAAATGTGTGCTGGATCTTTTCAAATGCTTTCTCTGAATCTAATGATATGATCATATAGTTTTTATTTTTTCTTTGATATGGTGTATTATGTAGACAATCCTTGTATCCCCAGGATAAATCCTACTGGGTATGGTGTATCTTTTTTGGTGAGTTGTTGGATTCTGTTTGCTAGTATTTTGTTAAGGATCTTTGCATCTGTGTTCATCAGGGATATTGTAATATAATTAGCAATTGGCACGTAATTCTCTTTTTTGTATTGTCTCTGTCTGCTTTTGATATCAGGGTAATATTTGCTTCATAGAAACTTGGAGTGTTTTTGTTTTTCAATTTCCTGGAAAAGTCTTAAGAAAATCGGCAGTAGGTCCTCTTTAAAGGTTTGGAAGATTTCACTTGTGAATCCATCTGGCCTGGGATTTAGTTTCTGGGAGGACTTTTTGGATACCGTTTCAATGTCTTTGATAGTGATAGGTCTGTTCAGGTATTCTAAATCTTGGTTCAGCTCAGGAGGTTATAGGAATCCAGGAATTTGTCCACTTCTAGGTTCCTTTGTTTTATGGAAAAGAGACTCTCAAGGTAATCTCTCATGATATTTTGAATTTTTGTGGGTTTTGTTGTGATGCCCTCCCTTTCATTTCTGATTTGGTTTATTAAGGTTCTCTTTTTCCTTTGTGAGTTTTGCCAGTGGTTTGTCAATCTTATTTACTTTTTTCCCAAAGAACCCGTTCTTGGTTTTATTATTCTTTTTTCATTTTTTTTTTTCAGAGACTCACAGACATGGGCAGAGGTGCTACTGGCTCTCCCTACGCCCAGCCACTCATAAGGTGCTCGGGAGGGATGGCAGGTTCTAGCCCTGGCCCGCTACCTGTGCAGAGCCTTGCAACAAGTCAGACGACCCCCCACTCCATGGGGGCCTCCATTTTCCACATCCGGACTTCCCCCTCGTCAGCACTCCACCCAGTAGACCATCCTATCACAGCCCGGCTCATTGAGATCCACCCTGCAGCAGTATTTTTTAATCCGGCCCAGGTATGCTGATCCAGAGACTCACAGACATGGGGTAGAGCTGCTACTGGCTCTCCCTATGCCCAGCTGCTCATGAGGTGCCCCGGAGGGATGGCAGGTTCTAGCCCTGGCCAGCCACCCGTTCAGAGCCTTGCAACAAGCCAGATGACCCCCCACTCTATGGGGGCCTCCATTTTCCACATCCGGACTTCCCCCTCATCAGCACTCCACCCAGTAGACCATCCTGTCACAGCCCGGTTTGAGCAGCCACTTGCAGCCAGGCATTTCATCAATAAATGCTGGATTTTGAGATGACTACAAGAGTATGCTACCTGCACAGTAGAGCCTGGCAAGCTACCCGTGTCATATTTGATATGCCACATACCACTAACAATTATAGACCTCATTCCCATGACCTGATGGAATGGTTTGGGGCTCTTTATGTTCCTGGAGCAAGCAGGTGCCCTTGGACTCTATTTGTATGAGACAGGTCACATGGAGATGTTACTGGTGCCTGCTCGAGCAAATCGATGATGAACGGGAAGACAGTGATACAGTGATTTCATTATTTTTGGGGATTCCATCTCGTTAATTCCTGTTCTAAGTTTTATTGTTTTCCTTCCTTCTGCTTGATTTGGGCTCCTTTTGTTGGTTATTTTCTAATATTTTAAGCTGTGAAGTCAATTTATTTATGTGGGCCCTTTCTTCCTTCCTGATGAATGCTTGCAGTGCTATAAACTTTCCTTTTAACACTGCTTTTGCTGTGTCTCACAAGCTCTGGTAGTTCATGTCATCATTAACATTTGTTTCCAGGATTATTTTGATTTATTCATTGTTTTCTATATAACCCACTGATTGGTCAGTAGTGAGCTGTTTAATTTCCAGGAGTTTGATTTGATTTTATGCTTCTGTGTGTGATTAACTTCTGTTTTAAGTGCAACATGGATTGAAAAGATATCTGATGCCATTTTTTTTAAAAGTATTTTATTATATCACTCTGAGATATACAGTTACAAAGATATACAATTTAAAAGTTCATATTTGGGTTTTGGTCATACAGTGTTCCAGCACCCATCCCTCCACCAGTGCCCATCTCCCACCACCACCTCCCCCTCTCTGATGCCATTTCTATATTTTTGATTTTATGAAGGTATGTTTTGTGACCCAGTATATGGTCTACCTGGGAAAATGTCTCATGACAAATATACATGAGAAGAATGTAGATTTTTTGGGGGGGAATAAAAAGCCCTGTACATATCAACTAGCCCTTTCTCTTCCATTTCTTCCCTTCAAGTTCAGTATTTCCTTGCTGAATTTTAGTCTCCTTGAACTATTAAGAGGTGACACGATGGCAAGGTAGTATTGAAGTCTCCAACTACCATTGTGTTGCTGCCAATGTTATCAGTGAAGTCTATTAGCAGTTCTTTGTTTGTTTTTTTTTTGTTGTTGTTGTTTTTTTGGGTCACACCCGGCAATGCTCAGGGGCTTCTCCTGGCTCTTCACTCATGCATTCAGGAATTACTCCTGGCAGTGCTCGGGAACCATATGGGATGCTGGGGATCGAACCCGGGCCGGCATGAGTTGGCTGCATGCAAGGCAAACACGCTACCCGCTGGACTATCGCTCCGGCCCCCTATTAGCAGTTCTTTTAAGTATTTTGCTGGTCCAACATTGGATGCATATATGTTTAGAATATAATTTCTTCTTCATGTACATATGCCTTGATTATTAAGAAATGGCCTCCATGTCCCTTCTAATCTTTTTCAGCCCGATCTATGTTGTTGGATATTAGTATAGACACCCTGGCCTTTTCAAAATTTTTTTTAATTATAAAACCGAGAGATATACAATTACAAAGATGTTCATGTTTGAGTTTCAGTCATACAGTGTTACAGCACCGATCTCTCCACCAGTGCCCATTTCCTAACATCAATGTCCCCTAATTCCCTCCCACCTCCCCTGGCCTGCCTGTATGGCGGGTATTTTGCCTCTCTCTCTCTCTCCCTTCTCTTACAAAGTATGGCTGGCAATATATACAATTAGAGGTTATCATGTTTATACCTTTGCCTACATTCAATGCTCAGTTCTAGGCTGGTATTATCATTTCCAACAATTATTAGCACATTGTTCCCTTCTCTGTCTTACTTAACTTCTGACTCTCACACACTTATGGTAGGTTCCACTCACTGACAAGACCACCAGATCCATGTTTTCCTGGCCTTGAATATTGGTATCATACTATTTTTTATATCACGTAAAAATGCATTCTATATCTGTCCTTTTCTCTCTGGCTAATTTCACTCAGCATTATCCTCTCCATGTCCATCCATTTATAGTCAAATTTCATGACTTCATTTTCCCTGACAGCAGCATAGTATTCCATTGTGTACCACAGTTTCTTTTTCCAGTCATTTGTTCTTGGGCACTCAGGTTGCTACCAGATTCGAGCAATTTTGAATAATGCTATAGACATAGAAGTGCAAATACTATTTCTACTGTGTATTTTTTGCCTCCCAGGGTACATTCCCAGGTGCAGTATTGCTGGGTCAAATGGGAACTCAATTTCTAATTTTTGGAGGAATGTTCATATTGTTTTCCAAAAGGCTGTACCAGTCGACATTCGCATCAACAATGGATGAGAGTCCCTTTTCTCCCCACATCTATGCCAGCACTTGTTCTTGCTCTTTTAGATATGTGATTCTGGACTTTTTCAAGGAGTTGTTTGCTTGAAGAATTGTTTTTCAGCTTTTGGTTTGAGTCTGTAGGCTCTGACTATTCAAATGTGTTTCATGTAGGCAGCAGAATGTTGTATTTAGGTTTTAAATCCGTTTTCCACTCTGTGTCTCTTAATTGATACATTTAGTCTGTTGATATTGAGAGATTATTGTCATGGGTTTTGTACCATCTTTCTGTAGAAATTTATTGTGTTTGTGGGATTTGTCTTGTTTCACAGTAGCCCCTTAAGTTTTTCTTTAAAGATTAGTTTTAAGCCTATGAAGTTCCTGAGCTTTTGCTTATTCACAAAGTTGCATATCCTTCCTGAAAATATGAATGAGAGCCTAGCTGGGTAGAGTATTCTTGGTGAGGCCTTCATTTCATTAAGATTTTTTTTAACTATATCCCACCATTGACCTCAGGCCTGAAGAGCTTCATATTATAGTTCTCTTGTAAATCTAAGGAACATACTTTATATGTAATTTCCTTCTTTGATCTTGATGATTTCAGTATTGTATCTCTATCTGTGATATTCGATGTTCTGATTAGGATATTTCTTACTTTTTTTTTAATTGGAGTAACTTTTAGCTGGTACTCTTCAGGCTTCTCAGATCTACAGCTTTAGGAACTTTTCAGCAATGATGTCCTTAACTCTTGCTATTTCACTGTCCTTCATTTATTCCATGTGGTACCACGTGAACTCATCCCATAGTTCTCTTACCCACCCTTAAGCTATTTTGTTATCTTTTTACATTTTCTTTTGTTGCCTGGACACTTTTTGCAGCTCACCTTCAAATTCACTGATTCTGTCTTGGACTATTGTCATTCTACCGTTGAGGGCACCCATTGGGTTCTTTATTACAGTCACCAAATTTTTTATTAAAGACATTTCTGTTTGTAGTTTTCTCATTTCTCCTGCATTTTATTGGCTGCAATTTCACTGCTTCTTTAATATCCTCCTGTATTTTATTGGATACCTGTTCCACTGTTTATTTGAGCTCACTAAACAAGCTTCATCATTTTTTCTTTGAATTCTTTATCAGACAGATTATCTACATGGGTATTCCTATTGCGACTTCAGGTCTCCTGTCTTCCTCCCCACCTTGTGGTGGGACTCTGTGCTGTTTTCCCATGGTATCTATGGCAGTCTGGAAGTGGTGATCTCTTCTTTCTCTGTCTAGGATATTCTCTTCTTTTTGGTGTTCCTTTATAACTATGTGAAGTCTCTTCGGAAATGGATCTTATGGACTATACAGGGTATTACAAGTGGGGACTGATGCTGCCTGCTGGGGAGGCCATATACTTCACATTTCTGACCTGGGAGCAGGGCCTTAGCAGAGAGAGATACATGGGTTTGAATCCTGAGCAGTAACCTCCTCAGAACACTGGCCCTGGATCTACTTCCCTTACCCTCTCTTTGCTGTTGAGTGATGACCTGGGGGTGTTCACACACTTTGCTGTGCTACATGTGCACTGTCTGGTTGTGCTTTTCAGGGGCCACCCTCTTATCTGCGGGACTTGTACATCATTTTAGTTGTGGCATCAGAAGGTCACACACTTTAGTTTTATCACTGGCACACAACTGGCTGAGCTTTTCTGGAGATCACACATTCTGTCACAGTGCCAGGATCCTGGTGCTATCAGTTGTTCAAGGGATCAGATTGGATTGAGAGGGTCTCAGAGTTACAGAGCTGGCAGTTTAGTCACTGAGATTAGTCAGTGAGATTAATCACTTAGATGCCAGGGCCGCCTTTTCCCTTTTAATTATTTTCTCTCCCATTTTATTATGGTTATTTTTATCAAGGCACCATGATTTACAAAGTTATTCATTGTTGAATTTCAGGCACATAATGATTCAACATCAGTTCCACCACTAGTGTCAAATTCCCTTTACCAGTGTCATGTCTCCAGTTTCTCTCCCACTTTTTTGGACTGCCTCCATGGCAGACACATTTTTGTTGGTTGTTTTAGTTTGGATTCCAGGCTGTTTTGTTGGTTCTATGATTGAGATACATAGCTGCATAGTGCCCATATTCGCCAAACTCTGTTACCTCCTGTCCACCTCTTCTTACTATCTACTTCAATTCTTTTCCTTCCCTTTCCTTTTCAGCTCAAGAAAAGGAAAGGGAGGAAAAAAAGTCAGCTCAATATACAAATCAGGGTAATTTAGGAATCCCGTTCCCCTTATAAAAGGTTCAGAAGGCACCACTGGATGTTTTGATGATATTGGTCTTAGAGAACCCCTGAGGATATTGCCAAGTTTTAAAAATCCCCAAGTGCATAACATGAAGCGGCTGGGGAGGCTGGAGCTTGGCTCACCCCCGGGCCCAGCTGAAGAGGGGACCCAGGAGGGCAGACGGGTTTTGGGAGTGGGCCCGTCGCCTCTGGGGGGTCCCGGAAGCAGCCGGATGAGACTCGCCCATCACACTGGCCACCATTTTCGCTGTCTGGATGCTGGGAAACTGCCTCACGACCAGATCAACAGAGCAAAACCGGTTCGAGCCCAGATAGGCGGCTCCCAGAAGCGGGAATCACTGGGAATTCGTCAGATGGAGTCAGGGTTCGGCCATTTCCCTCTCCATTTTGTCGAGCCTGGTGGCCCCCCCAGGAGCTGCCGGGGGGCCATCGGCCATAACATGAAGCGGCTGGGGAGGCTGGAGCTTGGCTCGCCCGGGCCCAGCTGAAGAGGGGACCACCAGGAGAGCAGGCGGGTTTTTGCGAGTGGGCCCGTCGCCTCTGGGGGGTCCCAGAAGCAGCCGGATGAGACTTCGCCCATCACACTAGCCACCATTTTCGCTGTCTGGACACTGGGAAACTGCCTCACGACCAGATCAACAGAGCAAAACCAGTTCGAGCCCAGTGCGTGCGGCCGCAAGTGGCTGCGCGGTCCATTAAAATAGTGGAAACAGTAATGTCTTTTAATGCATTGAATTTCACGAAGAGCAGGAAAGTTTGGTGGGAGGGAGAGATAAAGAGGAAAGAAATGACATACAGAACCCGCCAAGTAGTTGAGGTGTGGGAGGGGGGAGGGAGGTGGGGACATTGGTGATGGGATATGGGTTTGGGTGGAGGGATGGGTGTTGGAACACTGTAGAACCAAAACTCTACATGAGCATCTTTCAATTGTATGTCTAAAATGGTGTAACAATATTTGGGGGGAAAATAATAAAATAAAATAAAATCGGAAAAAAAAATCCCCAAGTAATTCTAGTACATATCCAAGCTTTGCAACTGAGGATAAATGTATAAAATTGGAAATTTATAAAGGAGTATGTATGTCATTAGCAGTAAAAATTCCTTCAGGTAATGGCAGTATTACTAGGAGAGAGCTACCCTGATAGGTCAGTGTATTTATTATACATCTGTGCGATATAGCACGATGTAACTAAAGTTGCTATGTCATGACTGAAATAGTTTCTCAATCCAATCAGGGAGAAAAACATCTAAGAATTCAATTAGTAAGCTACTTTGAATTGACCAATTTACATAATATTATCAATTAGAACCATAGTTCAACTCAACTTATCTCACTGGGAAAGTCAATCCAGTGGAGTGGTTAGATTTCCTGTGGACAACAAGGGAACAAGATAGATGGTGGCAGGACTGACTAATGATTGTGATCTGCTTCCAAGTGAATATCCTACTGCACAAATAAGGACAGAGAATCAAGAGATCAGACTGTTCCTGCCATTTGGCACTCATATACTAGATCACAAATCAAGTAATAGGCACCCCATGCCTCCTTCTGTTTGTACTTTGTTACATGAGTTTTGGCCATTTCTGTTGCAAATTGGTATGTGGTAGTATCACTTCCCCATTGCGTCTGTGGCAGTGTAAAATAAAAATTCATTTTTTGACTGAAACATATACTAAGATTTGATACAGCTAACTTTTATATCTCTTATTCAGAATGCCTATGACTATTAAGCCTTAACTTAAAATAATGATTTGAAAAACCCCAAGTTATAATGAATCAGATTTTCTCAGAAAAAACAAAAGAGTAAGCTATGTCTGGAAATTTAAAGATCCACTTGGCACATGGGATTTGGGGATGGGTCAACAGGAAAGCCTTCTTGGCTGGAGAGATGGTACAGGGATAATGTGCTTATCTTGCTTGCAGCAGACCTGGTTCAATCCCTGGCACTGCATATGGTCCTTGGAGCATTGCCAAGAGTAACCCCTGAGCAGAGAACCAGGAGTAAACCCAAAACTATCAGGCATGGTCTTAAAACCGAACCAAACAACATAAAAAATTGCCAAAACAAAAAAATCAGGAGGTCTCATTTCCTAGAGTAATTTGATTTTACTTAAGTTTTTATGTATATGGGCAAACTATGAGAAGTAGGATAATCTGGCCTGTTGCCTATCTTGGTGATGCTTTGCAAGCTAGGACTTGTTTTTTTTCATTTTTAAGAAATTAACAAGATTAAAATCATTTAAATTCATTGTCCATACACAAAATTTTAATAGAACATAGTCATGCTTATTTGTTTCTGGAGTATCTATGAATGCTTTTGTGCTAAAAATGGCAGACTTGAGTAGTAGCAACAAAGATTACATAGATTATAAAATCTAAATTGTTAGTTTTTTTTTAACAATTACAAAAATGTTCATGTTTGGATTTCGGTCATACAGTGTTGCAGCACCCATCCCTCCACCAGTGCCCATTTCCCACCACCAATGTCCCCAATTCCCTCCCCATCCCCTTAGCCTGCCTCAGTGGCAGGTTCTCCATTTCTTTTCTTTCTCTCTTTCTCTCTTCCTTCTCTTACATATTGTGGATTGTAATACATATACTTAGAGGTTATCATGTGTATCTTTTTGCCTGTATTTAATGCTAAGTTCTATGTGGTAATAGACTTTCAACAATTATTGGCACACTGTTCCCTTCTCTGTCTTACCCAACCTCTGCTCCCAAACGTTTGTGGTAATTTCCACCTTTGACAAGATCTCCTGATCCACATTTCGCCTGACCTTGGATATTGGTATTATAATATATGTATATATATTTATATCATGCAAATAAATGCAGTCATTCTGTATCTGTCTCTCCTGGCTAATTTCACTCAACATGATCCTCTCCATGTCCATCTATTTATAGGCAAATTTCATAACTTCATTTTTCCTAACAGCTGCATAGTATTCCATTGTATAGATGTACCAGAGTTTCTTTATCCAGTCATCATAAATAGTTTTTTCCAGAAAAAAGTTTTCTGATCACTGGTTTAATATTTTTCCTCTAATATTTCTCCTCTTATGCATAATTTCTAAAATTATGCATAAATTTTAGTATGCATATTCTCCAGGATCTGCTACCGGCTCTCCCTGTGACCAGCTGCTCACAAGGCACCTAGGAGGGATGGTGGGTTCTAGCCCTGGCCTGCCACCCCAGCAGAGCCTCACAAGAAGCCAGATGACCCCCACTCCATGAGGACCACCATTTTCCACATCCAGACTTCCCTCTCGTCAGAACTCCACCCAGCAGAAATGCTGATCAGAGCCACACAAGCGGCTGCGCGGTTCATCAATAAATGCTGGTGATCAGAGGTGACTACAAGAATATGCCACCTGCATGGCAGAGCCTGGCAAGCTACCCATGTCATATTTGATATGCCAAATACCAGTAACAATTATAGACCTGACGGAATGGTTTGAGGCTCTTTATGTTCCTGGAGCAAACAGATGCCCTTGGGCTCTACTAGCATTAAACAGGACATATGGAGATGTTACTGGTACCCGCTCGAGCAAATCAATGATGAACGGGAAGACAGTGATACAGTGATACACTGATCTTATTAAAATACATATTTTGATCTGAATGCGTAACAATAGGGTCCACATTCTATTCTGTTTTGTTTTTGTTGTTTGTTTGTTATGGGGTCACACTGGGCTATACTCAGAGTTTACTTCTGATCTGTGTTCAAGGGTTATTCCTGGTCAATTTTGGGTTTCTATATACAATGCTGGGCATTGAATCAGGGCTGGCTACATGCAAGACAAGTAAACTAACATCTGTACTGTCTGGCTAGTCCTTTAGTTGTGAGCTTTTATGTTTTATTTATTTAATTCAAGTGATATCACTTGTATCACTTGTCTTCCTGTTGTTCATGGATTTGCTTGAGTGGGCACCACTGATGTCTCCATTTGTCCCAGTTGCGTGCTAGTATAGCCCTAGGGCATCTGCTCAATACAGGAACATGAAGAGCCCCAAACCATTTGTTAGGTCATGGAGTAAGGGCTATCATTTTTACTGTTCTTGGCATTGAGTACGGCTCGGGTAGCTTGCCAGGCTCTGCTGTATGGTTGGGATACTCTCCGTTCATTCATTTACTGATGAACCAGTTCATTCATTTACTAATGAAACACTAGGCCACTTCACGGCAGTGCACAATGGGGGAGAGTCAGTAGCAGTTCTGCCCCTGTGTATCTGTGACTCTGGTTCAAGCATACCTGGGCTTGAAACAGGCTTCTCTATAGGGTGGGACTCTGGCTAGCTGGGCTTGGGATCAGCTTTTCTCTTGGGTGGGGCTCTGGCGAGCTGTGGAGTCCAGATGTTGAAAATGGCTGCATCATGGTGCAGGAGTTCCTCTGGCTTCTTCCATGGCTCTATTGCGATGATGGTTCAGGGCTCATGGCAAGAACTCGCCCTCCCTCCCAGTCGTCTCATGATCAGTGGAGCACAGGGAAAGCCAGTAGCAGTCCTGCCCCGTGTATTTGTGTCTCTGGTCAAGCATATCTTGGCTTGAAATAGGCTTTTCTATAGGTGGGACTCTGACAAGCTGGACTTAGGATCGGCTTTTCTCTTGAGTGAAGCTTTGATGAACTGTGGAGTCCAGGTGTTGAAAATGGCTGCCATCATGGTGCAGCGGTTCCTCTGGCTTTTTGTGAGACTCTATTGGAATGGTAGTCCAGGGTCATAACGCACCTTAAATTAATTTATTTAAACTAATTTATTTAATTAAATTTATTTATTCACTTAATTTATTAAAGCAATGAATTTATTTATTTAATTATTTAATGAATTTGATTAATTAATTAAATTAATTAATTTAATTAAGAAGTGTAAACACTATGTTCTATGAAGTTTTTCATAATACAGTTGCTTTGGGCATTCAATGCTGATTTTTTTTCACTAGGCTACCTCACACGGCTTCTGCTGGTTTGAGACTTGTGTTTTGAGATGCAAATCCCAGACTAGACTCTCACTGCACAGGTTTAGAAGACAGTCTGATCAAGAGTAGAAGACTAGAAATTGAGCTCCCCTTTGACCCAGCCATACCGCTCTTGGGAATATACCCTGGAAAGCCAAAAACACACAGTGGAAACACAATCCGCACTTTTATTCTCATAGCAGCACTATTCACAATAGCCAGAACCTGGAAACAACCAGTATGCCCGAGAACTGATGACTGGATAAAGAAACTGTGGTATATCTACACAATGGAATACTATGCAGCTGTCAGAAAAAATGAAGTTATGAAATTTTGCTATAAATGGATGGATATGGAAAGAATCATGCTGAGTGAAATTAGTCAGAAGGAAAGAGAGAGATATAGAATGACTGCATTTATTTGCATGACATAAATATACTAGGTGATCTTACCGAAAGTGGAAATTACCACAAGCGTGTGGGAGTCAGAGGTTGGTTTAGATAGAGAAGGGAACATGTGTGAATAAATGTCTAAAGTTCTGATGCTAACATAGAACTGAGCATTAAATACAGACAAAAAATGCAAATGATGGTTTCTAAGTGTACGTAGTGCACTTAGAAGTGTACAATGTATGGGAGAAGGAGGAGAGAGAGAGGGAGAGGAGAGGAGATAAAGAACCTGCCATTTAGGCAGGATGTGGGAGGGGGAGGGAATTGGGGACATGGGTGGTGGCTGGGGGGCACTGGTGGAGGGCGGGGTGCTGGAACACTGTGTGACCGAAACCCCAAGCGTGAACAGCATTGTAATTGTATATCTCACGGTGGTATAATAAAATGTTAAAAAAAAGAGTAGATCTATGAGGAACAAACTCATATTAACTAAGTTTACAAGGCCAAACTGGAAATCCAGAAGTCTAATTTGTTTATGTGTAAATGAAAAATATAACAAGGATAGAGTCCTGTAGACCTGCTCATCGAGGCGTCCAATTAGAGATGTATGGAAAATAAAAATAGTTGCATTTTCAGAACGTTTTGTTTTCTTCTCCTTTCTTTCTTCTTTTTCCTTCGCTTCTACTTCTCCTTCTCCTCTTCCTCATGCTTCCTCTCCTCCTCCTCCTCCCTCTATTCCTTTCCAGCTGGTGCCCCGGGTTACTCTTGGTTCAGTGCTTGAGGATTAATCCTAGCAGTGCTTTGGACCATACAGTGATAAGGATCAACCCAGAAATTCTACATGTAAAGGCAAATTATTCCAGTCCTTTGAAGTCTCTCTCACATCCCCTCTATTTTTCGAACCAGATCGTAGAGATATTATTAGAGATATGATAGTTTACTGCCACTAGTACTAGAGTGGTGGATTAAGATGTATCGATGGAAACAATCTAAATGCCCAACAAGAGATCAGTGGAGAAAAAGATATGGCCTATAAGTGCAATGGGATAGGACTCAACTATCAGTGAAAAAAGAGAACTCTTGCAGTGGTCTGCAACTTGGATGGAAATGGAGGAAGTCATACCAAGTGAAGTGAGTCAGAAGGAAAAAGAAAAACACCAAATGATCTCACTTATCTGTGGAGTATAAATAAAAAGCAAGAGATTAGACAATCTCCAAGCAAAACAACCCTGAAATATGGTCAATAAAACTGTGATCTCTGGCTGCTGAGGATGTAGGGTGTGGGGGAAAGAAGGAACCTTAGGATAATGGTGGAGGGATCCTGGCACTCTAGTTTTGGACACAGTGTAGCAATATTGCATGTGCACACCTAGCAGTGCTCAGAGATTATTCCTGTCTCTGCATTCAGGGGTCACCCTTGGAGCTACTCAGAGGACTATGCAGTGCCAGTGATCCAACTGGGGCTTACTATGTACAAAGCAAGAATCTAAATGCCTGTACTGTCTGTCTCACCGTAACCAAATTAATTAAAAAATTAAATGTTATTTTGCTGAGTAAGGTGGAAGATGGCCGTGTGCCTGATGGCAGGTGTCTGGCAAACACAAGGTAGTTCAAATTCTGGTGCCCTCCACATGACCTCAGGTGAACCTGATAGCACTGCTGTTTGGTATTCCCTTAGAGAAACCACCTGGGAGATGGTTCAATGCCTTAGAGAAGTACCCAGGGCAAACATGAGAACCTGAACTTAATATTCCCATGCTGTGCATGTACTGAGGACATCAGTGATACTGATGGAGAAAATATAAAACAGTAATTAAAAAATGTACCTGGGATTCGATTTAATCAGTCATGATAACACATGCAATAAAGGGAATGGCTGAGATGGAGGGAAAATTTTATATATTTACAGATCCTGAGAAACACCAGGCACTCTACGGCATGTAGAAAGGCTCTAAGGGGCACCAGAGTTGCTCAGGAGGCAGCAAGAGGGCAGGGGAACAGGAGAGGCTGGATTAGGATGTAGGATTGAGTAGTTAGAATAATTTCTGGAGGATCTAGAATTAGGGCTTATATCAAGCTGTGGCCTGTGGTGACTATGGCAGGTGGATAGAGCCCCAGAGAGTAAAAGCTAGATAAAAAAGGAAGTTGGAGGGCAGGTGACATAGTACAGCTGGTAGGGGTTTTGCCTTGCACATCTCTGGTCGATCCTCAGCATCCCATATGGTCCCCGAGTCTATCAGGAATAATTCCTGGGTACAGAGCGAGGAGTAAGTCCTAAGCACTAGAAATTGGGGGCTTTGAATTGGTTGTTTTATGTGATGGAAAGTTGATTTATGTGATGGAAGTGGTGGATTCAAGTTGCGTACTATATTTAATACACATGATACTTTTGGGTCAGAGAGATAATACAAGAATTAAGGTGCTTGCCTTGCAATCCAGTAAACCCCATCTAATCTCTGCCACCACATATGGTCCCTGAACACTGCAGAAGTAAGTGTTCTCTGCTCTGTTCCAGAGCAGAGAAGCAAGAGTAGCTCCTGACTACTGCTGGTGTGACTCCACCCCAGACAACGAATCTGATAAATTCAATTTATGACCATTTAGACACTTGAAACAGTCAACTTCAGAGCATGGAACCCTTAATCTTTGCCAGATAGGATATTATGGTCATTTTAAAGCTTCTAGACACTGGCAGAGACACTACCTCCTTTATAGAGAAGGCTCCAGGCCACACACAGAGAGAAAGTAGATGGCAGATATTATTCGCATAATCAACTACATTGTTCAAAGCAATGGTTTTCCACCTTTTTATGCCTATGGACCAGCATGAATTCCCAGACTAGGGGTTGAAAACCACTGGCTAGAGATTGATTTTTGAATGATTTTTCTTATACCTTATGTTAGCCACTCTGGCTAAAGAGTGTAATGACAGTAACTTCATTCCTCCTCTCATTTTCATCTCACAGCAATTCCTTAATCTTGGTTCACTGTATATGATTATCTTGTGAAATTATGCCATGGCATTGCAAAAGATTTTACCGGCAATTTTCATTTTTTAAGAGTGTCATAATCTAAAACTATGAGGCACACTCTAGAATGAGACCTCGGTCTCTGTTCTGGTACTAATAATTGAATGAACTTGACCAAATCACTTCTCTTGGATCATCCATAAGTTTTCTTTTTAGAAATATAGGTGAATTTTGAATTGTATAAAGCTCAGGAACTTACCCATATTGAAAATTCTAAACTTTTATTTAAATAAATTTTTTTTGCCACATCCAGCAGTGCTCACAGTTTACTCCTGCCTCTGCACTCAGGAATCACTCCTGGTAGTCCTTGGGGACCGTATGGGGTACCAAAGACTGAACTCAGGTTGAATGTGTGCAAGGCAAATGCCCTACTAACCGTACTATCATTCTAGATTCAGGTTCATTTATTTATTGCCCTGTATAGCACTTTGGATCTTTAACTATTTTTTCTCTCCTTTTTGTCATTTTTATTTGTTTAAGATTTAGTTCCAATTTTATTGATTAAAAAGAGAAAAATAAACATTTAAAAATATATAGTTTTTTTTTGTGGGGGCTGGAGCGACAGCCCAGTGGGTAGGGCGTTTGCCTTGCACGCGGCCGGCCCATGCCGGCCCGGGTTAGATTCCCGGCATGCCATATGGTCCCCCTGAGCATAGCCAGGAGTGATTCCTGAGTGCAGAGCCAGGAGAAACCCCTAAGCATTGCCGGGTGTGACCCCCCAAAAATAAAAATATATAGTTTAAACAAATCAATTGGTTTGCTATTGGTTTATAAAACTGCGTGTTCTGAGAGCAACTCTAGCAGCTCTGCTGTTTAAGTCAAGCAACTATGATTCTCCAAGGCTACAAATAATTGCTAGTCACACCTGTCAATAGTGTGCAAGGACCCCCAACTAAAAGGGTGGAAACTCTGGTGAGCACAGTGGCTAAAAATGATGTGCAAGTACCATGGCCCAGAGTGTGACCCCCTGAGAAGCATAGACATAAGCATGACAGTGATGTGTCCCCATCATCTCAATAAAAACAACAAAGAGTAGTGAAGGTAAAATATAAACAACCAAAACCTCCAAACCAAACCAAATCAAAACAAAACTCCAACCAAAACCAAACAAACAAACTCCAGGGGCCATACAGCGGGTAAGACACACTGCCTTGCATGCAGCACACCCCAGTTTGATTCCTGGCATGTTATATGGTTCCTTGAGGACCACCATTAACTAATACAAAAATAATATAACCAAAATCAATATCACCACCAATAATGATGATGATGATGATGATGATGATGATGAAAGTGAGATTGGCTCAAATGGTAATGATCACCAAGCATGAACCCCAAGCACCACAATTGGGTATACCTCTTCAAACAAAAAGTCCAACCTCATGCCCCTTGATGTGTATCAGACTACACCGCACACCAAAATTCCAGTGCCATGAAATGATCAAAATGAGCTTCTCTCTTCATTCCTTCTAGTTCACTGCCCTTTATCCTCTCATAACCCTGATTTTTCTCTATAGAGTTAAATTAATCTATTGACTCTATCTCATCCTCTGTCTCTATCTCTCTCCAATATGATTACATTTTTGTTTTTCATAGTCTGAGTTTTTTTATGTGTTTACATTGTCAATTGTTTGACTTTGCTTATTTATATTCCCCAAGAATTAAAGACATTCAGTGCTGTAAAGATAGTACAGGTGTTAAGGTGTGATTCTTCTACACAGCTGATACTGGAACCAGCTGATATTTGTCACTGCCAGGAGTGATCTCCTGAATGTAGAGCCAGGAGCAAGCCCTGAAGACCATCAGGTATGACAACAAAACAAAAAATTCAACATTTTGTTTGGAAAGACATGAATTTATCTTAAAAAATGGCAAACTAGCATTCCATTTAGTGCACAAATCACACACACAAACACACACAATCACACACACATCTTTAGCTTCTTTATCCAGTCATCTGTCAATGAGTATTTTTAGGTTGAGTGCTATAAATATAAGGGGCAGAAATGTTCCTTCCAATTAATGTTTTTCTGTTTTTTGGATACCTGAGAGTGGAATTGTTGGGTCTTAGGATATTACTATTTCTCTTAATAAGGGCCACTCCCAGTGATGTTCTGATCCGCAGTGTCAGTCTGATGTTTCAGTGTTTGATAATCAGGTTTGGTAGGGCTGAGTTGTCCATAGAGTGCCAGGGATCAAACTCATGGTCTTACACATGCTAGCCAATGTGCCTACTATGTGAATAATCTGTCATTGCCATTAACATTGTTATTGTTTTAGGTTAACATCTTGTGGTACTCAGGTGCTACTCCTGGTTTTGTTCTCAAGAATTGCTCCAAGAAACCATGTGGTACAGGAAACCATGTGGTACAGGTTATTGAACCTAGCTACCTTGCTTAAAAATTATGTATTCCTGTCCCTTGAGCTATCTCTCTCACATCTCATTATTTTATGGCTCCACACTCAAGGGTCACTTCTAGCGGTGCTCAAAGAAACATAGGGGATGCCAGGGATTGAACCCTGGTTGGCTGCATATAAAGCAATGGCCCTATCTGTATACTACTGCTCCAGCCCCAACCCTCAGCATTTTTACAGTCTCGTTGAGTGAGAGTGGTTGAAATGAATTAGGTTGACTGTGCCTTTAAAGAAAATAAATTTGTGTGTGTGTGTGTGTGTGTGTGTGTGTGTGTTTTGTAGGGCAGGAGCAGGGAATGGCCTTCCAAGGAGCGTTTGAGATATGAAGGGCTATAGTCAGCCCAGATAGTTCAATGCTTGTTCCTGGTAGTGAGGCATGGCTCTGGAAGGTGGTGCTGGAGCCACTAGACCCTACATAACCATGCTGGGGTTGGGGTGAGGAGGCGCCATGTGGTTCTGGGTATTGAATTTGGGTCCTTGCTTATACCTTGATCATTGAACTATTTTCGTGGCTCCAAGCCAAATAAACTTGGTAGCAGGGAGATAAGAGTAGAGGAGTTTTAAAGGACTTTAGAACTTTTAGTATGGCAGAATTTTGATAAGGTAGTTGATCAAATGTGTGGCAACTATTAGCATTGTAGTAGCTACTTCTATAAAATTGTGAAATAGCCTAATTCCTATAAGAATGCTGAAAAAGTACAATGAACTGTCTTCTTGTTCTTCTTGTCTTCTTCTTGTTCTTCTTGTTATTGTTTTTGTTCCTGTTCTTCCTGTTCTTGTTCTTCTTCTTCTTCTCCTTCTTTCTCTTTCTCCTCCTCCTCCTTCTTTTTCTTCATGTTCTTGTTCCTCCTCCTCTTCCTTCTCCCTCTTCATCTTCTCCTTCTTCTCTTCCTCCTCCTCCTTCTTTTTCTCAGTCTTATTTATTCATTACTCAGAAAACTCATTTTTTGACTAGAGTCAGACTTAGAGGTAGAAGCTCTCAAAGTAGACAGCCTCTGTCTCTTGACAATCTGTTCCTGGTGTTTCTCTTTTGCCTCTTTCATTCTCTTTCATTCCCTTTGCCAGCAGTTTCACATACTCTGCCTCCTCTTCCTTGATTTTCTTGATATGCTTTTTCTTATAGTATAATATGCCAGCATTGTGTTGCAGGGCATGTGGAATCACAAGATGCTGAATCTTGGGTGCTTTGGTTCTAAATTTCTTACCGTCCTTAATTAGGGGCTTCTTCACAACATACTGGTGTACATTATCTTCTTTAGACAGACTGAAAAAAATTGAAGAGTCTGCTAGCTCTTTGTGGCCCTAAACGCCAAGACACAATAGTATCAGGGAGTCTAGAAATGCTTCTACCCTTTCTTTATGATAACCAAGTTGAGAAGGCTCAAACTGGCATCCACAGTGCAACCACAAACAGATTTGCACTTTCTTTCACACGTTTCTCATAAAAGGTACAAAGGTTGCATTCATCATCTACTTAGTGAGTTTCTGGAAGCCATTCACTGGGTAAGAAAAATTCAGTTTCATGTTCAGACAGCCCAACCTGAAGTTCTTAAATGTTTATTATAGCCTAGATAATTAAGTGACATCTTATAATTCTATAATTTGGTCCTACCTAACTTCTTCAAGGACCAAGGCAAGTTCTGTATTGTGATTGGTATTTTTTTGTCCTTCTAGAGTGTCTAGAGTGATGCCAGTGCCATAATTTTATAGATACTTTGTTAGATTTAAGAAAAATATTAAGAAGAATTTTTCCCTTGATTAACTCCCATTTATGTGCAGTGTTTTTGATCAGAAAACTAGAATGTAACAGCGGGTGGGGATCAGGGAGCCAAAAAATAGAATTGGTGCCAACAGATGCAAAAATGCCATAGAAATCTCTGGCCCAGAAATAATAGCTTACCAAAATACACACACACAGTTGTTGGACTCTTGAACAGATACACAGCCGTCTGTATCGACAACAGTGCTGTTGGCCAAGAGTCCCGGAGGCAGGCCAACCTCCCATCCAGATGCCACTGCCAGTTAGGAACCGTTTGGCTTCTAGTTCTCTGGCTGCCAACCTCCTTTTTCTTTCTCTGGCAAGGATTTTTACAGGGGGTTGCTCAAGTAAATCGAGACTCCAAATAATTCTGTATTAATATGCTATAATAATGCAGTACCACAGGAGTCCTTTATGCAATTTGAATACTTCCATTTATTTATTTTTTAAGTGTTCAAGAAGTCTGGCTTTTATATATTTGCATACAGATCAATGCAACTCATTTAGATATTTAAAATAGTATATTTTGTTTTCTGTATTGAGTTAACTTTCTCAACCAAGAAATAGCTTGAGAACTTTGTTTTGAACTCTGTGTAGTTCAGGGACTATTCCTGGCTCTGTGCTGAATAGTTGCCCTGGGCAGTGCACAGGGAACTGTGTGGAGTTAGGGATCAAATCTGGGGCTTCTGCAGGCAAAGCATGTGGTCATTCTATTTTGCTATCTCTCTTGTTCTGCCTTGATCATTTTTAGAGCTCTGATATTAGAGACACACAGAGAAAGAGAAAAAAAGATGAAGAAAGAATGTAAAGGAAAAGAGAAAAGATTAAAATACACTGGTCATTTTCAGAGAATGAAATAAATGATTCATATCTCTTTAGTGCTGCTAAATCATATGCTGGAAAATTTAATGGATAGAATTCAATGAAAGCACCTTTATTTTTCAATAACAGTGGAATCAGTTTTTCATACTTCCATGAAACTTTGTACGTAGCACCAACTTCTGGAGGGTGGGAAGTGGGAACAACAATAACTTTGTCTCCTCACCCCATTATCTAATCAAGTTCCATTCTGACTCTGGGAGGTCGTACCTGACAGCACTTTTATGTACTTTCCAGCCCACCCCACTGGATAAAGCCTGTCTTCCTGGTCCTGCTCTCACATCAACTGGGTTAGGCAGCCACACAGAACCTGCTGAAAGTGCTGGTGCAATTTATTTATTTATTCTTTTGCCTGCAGGATTCTTTTTACTTTTGGTTAGAGCAAGAGCAGTTTTGAGATTTATCAGATCAAAGGGTAGGGGTTGGGAGAAGAATTATCAGGGGATAGAATAATTTCTGGTAATTCCGAAGCATGCCAAAATTCAAATGACATATTTCAGTTCACAGAGAAATAATACTTTTAGTTGAAAAGCCTGTAGTGTTAGCCCAAAACATGAAATTGCTCTTGCATCCTGTAAGAAAAAAGGGAAAGCAAAAAGCGAATTTTTACATGACTTAGGTTGGTAATACTAGTTGAGCTTAATGAGAGAGAGACAGAGAGAGACAGAGAGAGACAGAGAGAGTATTTATGTACTCCATGTTATTTATTCAATTAGCCCACAAAAACAATAAACCTTTGAGGTTGACTTGTTTGTCACAAAGTAAATCATCTTACTCATTCAAGAAGCAATATTTTCCCTGTGTACCCTCAGTGGAGCTGCCATATTAACTTTATTTGAAGCAACATTAATTGCTCTCAGATCTCTAAGTATCATTGACATTGATAAATCATCCTCAGAGAGATATGAACAAATGAATCAAATGCTCATCATTGCATTCAGGAAAGATAAACATTTTACAACAAGGAATAATACATTAGATAGCCTACTTATGTAATGCTATGTTGCATAAAGATTTCTTGATGAGCCATACAATTCTATCCAGGTATAAATTGTGTGACTAATGCATTGAAGAGACAGCTTAATTATAGAAAACCATGTGGCCAAGGTACACTGTAGAAGGCATATTTTATTCTTATTTTGACAAAAATATCTACTTGGTCATTAATGACAAGTGTAACTATTTGTTTTCCAACTGTACATTAACATTACAAAAGCTTCCATCTTCCCATTATGTCAATGTGATGAAATGCTTATTGACTGCATTAAATGATGTTTAGGAAATTTAAAGTTTTTAAAGAGGATATAAAATGCTTCACTCTATAGAAAAGTAGTAGAAATATAAATATACAGATAATGGAAATTTTAGTTGTCTGATATTTCTCTAGGAATGTTCTTATTCACCAACTTGCTATATGAAGTCCTCTATATTTCTTCTGTATTGTCTTCTGTTACCAAACCCTACCTTTTAGAAGAAAACCAACAACTATTTTCTCCACATGAGTCTCCACTTTTGTTTTTCAAAGAGATAGGATGCAATTTATCTTTCCCTGCAACAGTAACCAGTAAGAAGAGCATCTTTTCTCTTTGTGGGTTAAGGAAAGGGGTTATATTAGTGGAAAGGTAGGTATCCCTTTCCTGCTGATTGGGGTTAGAGGTGCAACCTAGCAAGCGCTCCAGTCTCGCTGCACCCTTTCTTTCTCTGCCTTTGAGTACCAACACACCCTTTATAGCTTCATGAGCCATTGGTGTGCCTGCAAACATAGAGAAACATTGGAAGACCCCAGGAGTGGCCATAACACAGCTTGGTTCTTGATCTTTAAATGAAAACTCCAAGTTTTGCCAGGATTGCAAATAATCTTCTTTCTCACAAGCTGCAACCTGAAAACCTTGTAGTAAAGTAATCTTAGTGGTATTTATGAACTTTCAGCAATTTTTTGTGCATACATTCTTTTGTATAAATGGTTATAATAGCTTTTCATCAAATCATTTTCTATGAACACTCATTTTGAGTAATGTTAACCAAATTTGTTAATGAACAATCAAATATGGTCAAATTTTAGTCAAATTCGTTGAACACTTAATATATGTTTAAATCCATTTTCTCATTAAATGCCAAGAATTTTTTTTGGCCCCACCAATTTTTTTGTTTGCTTTTTGAGCCACACCTGGAAGTACTCAGGAGTTACTCCTGGCTCTGTGCTCTGGAATTATTCCTGGCTGTCTTGGGGGACCATATGGGATGCTGGGGATCAGACCCAGGTTGGCTGTGTGCAAGGCAAGGACCCCCCACTGTACTATAGCTCTGGCCCAATGTCCAGAAATTTTGGAGGGAGTATTGGCATTATTTTACAAATAAAGGAAATGAAGATTTAAGAAGTTAAGCACAAGGGACAAACAAGTGTTGAACTAGGTAGTATGAATGCAGAGCTAACACTCCTGATAACCACAGTTATTAGATGAAGAGCATAGTAATATACTTGCCTTCCATGTGTACATAGGTTTGATCATCCTCCACATTACATATGGTCCCCTAAGTACCACCAAGAGTGATTCCTGAATGCAGAGCCAGGGGTATTCCCTGGGCAGCCCCCTGTTGTGGTACTAGCCAAATAAAGAGGGATGGGAGAGAGAGAGAGAGAGAGAGAGAGAGAGAGAGAGAGAGGACAGACAGACAGACAGATAGACAGAATCAGAGATGGTTTAAGAGTTTGGTGTGTGTGTGTGTGTGTGTGTGACTTCATAAACAAAGCAGTAAACCAGAGTTAAAAACAATTCTTTCTTATATATTTGTATGCAACACATCCGAAAGGGGTTAATATCCAAAAAATAATAACAAGGAACTTCTATTACTCTTACACATAAATAGAATAGAAGAACAAGAAAACAAAATAACCCAAGTCAAAATGTAGGTAGAAGATCTGAACAGACACTTCTCAAAAGAAGTATGGATGGCCAACAGAAACATGAAACAATGCTATCATCACTTATTATTAAAGAAATGAGACAAAAACTATAAGATGATATCACCTCATACCTGTGAGAATATCCTATATAAGAGACCAGAAACAGCAAGGGCTTGGGGGAAAAAAGAACCTTGCCCACTCTAGGTGAAAATGTAAGTTGGTGCAGCTTCTATAGAGAATAGTATGCAGGTTTCTAAAATTTATATATATAATATCTATAGTTGTTATATATATGTTTTATAATACAATATTTCTGCTTTGTAAGTATATATCTAAAAATGTAAAAATAGATGTGAAATCCTATGCTCATTAAAACACTATTTACAAATGCCAAGAAAAATATGGAGAAACAGCTCAAGTTTAATGAATGTTTAAAGATGTGGTATATAGGCCTGGAGAGCTAGTATAGCAGTTGATGACACTTTTCTTACATATGATCGACCCTGGTTTGATCCTTGGCACTACCAGTGGTCCCTCACTGATGGTTGGGGATCACTTGTAAGCACAGAGCTAAGATTAACCCCTTAATATCACTGGGCCTAACTACTCTCCTCTGCCACAAAAGATGTGGTATTCTGCTCAGTTGTGTATTATATTACTTCTATTTTGTCTCTGTATAATACAACTATGTGATATACTACTCAATGGAATACTGTTCTGTTATTAAAAAATAATCTGTCATTTGTGACAACATGAATGGAACTTGCAGGGACTATGCTAAATGAAATTTATTAGAGGAGCAATATAAATACTACTTGACTTTACTGGTATGTGTAACATTAAGAAACAAATGCAGATAAAACCAAACCTAAAGAGGTTTTTGGATTCTGGTTGAGAATGCCAGAGGATGGAGGGTGAGAAGACAGAAAGGAGTGTATAGTGGACTGTGGGAGAGAGTATCTGGTGGACATGACATAAGATGCATGTGAAGAGATGTGAATTTATACTCCTAATACACATTCTACATAGAGATTGCTGTAAACAAATGCTACCTCAAGTTTTTTAAGTTAAAAATGAACAGAAGCCAAACTTTCTTGCAAGATTTTTTTCAGCCATTAATATTCCAGTTAACACTGGCTATATAAGGTGGAATATAATGTTTCACAAATTTACTGAACCCCATTCATTGCTCAAATACTTGAGCCTACAGATCTGGTTTCAGATGCTGGTTCTGCCATTCACTACAGCTATAGCCCTCGGCAAGTGACTCAGATTCTTATTAAGTAATTTAATAACTGAAAGAAAAATATAAATATATTTAGTACATTGTACCTACCGAGACAGAAAAAGAACCAATATATTTTTGTGAAAGTTTTCAAAGAGTTGAAACAGGATTTTCTTATTGATATTCAGTTAATGAAAAATTTTAACCAGAATATTTTATTTCTTTAGATAATGTTATTAATCAGTACTTGTCATCTGAGACTATACTGTTTTAAAGTTTTTATAACCTTTAATTTGTTAAAAAGAGACATTGTTCATTATAATAGTGTTATCATTAATTAATATTTTTCATAATGTCAATTTTTAAAGCCTGAAATATAAATAAAAGGATAGGGCACAATTCTCCAGACTTTACTGGTGTTTTTTTTTTTCACAAAGCCAAGGGTACTTAGAGATTTTGTTTATTATTAGGTAGTGAGTTCCAAAGGACTTAAATAGTCATTGTCTTAACAACTTTGTACTTAAAAAACTAAACATAAATTAGAAGGAAAAAAATGTACTTTCTTCCTAAGTAATTATAATTAATTATTAATGTATGTTGATCACTGCAAAACATTTAGTCCTTGAAATTAGATTGGTTCAAACTGTTCTTGTTTTCTGTTCCACAATGATTATAGTGTGCTGCTTGCTTTTTATCAAAGCAACTGGAGAATACAACTTTGTAAATATATGAAATTATCAAAAAGAATATAGATCAATCAATTTAAAGGCAAAACATTGAACATGTTTAGTTAATATTATGCATAATATATGTGTTGTTCTCAAATACAGAAACTCTCACAGCATGTCCCATGAGTAAACACAGAGCTCTGGAGACACTTCTGAACATGGTTGGGAATCATGAGATTAGGAAATTATCTAAACTTATATTTCAGCATCAATAATATGTAGTTTCATTAAACTATATTATTGGTGTGTGTGAAAGAGAAGAGAGACAAGAGAAAGAGAGAGAGGAAATGATGAGACAATTTTAATTTAAAACTAAAACTGACTGTAACCTTTCCCCCATTTTCTAAGGGAGGTGGTCTCATTCATATGAGGAGGGCAAAACATCTCTATACTATGGAGGAGAGAAGGAAGGGTGAGACCCAGAATAAGAATGAGTCTGTCGATATGCACTGGAATACCAGAACCTACTTTAGAATAGACTAAAAAGAATGGACCTGCTCTGCATAATAAAGTGAGCAGTGAAGTGAAAGAGAAGGGGATAGGCTAGCTGGTGGAAGGTTGGACCTCCAATCAGCATAGTACACGAAGGAGATTTTTTGGAGAATAGTGAAATCTAATATTCTGCTTTATTTATCACTGGTTTGTAAATCCAAATCACATCTTCAAATACTCAGTTTAGATTTTACACATGCTTCATGGTGTGTGACTCATGTGTGTGTGTGTGTGTGTGTATGTGTGTGTGTTGTGGAAATCAGAGAGAGCAATGGCTTACTTACCTTTGAATCAACTCTGAAGAATGAATAGGAAGAGATGACGTGCAAGTGATATGGAGAACTGAGAATTGTAGATTCAGGGTTTCAAAACCATAAATGAACAGGGCAACCGTATCACCATGAATTCCCAGAAAGCTTTAGAAAGAATGGGATAGGGGTTTTGACAAGAGATTGACCAGAGAAATTTAGCTACTGACTTAAGGCTTGGAAGAATAGGGCTCATTGATAAAAGTGCCACAGGTTGGGTGTAGCAAGAATTCATTAATGTAGACATTGGGGTTCTGCAGCTGTTCATTGATAAGACTATTGAAATTGGAGATCAGAATGCTTGGGAGAGTGAGGAAACAGACCCAGTTCGAAGGTCACGCCAGGTGTGTAGTCTGAATTATAGGCAGTGTCGCATAAATCACAGCCAGAGAGATGTACTGTTCAGATTAGCAGCAATTGGCTATCCGATTCTTGCCAGCATCAGGAGCACGTCTCTCCTTTGACCAGGCCTAATTTTGTTTCTATAAGTAACTCAGATATTTCAGGTCTGCTAGAGGCCAGGCAGAATTATTTCATGTTCCACTTACTTATTTATATTGTTGTTTCATTTTGAAACCACACCCAGAGGTGGTCAGGGCTTACTTCTGGCTCTTCATTCAGGGATCACTCCTGGTGTGGCTCCAGGGACCATACGTGGTGCTGGGGATCTGAGTTTGCTATGTGCAAGCACACTATTGCTCCAGTCTTTAGTTATTTACTATTATTATAAGGTCACCTTATTACTGGGGTAACATAAGTTTGTAAGAGAGCAAAATATATTAAATATGCGATTTAAGAGCACACACCTCACCCATCACCTAAGCTCCAATGTCCTTCCAGCACAGTTCATTTCGGACTACTTCCCCCAACCTCCTTTGCTATGGCCTATGATTTTCATGCATTTGTTAAGTTCATTTAACAGAGAACAGCTCTTCAAGAGATGATACTGATAAAAGTTTTCCATATGCAAACCAAGAAGACAGGATTCTAGATGATGACAGGGTATGAGTTTCTTTTCTTTTTTTTTTTTTTTTTGGCTTTTGGCTTTTGGGCCATACCCAACAGTGCTCAGTTCTTACTCTTAGCTCTGCACTCAGGAATTATTTCTGGTGAGATCAGAGAACCCAGCTCAGCTGCACACAAGGCGAATGCCCTCCCTACCTGTTGTACTATGGCTCTGGCTCAAGGGTACAAGTTTTGAAGGAGATAATAGGAACAACGGGGTCAAACATAGCTACTGTGTTATCGAGGTGACTACTGATGAAATTTAGGGCAATAAGCCATTTAAACTAATAATGTTGATATTGAGTCAATCTTTAGTTATCTGACTGATAACCATCACTTCAGGGAAAGCCATAAAAAAGTATCACCTACTCACGGCAGACACTACCTGAGATCTGTCAACTTATTGAGCCACTGGGAATTGGGAATGTACTGATTATAGCAGATAAAGTTATTTAATTTGCATTTGTAGATGGTCAAGAATAGAAGGAAATGTCAATATTATCATTATTATTCACAACCAAACATGAATAGTCAATGTCAGCTTTTGACTTGAATTGCACTTTAATATTCATTGGCCAAGTAAGCTAGTGTAATTTTCTTTTGACTTTCAACCTTCTCTCTTTATGTCACTTAAAAAACAAACATTATATATCCTCAGAAGGCTGTGTTCACAGAAACAATGAAGAGGTAAGTATTTTATATTTTACTATAATGTTTAATTTCTTTTTTTGGATTAATTTTATTTTTTTTTCTATTGTCAATATTTTTTTATTTCAATTTTATTATTTCCCCGCCAAATATTATTACACCATTTTAGACATACTCATGTCTAAAAAAGATGCTCATGTACATGAAAGCTGCTCATGTAGTGTTTTGGTTCTACAGTGTTCCGGCACACATCCCTCCACCCCAACCCATCTCCCATCACCAATGTCCCCACCTCCCCCCCCCTCCCGCACCTCAACTACTTGGCTGGTTCTGTATGTCATATCTCCTTCCCACCAAACTTTCCTGCTCTTCGTGGAATGCAGTGCATTAAAAGACATTACTGTTTCATTATTTTAGTGGACCATGCTGCCGCAAGCGGCCGCGCGACCTGGGCTTGAACTGGTTTTGCTCTGTTAATCTGGTCGTGATGCAGTTTCCCAGCGTCCGGACAGCGAAAATGGTGGCTAGTGTGATGGGTGAGTCTCATCCGGCTGCTTCAGGGACCCCCCAGAGGGTGACGGGCCACTCCCCAAAACCCATCTGCCCTCCTCAGGGCTCCATAGTCAGCTGGGCCCGGTGAGAGCAGAGCTCCAGCCTCCCCAGCCGCTTGTGAGGCTCTGCATGCTGGCCCCCAGGCAGCTCCTGGGCGGGGCCACCAGGCTCAACAAAATGGAGGGGGAAAGGGGCGGCCCCGACTCCATCTGATGAATTCCCAGTGATTCCCGCTTCTGGGAGCCGCCTACCTGGGCTCGAACTGGTTTTGCTCTGTTAATCTGGTCGTGAGGCAGTTTTCCAGTGTCCAGACAGCGAAAATGGTGGCTAGTGTGATGGGCGAAGTCTCATCCGGCTACTTCCGGGACCCCCCAGAGGTGACGGGCCCACTCCCAAAACCCATCTGCCCTCCTCGGGCTCCATAGTCAGCTGGGCCCAGCGAAAGCAGAGCTCCAGCCTCCCCAGCCGCTTGTGAGGCTCTGCATGCTGGCCCCCAGGCAGCTCCTGGGCGGGGCCACCAGGCTCAACAAAATGGAGGGGGAAAGGGCGGCCCCGACTCCATCTGACGAATTCCCAGTGATTCCCGCTTCTGGGAGCCGCCTACCTGGGCTCGAACTGGTTTTGCTCTGTTAATCTGGTCGTGAGGCAGTTTCCCAGTGTCCAGACAGCGAAAATGGTGGCTAGTGTGATGGGCGAGTCTCATCCGGCTGCTTCCGGGACCCCCTCAGAGGCGACGGGCCCACTCCCAAAACCCATCTGCCCTCCTCGGGGCTCCATAGCCATGGCTTTTATTCATCTGAATGATTGCTTTTATGAAAGTAAATCAATACAATATATGTGCCAAAGGTATAGATTAGTAAAGTTTGACCTATAATTTTAAATCTGTTTGGACATAATTTAGGATATTTATAGAGCAGTGAACTTAAGTGCAAGGATATGTGATCCTATGGAAATAATCTATTCACAGATAATGAATAGGTATGACATGTATAAAGTAATATTAGACAGAACAATTTAACCTTGTTAAAAATCTGCATATTATATGTATATGTTTCTGAGAATAAAAATCAATTTCAAATGTAATTATGTGAGATAGCTTATTATCATCACTAAATGTTATCATAGACTTTCACTTCTTTTATTTCACCCCCTTATATGGAGTCAGAGCTTGTTTCATTTTATTATTCTTATTAAAATTATTATTCAATCATAGTTTAGTCACATGCTTATGATAATGTTAACATTTATGATTTTGATATATAGTCACTACACTTCAACACCGCCAAAGGAACCCAGAACTTCCACCAATATAACTTTGTTACTTTCAATCCATCTCATCATTGCCCTCCAAACCCCTTTACTGCTGCTCTCAGTTCTGTAATCCAGGGTGAAGAGTTTGTTATTATTGGACACTGTCCATTCACTGGCTTTGCTTCTATATATCACTTGTATCACTTGTCTTCCTGTTGTTCATCTATTTGCTCGTGCAGGCACCAGTAACATCTCCATATGTCCTGTCACATGCTAGTATAGCCGAAGGGCATCTGCTCGCCCCAGGAACACGAAGAGCCTCAAACCATTCCTTCAGCTCATGAGAATGAGGTCTATAATTGTTACTGGTTTTTGGCATATCAAATACGACATGGGTAGCTTGCCAGGCTCTGCCATGCGAGTGGGATACTCTTGTAGTAGCCTCTGTGCATTTATTGATGAACCGCACAGCTGCTTTGCTTCTTTATATATCACAGATGAATGACATCATCCAAAACCTGTCCTTCTTCCCTGACTCATTTTTTTTTTTAATTTTTTATTTTTACAATTACAAAGATATACAATTAAAAAGTTCATATTTGGATTTTGGTCATACAGTGTTCCAGCACTCATCCCGCCACCAGTGCCCATCTCCCACCACCAATGTCCCCAGTTCCCTCCCCCTCCCCCAGCCCTCCTCCATGGCAGGTTCTTTATTTCTTTCCATTTCTCTCTCTTTCTCTTTTCCTTCCCCTCCAGACTATGGATTACAGAACATACATTAAAGGGTTGTCATGTGTATCTGTTTGCCTCTATTTAATGCTCAGTTCTAGGTTGGCATTAGTACCCTCGACAATTGTTAGCACACTGTTCCATTTTCTGTTCCCCTGACTCATTTTTAACTAAGTCCTATCTTCCAATTCTGTCCAAGTTGTAGAGAATTACATGATTTCATCTTTTATTTATCTGCATAGTATTCCATTGTGTATATATGCCTCAACTTCATAATTTCTTTATCCATTTATCTGTCATTAAATGTTTGGTTTGTTTCCATATCTGCTGTTGTACTGAGCACCATAGCAAATAAAAGTATGCATGCATTTTTAAAAAATTAATATTTTTGTGTTTTGGGGGTAGATGCCAAAAGTTGATGCAGTGGATCACATGGAAACTATTACTTTTTGGAGATGTCTTCATACTGTTCCATAGGGTCTGAAATAGATGATAGTTCCACCAAGAGTAGATGAAGGTTCTTTCCCCATACCCCTGCCAAAACTGGTTGTTTCCAGTCTCACTGGTATGAAATATTTCACTCTCACTAGTGTGAAATATTTTATTGCCATTTTGATTTGTATTTACCTCATAATAAGTGATGATGAACAGCTTTTTATATGCCTACAGGCCATCTGTGTTTCCTCTTTGTGAAAGTATCTGTTCATTTCTTCTTATTTTTTGATGAGGTTATTATTTTTTTGTTGCTGAACTTTGTGCTTTATACAGTTTGGCTCTTAGTCCATTATTTGATGTTGTGTGAAAATTTTCTTTCCTATTTAGTAAGGCATCTCTTTATTTAAGCCCAAGTTTATTTTTCCATGTAAAACCTTTTAATTTTAATTTAACCCTGTTTGTTTATGCCTATTTTTGTTATCTTTGCCAAAGAAATTAAAGCATTGAAAATATCTCTGAAGTCAATGTTCTGGGTATTTTATTATTATTATTATTACTATTTTATGTTTTTCCTGATGAACTCATTCAGTGGTCACAGTGTTTTGTGAGTTGGATTGTACCAGTGGAGGTGAAGGGAAGCAGAGTAAAGGGAAAGGGCTAGGATAGTTCTTTTTGGTTGGGTTAATTGTACTTTCTCACAGAGTGCTCTTGAGATTCTCTACTTTGCCTTTAATTTCCATTTTCTTCCCTTCTCAACTTGATGCTCCTTTTCTCCTTCCCAGATTTTTAACAAAACATAAAAAGATTCAAAATGTTTTTTGCTGTTTAATTGTTTTTGTGAGATGGCTGAAAAAAAATTTGTTTTTGTGGTACCTGGGATTGAACCAAGGGCTTCATACAAAGCACATGTGCTATCATAGCTTGAGGCTAAAATTTTTATTTTCTTTCTTTGCCTAGAGAGTTGGTCGTTCATGACCGACTCTAAAAAGAATGGGAGGAATGAGGATGTCTGGTCAGATGAAGTCGAAGTTTCTACCTACAAAAAACCGATATGATGCCACACAAATATACAATTGAATAAAATTAGTATTTCAGATTATATAAGTATTATTTAGTGCCAAAATGCTGAAGACCTACTTATAAATTACAAGCTTCTCTAAAGTATATAGTATTTTTACTTTAAAATGTGTATATAATACAATCTATTGAGAAATTTAAATTTTTGTAAGATTGGTATTGGCACTTAATTATGAAAATATCACAACCAAGGTACAGAACAGTATTGGCACTTAATTATGAAAATATCACAACCAAGGTACAGAACAGTTTGTAAACTTCATTGTTTTTGCTTGATTTTGGACTGTATCCAGCAATGCTAAGCAGTTACTCCTCACTCTGTATTCAGGATTATCTCTGACAGTGGTTAGGGGACCATATGGGATGCTGGAGATTAAACCCTGGTCAGCTGCATGCAAGGCAATCGTCCTACCAGCTGTACTATTTCTCCAACCCTTAAATTCATTTTAAAATGAGGGTATATTGGGCCGGAGCGATAGCCCAGCAGGTAGGGCATTTGCCTTGCAGCGCCACCCTGTGCTGGCCCAGGTTCGAGCCCCGGCATCCCATATGGTCTCCCGAGCACGCCAGGAGTATTTCCTGAGTGCAGAGCCACTTTGCAGCCACACGGTTCATCAATAAATGCACAAGATGAGAGGCAACTACAAGAATATCCCACCTGCACAGCAGAGCCTGGCAAGCTACCTGTGTCGTATTTAATATGCCAAATACCAGTACCTCATTCTCATGACCTGATGGAATGGTTTGAGGCTCTTTATGTTCCTGGAATGAGCAGATACCCTTGGGCTATACTATCAAGTGATACAACTGATCTAATTAGCATATACTTAAAAAGTGAAATACAGAAAGGGAAAGAAATAAAGAACCTGCCATGGAGGCAGGCTGGGGGAGAGGGAGGGAACCAGGGACATTGGTGGTGGGAGATGGGCACTGGTGGAGGGATGGGTGCTGGAACACTGTATGACCAATACCCAAATATGAACATCTTTGTAATTGTATATTTCACGGTGGTATAATAAAATACTTATTAAACAAAAAAGTGAAATACGGGTTGGGAAAATAATAAAGGGGTTAAGGCATGCACCTAACTCAATTTAATCCCTGATACCACGTGGCCCATCCCATCCAGCTCCCCTAAGGGAGTGATGTTTGGGGACTGGGAATGTGGTGCTGAAATAGAACTTGGATTTGGTACAAGCAAGGCATGCTCCTTAGTGGACTAGAGGGAGGAATAAAGTTTAATATAAAACTGCTGCATCACCTACCATCAAAAAGTTCTCTGTATCACTTATTATCAGGGAAATGCAAACATAAACAGCAATGAGATATCATTCCACACCAGGGAGACCATTACACAACACAAAGACAAGAACAATCATGATTGGTGTTGATATGAGGGAGCCTTATTCACCATTGGTAGAAATATTATCTGGTTCAGCAGTTTTGGATAAAGTATGGACACTTATCATAAAACTAGGAATTCATCTTCCATATGACCCAGCCATTCCACTTCTTGGTATTAACTTCAAGGATCGAAAATCTTTATTCTGAAAAGACATTTTCACTTCTATGTCATTGCAGCACTATTCACAAAAACCAAAAAATCTGGAAACAAAGCAAGTGTCTAAGAACAGATGACTGGATGAAGGAACCATGGCACATAAACACAATGGAATATTACGCAGCTACAAGTAAAGATGAAATCATGCAAGTTGCTCTATGGGGATAGATATGGAAAGTGTCACACTAAATGAAGTTATTCAGAAGGAGAGAGACAGACACGAAAAGAAAAATTAGTAAGCAAACAACAAATGCCCCAAGGCAACAGACATTGAAAACTGTCTTTAGTAAGAAGCATATTAATGCAGAGAGGGAGAAATATGGGATGGAGGTGGGGGTTGACACTGGACAATAGTGGAATGTATCTGATGCTGTTGTGAGGGGGTGTGGACCCCACCCCATAAAATTGACTATTTTATGCATAAAACCCTGTCATTATTATTGTAAATCACAGTGCCTAAAATAATTTTTTTTTGACTGTTGTTGAGGCCACACCTGACAGTACTCAGGGTTTACTTCAGGATCTGCATTAAGGGATCAGTCACAGTGAGGCCCAGGAGACCATATTTGGTGCTGGAGATCAGACTGGGTCAGCTGTGTGAAAGGCAAGTGCCCTCCTGCTCGACTCGTTCTCCAGCCTTGCCTAAGAACAAAACAAAACAACCCCCCCCAAAAACCCCACAAAACTGCTGCACTACCCAATATAGTCACAGCTAGCTACATGTAACTACTTAAATTAGGCATAATTAATTTAACTAATCCTAGCCCCTCAGTCATACAATATTTTAAAAGCTTAATGACCCCATGTTGCTGTTGCGAGTGACTATTGCATTGGGGCTTATTGACTCTAGTATTTTTTGTTTTTTCTTTTTATGGTTTTAGGGCCATAGCCAAGAGTGCTTAGGGCTTACTCATGACTCTAAGCTCAGGGATCATGTGAGGCTGGCTCTGAGGACCATATAGGGTGCCATGGATCAAACTGGGATTGGCTTCATTCAAGGTGAGCTCCCTTCCCACTGTCATATCTCTCTAGCCCCTAGACTAGACTATTTTCATTAGAACAGAAAATTCTATTGAGGAGCATTGCTATGGAAGAAAGATTGAGGGGTAAAAAGTTAGAGACCAACTATTATCCAAATATCTGTCAAACCTTTGTACTAAATAGCAGAAATAATGGCATATCCATGAATTTCTCCCCCAATATGAAGTGGAAATATATGCTTATATAAAAATCAATGGTCCAATTGTTTCACTGGCTGGTCTGGTTCAATAATCATGCTGAGTTCATACTGTGAATCAATAATGAGGACATAAGACCTAACAGATCTCTATTTGCTCTATCTAGTTGAGCCTGCAGAATATGGTGGCTGAACACTCTGTATGTGTGGGTGCTGCAGTTTCCTTTAGCAGGGACCTATTAAAAGACTGGATCCAAAAAAATGCCTTATGCCTGTCTTAGTTGCAGTCCCCTAGGGGCCACGCTTAGCTAAGCCAAATGCTTCTGTGGTGGGCAGTTGCACCCATTGCTTAAGCCTAAAAGGCAGGGAGAGGTTTGAGGAAATGGTAACGCAAAGAAATAAGTCCTGCATGAATATGGATGAATTGAGCGATGTGTGACTGCAGTCATTGATAAACTTGGGAGGGTGTTGACTCCATCCTCACGATATGAGCAGTTGTCTACTCTGTCCCCAGAGGCTAAATCACTCAGAGCTATTGTGATGTTTGCACAGAGTCTGTCAGGTCACCATTCCCTCAGGGGCCAATGTTGAGAGGATGAAACCAAGTATCAAGACTTTCAAAATCTATCAGAATCTAAATTATGCGTCTGAGTTGATTTAGACAAAGTCTAGAAGATTGGGTCTAGAGTAATAAAAAGCAGTCCAGAAAATGCTGAAAGTATATTTGGGGATTGGCTTGTACCTTAAAATTTTTTTTATTTTTATTTATTTTGTTCTATTCTATTTTTTTACTTTTTATTTTTTCCAATATCATATTTTTTTAATTGATAAGCATAATATGATTATTTTTGGTGGCTTCTTTTGTGTGTGTTTTTTTGTAATTAGATTTAATCATTGCTTACTATTAATAGAATATAAATAGATACCAGTGTTTTACTAAATGTGTGAAATGGTAATGGCAGATTAAAACTCTCCATTGAATATACACAAAGAGACTTAAGTATAAACTCTAGATATCTGCAGGGCTAGCCACAATGTGTAAAAGAAGAGGGAGAGAGATTAAGAGAGAGAGAGAGACAGAGAGAAAGAGAGGAAACAGGGCTACCTGCTGTTGAGGCAGCCTGGGGGTGGGTGGGAGGGGGTGAGGTACAATGGTGGTAGAAATGAGGCACTGGTGGAGGTATGGGTGCTGGAATACTGTATTACCAAGAACCAATTGTGAACACCTTTGTAATTGTATGTCTCACGGTGGTATAATAAAAAAAAATTAAAAAAAAGTTTCTTAGAAATAATTGGCCCATAATGTGCATTATGATACATTTTGGGGGATACCACCATTGACATTTTATTTATTTGACAACAGATTATTGGATTCTCTTAAAAGGACTTCAGAGTACAAGTGAAGTAGAGTGCAAACATGTTACAAATGTAATTTCGATAAATAATTTTACTAAGTAAGATGCAATATTTATAAATTACACCATGTATGCATATATGTACAGTTACTACTTTGTTTTCCTTACAAGGAAGCATAAAGAATCTTATTATTTCTCCGTAAGGCCACGCAATTAGCAGAGTCATCTAAGAGGTTTTTTATATTCCTTAATGACAAGAACTGATACATCAAAAAGAAAGCAATAGTTATGCTATAGAAAATATCTTTCAATCTAGTAACATATACGTATTTTTATGTAATGTGACTGATAAGATGTCAAAAGCAAACATGAATGTAACTAAATATACTAACAATAGCTACATACAGATCTAACATTTTTCAGAGTTCTAGATTTTTCTTTGAATATGCTTGTAACAATATATTGACTTTTAGTTCCTTGATGCTTTTTGATTTCACATTACCTTGGGACAAATTATCCCCCCCATGAGTAGTATTTTCAGAGGATTGGAGGAGAATTTTTAATATCTTCACTATAGTCAAATGAGGGAAAATGATTAATTTCAGCTTTATTTATTCTCAGGTGGTTTCTATAATTCTATAAGTGGGGAAATCATATTGATGATTCAACCATGCAAGGAATTCTTTTGCTGGTTCATGCCACCTCAGTGGAAAACAAGTGTAGTTTTTCTTATTTATCTCAGAACCATCAAGTTCCTGAAATACTGGTGATGGTATTTACCTTTTATGGATTGCAAGAACAGAATACACACGAGTCATTTGATTCCTAGTTCCATAATTTTGGCATCCATACATTATTTAGACAAGCTTAGGCTGCTTTTGCTTGACTATGACAGACATTTTAGAATATCTCTGACTCATGAATATAAATAGTTGTGCAAAAATAAATTTTATAAAACCAGAACTGGTAACAAAAATCACCTACAGATCAACAACTCTGAAAGAAACTCATGTCACATTCCTTAGAATGTCAGATTAAACTAACATGTGCCAGTCAATATTGCTACACTGGCGACCCTTGATGCCTCCTAAGCAAAACTATTAAGTCCAACATTCTCTCCTGTAAGCACTTATCTGTAAGGATGGCTAACATGTCCTCTGAAGCAGATATTGAAACTGATTGGACAATAGGTAGATACCAGACAGGGGCCTGGGGGCCGACCTCTAGAAATAGGGGAGAAAATCTTAATCTGCAACACAATGCGGTTCTCTTGAAACCCTATCATTTTCACTTCCCATGTGTCTGCTGCCTGACTGTGAATGGATTTGAAAAGGAATGGTTAGTGCTGAAAATTGGATCAGAGCTAACATTCTCTCATTTTTATCAGCAGCTGCCAAAGGTCATCTGACATAATAGCTGATGAATTCAAGCCCAGTGGATTTCATTTGCAATTTTCAATTTACTGAGGCCTCCAAACCCCACGGTGATAAAAGCTTCCCCTATCGTGGCCTGTCACAAACATCAAGAAACTGCACAAACCCACAAGAAAGAAAAAGAGAAAGCTGTGCATCCTCGCAGGTACAGATAAGGAGAACAGGAAGAAATGGTATCACGCAGGAAGGTATGGAGCGGCTTGTGTGGCTAGTTCTCTAAATGCCAATTGAAAGGAAAAGACTATGAGGAACAATCAAATAACTTTCACAGAATAACATCATGTTTCTTTGGAGCTTTTGTGTGAAAATTGCCTTCTAATCTCTTACTTGACATGCCCCCAACAAAAATGTGATGTAAATATGCAAATAAATAAATGAATAATTAATAAGTGCTTATTTGGCAGTTGGAAAGAATGCATGTTCTGGATGTAGTATTTACCAGTGTTTCAATCTACCAAATCCATGCTTGCAAAGATTCTTTGATCATCGATGTTTTTTTTTAGCTCCAAGACAACATTTGTTTTCTTATAGAAAAATGGTCAAAAGCAGTCAAAGGACTAACATAGTAACTATATGTAAGTGGATGTAGGCAAAGTATGTATTGAAATTGCATAGCAAGAGGAAGAAAACAATTTTCTTTTCTGCCAAGCAATTTACTTTTTATTTTATTTTTTTTAATTTTTTATTTTACCACTATGAGATATACACTTACAAAAGTGTTCATAATTGGTTCTCGGTAATATAGTATTCCAGCACCCATCCCTCCACCAGTGCCCCATTCCCACCACAATGTCCCCATATTCCCTTCAACCCACCCCCCAGCCTGCCTCTATAGCAGGCACCTTTTCTTTTCCTCTCTTTCTCTCTGTCTCTCTCTGTCTCTGTATCTCTCTCTTCTTTTACACATTGTGGCTTACCCTACAGACATTTAGGGTTTATCATGTAAGTCACTTTGTGTATATTCAATGGTGAATTCTAGTCTGACATTACCATTTCCCACACTTAGTAAAATACTGATGTATATATTTATATCCCATTAATGAATGCAGTCATTCGATATCTGTCCTTTCCTTCTGACTAATTTCACTCAGCATGATAGTCTCCATGTCCATCCATTTGCAGGTAAATTTCATAATTTCATCTTTTCAGCTGCATAGTATTCCATTGTGTAGATATACCACAGTTTCTTTAGCCAGTTCTCTGTTCTCGGACACTTAGGTTGTTTCCAGATTCTGGCTATCATGAATATGCCAAGCAATTTAAAAAAGAACTTATGCAGGATCATGGACTGATTCCAGCTTCCAGCAGTTGTTCAAATTGGGGAAACTTTATGAATGTTTCCTCAAGAACAACAAGTTTAAAAGCTGCTCAGTCTATCTTCATTGCATTTTGCTTGACTTATACCATTGTGAAGATCACTGTATCACTGTATCACTGACTTCCCATTGTTCATCGATTTGCTCGAGTGGGCACTCAGTAACATGTCCATTAGTCCTGTCACAAGCAAGTGAAACCAAGGGCATCTGCTGCTATTGTGAAGACAGCAGAAAGTAAAGAAGACCACTGGATTATAACTGCTGGGAGCATTTAATTTCACACAAAGATGTCTGGATCCCATTTCTTCTGAATAGATTCAGGTAGGTTTCTGAAATTAGCCTAGAGGACTGTGAGATCTGGCAGTGGGCATCTACTAACCCATCTACCAACACCATTTCTTGTGACAGTTGTCAAGAAAACCCAAAAATTACCTCAATAGGAGAACTTTTACTTTATTTGCTTATAACTGTGTAAGATAAAAATTTGGAAAGGAAAAAGGAACTTGGTTGAACTCGACTTTTAGGAGATTGCTGTATAATAATTCCTTGTCACAGCAAAAAAAAAAAGTTGAATCTTTAGTTATTTGAATGAAATTATTTCCTAAGGTATTTTTTTGGGGGGAGGGGTGGAGTATACCTGGTATTTGCTCTGACTCTCTGTGTTTAGGAATCACTCCTGGCAGACTCAAGGGACCATATCGCATGTTGGATCGAACCCGGGTTGGCTATATATAAGGCAAAAGCCATACTTGCTGTACCAATATCCAACCCCACCAAAGATACTTTTATTATCAAAAAATTCAGTAACTTTTAAGTCTTCAAACACTCGAAATACAACTTAGTTTGACAATAGGTAAAGATGCCAGGGATGAACATTCTGAAATAAGAAACATAACACTTGATTTTTAAGTAGCAGAAAATATGGAAGGTAGCCACCTTTTAGGATTTTTTCCTAAAACTCATCAGGCTGCTGATGTCCAAAGTTGTTCTCCATCACCTCTTACTAAAGTTTTTAATAAGAGAATATTCTCTGTAACTTCAGTATCTATGAGTTCTCTTTAGATTCCTAGCTTAACATAGAGATACATGTAGTGGTAAGGAATTATTTAATGAGGTCTTAATCAGTCTTCTAAAAAATACATATAACTTGGTGAGATTTTTCCATTATCTCTGTTCTTCTTGGTAGTAACATAAGGCAAGCTCTATCAGTTCATCTTGTAGTTACATAGCAGAAAGGTTAATCTCTTTTATATTTCTTCTATTATAAAAGTAGAACTCAAATGTACAGGGCAGAGTCATAAATTGATCTAGTGCACTAGTTTAGAGAGTCTATTTCTTCTCATATAATCTATGGCTAATTACATTAATCCAATTAGGCTATGGTGTTAGTTTGAATGTTACTAACAAAGTAAATACCATTTCATAATTAATTACTTCATTTCTTTACTGTGAAACATTAAGTTGAGAATTATGAATATGAATTCTCCCACTTTCAGTTTACTGAAGAGTGAAATAAAGAAGGTCGAAAATATATTCTTTTGCCGCAACCCCAAAATTGAGTTTATGTCTATAGTTACAAGCCTTTTTTAAGATTATTTTTTCATGTAAGCACCATGATTTGTAAGGTTGTTCATAATACATTTGTTCAGGCATTTAGGCATTCAGTGTTCCAACATGTTCCTACCAATAATGTAGCTTTCCCTTCATCAATGTTCCCAATTTCCCACCCAGCCCACAAGCTCTTGCCCTTAGCAGGCATAAACTAATTTGCTTCAGAATTGCTGGTTGAACCTTTTGTATTATTGTTTTCACTCACTGAACTTGGAGGGCTTCTACACAACTTTCCCATCAAATTTGCTGTGCTCCTACTAGGTTGTTAATACTATGAAATATGGAGGAGGAAGTGTTATGCTCCAGGTAGCTACACTTAAAGATAATTTAAACATTATCATTTCATAACTAATTATTTCAGATAATTTAGAGATAGAGCTAATTTATTATTTTCTTTATATATATTTTATATATAAAGATATATTATGTATATTTATATATATATATAATTACTAAAGATAATTTAAAGATTATCTTTAAATTTAAAGATAAAAGTTTATCCTGTGAATTTGGCTAATGGAATGACACTGTTGAAATCGGACATCTGTATCCCAGGTTGCTTTGAATAATTATGATTGCCACAGGGCCAGAGCAATCATACCCTCTGTGTGTTCATTGAACAGATGACTGGACCCAGTTGAACAAGAGTTGCAGAGAGTTACCCCTCTTCGGCCCACCCCCATATTGAACACTTCAGAGTTATCCCCCAAAGAAAAGAAATAGGGACTTCTTATCTGTATCTACCAAGGTCTTTCTTTTCTTTTTTGTAAAACCATCATGACATTTTATCCAGTTTCTCTTTTATCAGTGCTCACTGATTACTTTGGCTGAAAACTCAATTTTTAGAATTTAATAAATTTAATTGATCAAATTAAAGGAAGAGATTTGCTATCTATTCTACCACAAATAAAAGGTCTATGTCATGAAACATTATAAAAATAACATATTAACATATAATTATTATTAGTCTATGTGCCACATTTATCATTTTATATTCCATTAGTGGTACAAACTTAGCATTTTGGAAAATAATGGTTTGGTGTTAACCAAGTCCATTATTGCTTGCTTGGATTTACCTTCATAAGAGTGAAAGAGCAATTAAAATGTATACTTAAATCTTTCTAATGAGGTAACTCTGGTTGTATTATAGCATATGTTTCAGGAGTGCTTTCTTGCACTCCAAAAATAAATTTGCACACCTACCCTCCATCAAAGTGCTGAAATTCCTCTGCCTTCATTTTTCAGATCTCTTCTAACCTTTGTGACCTTGAGAGCAGCTTCCACATATCCCACCATAAGTCTCATATACCTTGCCAGTGTAGTACCTGAGGCTGTCAAAAGCACAAAGAATACGAACTTTCATTTGTTTCTTATATACCTGCATCTTCTTAAACTATGCATAGCACATATTAATAAATATATTTAAGTAAAAGAACAAGGGCCAATTAGTTTCTCTAAAATTAAAGTCAATATTCCCCCAACAGTCATACTCATCATACATTATTATGACAATCTTGTCTTACACAAGACAGACTTGTCGAATGTGCCCAATATCTGTCCTGATCACTTGATGGGTCAAAGACTTTGTTTATTCTTTTTGTTTTGTTCTTGGGCACATTCAGTGCTCAAGACTTAATTCTAGCACTGCACTCAGGGATTACTCCTGGCAGGGCCAGGCCTCTATATGGGGTGCCAGAGACTGATTATAGGTCAACTGTATGCAAAGCAAATGTCCTACTTGCTGTTCTATCTCTCAGGCTCCAAGTATTTTTTTTTTGTGTATTACCTCTCTTATAATCATCAGGGCCAAGAGCAATTTTTCTAGCACATAGTAGGTGCTCTAAATATTCATTAAATGAAAGAACAACATAATTTCAACGTCATACAATTCTTTCTATACCTCATTTGTGACTTTTATCTAATCTCGGTTCTCTAAAATCTCTTACTATAATCTAATTTTTAATTTTTATGGAGATATTCAATTAAACAATATTAAATTAAAATTACTAAATATCTGACATATTATAAAGAACTTGGTCCCATAAATAAAATGAATAACAGTTCTGTTACACTAATAGTTAATAGAAAAATAGTCAACTCTACCTATGAAAAAAGAATGTTAAAGAAGATGAGATAATTATTTTACAATGCTTAAATATAGTATCAATTTTCAACTATCAATAGGTTACCCCTGGAAAGTCTTTCTTACAATTTTATAAATTAAGATTACATTAAAATTTATGTTTTATTGAATAACTGCCAAATATTGAGGTCAGTCAATTATACCAAATGGTAACAACATGTGATCTGATGGTATACTTTCTTTTATACTGCTTTTATGAATCTCTTGATTCACTTAAGAATCAAACATCCTGAGTAGACAAGTGATGTTTACAAAATCCAAGTTAGTGCTTTTAAATTATAAGGACATCCATAAGATGACATAGTTGTGAAGAATTAGCTGTATTTCTATCGTTTCCACCCCCAAAAGAGTACTGTCAATCACTGCCCCAAACATAAGCTTTTGTAGGTTTTCAATGCTTTGAACTGGAAAACGACTATTTTAGTGGATAATTAAAGGGTGTTACAACTGATTGAGCTTCTGTAGAATCAGGAAAATTGGTGGGATTGGAATGGACATATAGGTCACACCACTTTTCTTTTGTAATGTTTTCTAGTACAAATGATTCTTCAGTTGAAAATCAAGCCCTGAAATAAGACATTACAAATGCGTAAGATATGGTAAGACTCAAACACTGGAAAACTGTGTTTATCATTTGAAAAATCAGACACAGTTTAAACAAGGGGAATATTTATTTAATAACTTAATATTTCCATATATTACATATTTCATAATCATAACTTGAGCAAACCAGCACTTAGCAAAGATTTATGGAAAAGAGTACAGAAAGATATTAATGCCATTATAGTGAAAATAAATTATATCAGAAAAGTTTGTGTTAAACAGATTTAAAATGTCTTTCTGCTATTCGGAATAAAGCAATGAAATTCATTTATTAAGCATATAAATGTGTTTTCTTAAATGTTATTAGAACATACTAGAACATATGCTGGAAAACTTACATAGCACAATCATTACTAGAAGAGTTAATTTCTTAAACAATGCTCATGACTGCTATTAAAAATCTTCTGTTAGACAAAAAGATGAGGTCCCAGAAGTGGAGTCTGGAAACAATGGTGGAGGTGAATGGACACTGGTGGAGGGTGTGATGGTGGAGTGTTGTATGCGTGGAAGATGCAATACTATGTCCTGTGACTGACAGCATTATCAATCGTGGAGAATGAAATAAAGTCAAAGACCAAAACAAATACAAAAAATATTCTGTCAAACAAATAATGGAGATCCTACTCATTCTTTCTTGTAAAATCTATTTTATGATTAAAATATATCAGACACAGGCAAAGAAGCACATCAGAGAAGCATGGTGCAACAAAAGAATGAAAAATACAGAAAAGTGCATTAAAGGTAAATATTTAAAAGGTAAATATTCACTTTCCCAAGTGCCCAAGAACAGATGAGTAGATAAACTATGGCATATGTACACAATCGAATACCAGGCATCCATTAGGAAAAATGAAGTCATGAAATTTGCTTATACATGGATTGACATGGAGAGTAATTGACATGCTGAGTGAAATGATCTATGGGGAAAGGAACAGACATAGAACGACCATACTCATTTGTGGGATTTAAAAATCATAGTAGCAGAGTAACACCCAAAGACAACGGAGACAAGGAAGTGGAAGACTGGTCCGTAGTAGGAAGCTTTCCACAAAGACGGGAGGGGAGTGGAGTTAGGGCAGGAAGACACCACTATGACAAAGGTAGTGGGAAATGGTCGCTCAGGACAAGAATTGGGTGCTGGAAGGAGGCAAAGTGATATGCATAATACTCTTTCAGTAACAGTATTGCAAACCACAGTGCCTAAAAAAAGAGAGCAGAAAAGTACCTGCCATAGAGGCAGGTTGGGGCTGGCAGACTGGGTGGCGGTACCCTGCTGAAGGGAAGGGCATCGAACACTGTATGAAGGTCAATCCTGGACAACTTTGTAACTATGTATCTCTTTTTGTGATTCAATTTTTTTATTTTTTATTTTTTTTTTGCTTTTTCTTTTTGGGTCACACCCGGCGATGCTCAGGGGTTACTCCTGGCTCTTTGCTCAGGAATTTCTCCTGGCGGTGCTCAGGGAACCATATGGGATGCCAGGGATCGAACCCAGGCCGGCCGGGCCGCGCGGTGCAAGACAAACGCCCCTACCCGCTGGGCTATCGCTCCGGCCCCCGATTCAATTTTTTTTAAAGGGGCATTTACTTGAAGGTGAGCAAAGAAAAGTAGGTAAGAAAAAGCATTTGAGGGCTGGAGGAATAGTACAAAAAGATAGGACGCTTGCTTTTCACACGGCTGACCAGGGTTCAGTCCCTGACATCCCCTAAGATCCCTCAGCACCTCCAGGAGTAATTCCTGAGTGCAGAGCCAGGAGTAACCCCGAGCATTTTTGCATGTGATGCCGCAAAAAAGTAAAAAAAAAAAAAAGGAAAGAAAAAGTACTTGAAGAGTAATGACAGAACTTCCCAGTCATTGAAAATAATATCAAGCAATACTTTCTGTATATATATATATTTTTACACATATGCCAATGAGAGATGCACTCAACAGGTCAATCATTGGTAATGACTACATAAAGTTGAATAAAATCCCGTGGCTTCACTCTTCTCTAGATGTTCTATATTGGGATATTTAGAGAAGCAGGAGAGCCTGCCTGTAACATTGGGGCTCACTGCTGACACTTCCAAATCTTAATTCCAATAGAGCTTTGCATAAGTGAATGATTACATGCATTCCCAGCAGTAACAAACATTTTTGGGGGGGGCATGGGGATGGGAACTATATCTGGAGTGCTCAGGGCTTGCTCCTGACTCTGAACTCAGGGATCACTCCTGGCTGGTTTGCGAGGGGGTCCTGGGCATCTAAACAGGGTGGGCCGTGTAAAAGCAGTGCATACTTGCTGTACTCTCTTTTAGTCTCTCCACTAGTGGATTTTTAAATGAAAAAGGCACTTTCCAAAGTTTTAAGATCCACTGTTAAGAAATCATAACAAGATATACCAGTGGCCACTGGAGAGCATTCAAGTATTCAAATATCAAGTAGATGAGGGAGTTCAGTGCCGTGCCTGATGCCTGGGCTCTGGAAGGGGCAGCTACTTTGCTTCTGAAATGGGCAGATACTAGCATGCCACAGTGGGACAGAGGGTGACACTAATGCACTACCACCAGTAAAGAAACCATTTTTCTTGACCCCATACACCAGGGGTTCAGGATGACCCCGAAAGTCGCTTGTACTACTAACTTGGTGGTGAACCAGTTTGAGAGGACTCTGAGCTTTGCTCATCCGTTCCCCAGCCCTTGAGGCTCACCTCGGGGGCCTGCACCAGGGCTTCCAGCAAACAGCATACAATAGACCACTAGAGTTGAATAATGCTCTAGATCTGGGCCTACAGGCAAATCCCCTTGACATCAGGACTGATTTTCATACAGATTTAATGATTGGTGGGGGTCTCCCAAGTAGTATTCAGGAGGCCAGGGGTCTCCTCCTAGTTTTTCTTTTTGGGTCACACCCAGCAATGCTCAGGGGTTACTCCTGGCTCTTCACTCAGGATTTACTGCTGGCAGTGCTGGGGGATCACACGGGATGCTGGGGACCGAACCCATGTGCCTTGGCCACATGCAAGGCAAATGCCCTACCCACTCCACAGGACTCCAGGGCTGACCCAGTGATGCTTCAGGACCATGTAATGGGGGAGCAGGCAGAGCTGGAGACCCAACCAGGGTCTGTGGCTTGTGAGGCAAGTGCCTTAACACCTGTACTATCTCTGTCCTCTCTTTGGATATTTAAAAAAGCACAGCAAACCCTACACAGAATAAATGCAAACACAATCTTTGCTAAGAAAAGATTAGTGAAACCACTGAAAGCCAATGCCAAGGGGCAAAGTCTTAAAAAGAGAAAGGAAACAATGAAATATTATTTTCCAAGACGCAAGAAGGTATTTTTCCTTCCTCAAAAGAAAAAAAAGAAAGCCAGAGGAAAAAGGAATTACGTTTTCAAGACACAGTAAGAAAGTAATTGTAAACCCAGAATGCTGTGTTCACAGAGGATATCTTTGAAACCTAAAGGCATTCTCAGCCAGAAAAAAAATCAGAAAATAAGACATCAATAAATTTATGACATAATACTAGCAAGTTTCATTCCACCCAACGGATAAATATTTCTGGCATGTAAGCAGCTAATAACACAGTCTCAAGCATATAAATTCAAAGTGGTCAGGCTTATAGAAGTACATAGATAAACACACAAACATGATAGAATGTTTTAATCTTTGAACATGTAGCTGAACCAAAAATGTCATGGATATGATTATTTGAATAACACATTAGCAAACTGGACAAGTCACCCCAACCTACTTTCTTTTAAGTGTACATATAGGACATACCTTCAAAATGATATGTGTCAAATTAAAAACAAATCATAAGAAATTTTTAACAGATTAAAACAATTCAAAGCATTTCCTCTGACTATAGTGAAATAGCGTCAATACTTAATAAAATTCACAGAGATTAAGAAACAAACAGTAAAGTTCTAAATATGTAAGAGCATCAAAGAAAAAAGCACTTGCAAAATTAGAAATTATTTAAGTTGAATAAAAATAAAAACAGTACACACCAAAAAATTTGTGGAATGCAGCTAAAGTTATGCCTTAAGATAAGTTCAGAACCATATTATACATGTATATGTATATATATATATATATGAAATCTATACATGTACAGATTTCCAATATATGTGTATATATTGGAAATGTATATATGCATATATTTCCAATATATGTGTATATATTGGAAATACTGCAGTATTGGAAATCATGGAATCTCAAAATACATATAAAAAAGATTTAAGCAGGGGCGGAATCCTAATACAGAGGGTGACTGACTTGCATGTGCCTGCCCCAGATTAATCCCGAGCACCACACGATTCTTTCTCTCTCTCTTGGCATTCTTCGCACAATCATGGAGGTGCTGAACCAGTCGGTTGTATTCTTCAACGATGTTGTCAATGGTGGTATCTTCCCATGTTGCTGCAATGGTGCCAAAGAGTTCCCAGTTGGTGGTCTTTCGGGGAGTTCTCTTCTTAAACTTTGCAGCCTTTTCTCCCCAATACGGGGAAGTAGAATTTTGCACAAAAATTCTACTTCATAATTCAGATTCAGAAACTCTCAAGCTCATTCACCAACGTGGCAAGGTGCAAGCCTCAGGAGACCAAATGCTAACTTCCAAGCTTGCTAAAGTGCAGAGAAGTGATAAAAGAAGACCTCAAAGACAGAAGAGCAGAAATACTGGAAGATGCAGCAGAAGCTGGGAAAAGCATTTGCACCACCCGCCTGTCCTTCGCCAACTATAAGACCAAGATGACTGCCCTCCGATGCCCTGATGGATCTATCACATCTTCCAGAAAGGCAATGGAGAAGATTATCCGTGATTTCTACTCAAATCTATTTGATAGCCATATCCACCTGCCCACATACCAAATTCCACAGCATGGATATATCATTCCCAACCTTCTCCCTTCTGAAATCCAACATGCCATCTCGTTGGTAAAGAAGGGAACAGCACCAGACCCAGACAAAGTCAGACCCGAACACCTGAAGAATCTGTCGTCGGTACTCATCAATGCACTAGCTCAGCTCTTCACACGCTACCTGTCCGAATGCAAGGTGCCCTCCCAATGGAAAACCAGCAGGACAGTTCTACTGTTCAAGAAGGGAGACATTCACGGCATCGGCAACTATCGCCCCATCTGCCTGTTGTCTGTCATCTACAAGCTGTTTACATGAGTCATCCTGAACAGAATTGGCAGAACACTAGATGAAGGACAACCATGCGAGCAAGCTGGCTTCTGCAAAGGATTCAGCACAATCGACCATATCCACATGGTAACCAAGCTCATTGAGGTTTGTAGGGAGTACAAGATGCCGCTCTGTCTCACGTTCATTGATTTACAGAAAGCCTTTGATTCTGTGGAGACTGAAGCGGTCATCGAAGCCCCTAACCAAACAGGGTGTTCAAACCCAATACATCAAGATCCTTCGTGAGCTGTATTACGGATTCACCACCAGGATCTCACCATTCTACAAAGAAGTGATCATTGATGTCAAAAGAGGGGTTCGACAGGGTGATACCATTTCACCAAAACTCTTCAGCGTCACCCTCGAAAACATCATGCGACAATTAGAATGGGAAGGAATGGAAGTGAAGATAGATGGTCGGCAACTACACCACCTCCGCTTCGCTGATGACATCGTTCTAATAACACCAAACATTAGCCAAGCGGCACAAATGATGGCTGACTTCGACCAAGAATGTGGAAAGATAGGTCTACAGCTGAATCTGAAGAAAACTATGTTCATGAAAAATGAACTAGTTCCTGAAGCCCTATTCACTCTCAATGGAACAAACATCTCTGAATGCAGCAGTTATGTGTACCTAGGTCTAGAAGTCAACATGATGAACGATCTAAAACCTGAGCTGCACAGGAGGAAGAGAGCGGCATGGAATGCCTTCAAAGGCATCGAAGAAATAGCTAAAAGGACAAAGAAACTCCAGCTCCTGGCACATCTCTTTGACTCCACTGTTCTCCCTGCATTAACATATGCCTCAGAGACCTGGGCCCTACGAAAGCAGGATGAGAATGCTATTCGGGTCTCCCAGAGAGGAATCGAAAGAGCTATGCTTGGAATATCATGCCTCACTCAAGTCAGAGAAGGAATCCGGAGTTCCAACCTCCATCGCTATTCCAGAATCAGGGACACTGTCTCGTTTGCCAAGGCATCGAAAAATCAGATGGGCTGGATATGTAATGCGATTTGGAGACAACCGACTGGATCCCACAGGATGTCAAAAGATCACGTGGCCGCCCACCTACAAGATGGTCAGACTTCCTTGTCAAGACCCTGAAGGAACGGTTTGAGGCTCTTCATATTCCTGAATCAACCAGATGCCATTGAGCTACATTGTCATGTGATAGGGTCCAATGGAAATGTTACTGGCACCTGCTCGAGCAAATGGATGAATAATGGGATTCAAGTGATCAAGTGATCAAGTGACCACATGATTCCCCGAGCACTGCCGGAACTGATCCCTGAGCACAGAGCCAGGAATAAGACCTGATATGGCACCAAAACAAAACATAGCAAAACAAAAAAGTTTTAAGCATTTAGTGAAGAAACTGAAACAGGGAAAACAATTTAAAGTTAGAGAAAATGAGAGAAACAAGATATAAGAAATATAGAAGATACAGATACTATCAGGACAATGCTAAATAATGGACAAACTAGTAATTTATTTATTTATTTTTTAATTTTTATTTTTACAATTACAAATATATACAATTAAAAAGTTCATATTTGGGTTTTGGTCATACAGTGTTCCAGCACCCATCCCTCCACAAGTGCCCATCTCCCACCACCAATGTCCCGGGTTCCCTCCCCCTCCCCAACCCTACTCCATGGCAGGTTCTTTATTTCTTTCCCTTTCTCTCTCTTTCTCTTTTCCTTCCCTTCCGGACTATGGATTACAGAACATACATGAAAGGGTTGTCATGTGTATCTTTTGCCTGTATTTAATGCTCAGTTCTAGGTTGGTATTAGTACCCTCGACAATTATTAGCACACTGTTCCAATTTCTGTCTTACCTAGCCTCTGACTCCCACACGTTTGTGATAATTTCCACCTTTGACAAGATCCCCTGATATATGTTTCACTTACCTTGTATATTGGTATCATAATATGTACATATATATTTATGTTATGCAAATAAATGCAGTCATTCTGTATCTGTCTCTTTCCTTCTGGCTAATTTCACTCAACATAATCTTCTCCATGTCCATCCATTTATAGGCAAATTTTATAACTTCATTTTTCCTAACAGCTGCATAGTATTCCATTGTGTAAATGTACCAAAGCTTCTTTATCCAGTCATCGATTTTTGGGCACTCTGGTTGCTTCCAGATTCTGGCTATTGTGAATAATGCTGCTATGAATATAAAAGTAGGGATGGTGTTTCTGCTGTGTATTTTTTGGTTTCCCAGAGTAGATTCCCAGGAGTGGTATGGCTGGGTCAAATGGGAGTTCAATTTCTAGTCTTTGGAGGAATGTCCATATTGTTTTCCAGAAAGGCTGTACCAGCCGGCATTCCCACCAACAATGGATGAGTGTCCCCTTTTCCCCACATCCAAGCCAGCACTTGTTGTTCTTGCTCTTTTGAATATGTGCCAGTCTCTGTGTTGTAAAGTGGTATCTCATTGTTGTTGTGATTTGCATCTCTCTGATGATTAGTGATGATGAGCATTTTTTCATATGTTTTTTGGCCATTCGAATTTCTTCCTTGCTGAAGTTTCTGTTCATTTCTTCTCCCCATTTTTTGATGGGGTTGTTCGTTTTCCTCTTGTAAAAGTTCTACCAGTGCCTGATATGTCCTGGATATTAACCCCTTATCAGATGGGTATTGGGTGAATATTCTTTCTCATTCTGTGGACTGCTTTTGTATCTTCGTCACTGCACAAACTAGTAAGTTAAAGATAAAATCCCTACACCTGCAATTTTATATTTATCTTTTGACCAAAGACATACCAATTATATTAAGTTTTTTAGACATCTAGAAAAAAATACAGCTAAGAGAAAATAGAAAAAATCTGCATAACCTGGTATTGATTAAGCAGGTGACATCTACCAAACTTTGTTGTTTTGGGGCCACATGCAGCAGTGCTTGGTCAGGGCTTACTCTTAGGCTCTGAGTTCAGAGAATAGTCCTGGCAGGGACTGGGGACCATAATGTATGCCAATTGTTACACATAAAAAAAGATTTAAGCAGGGGCAGAATGATAATGACTTGGTTGGTCTGCCAACTGTTCAGTGGGTGGGGGCACACCATTGGTCCTCAGGGCTTCCTCCTGGCTCTGAGCTCAAGGATCACTCCAGGCAGGCCCAGGTTACCTTATGTGGTTCTTGGGATTGAACTACCATCGGCCATGTACAGGCAAATGTCTACCTGCTGTACTATTGCTCCAGGCGTGCCAAACTTTTATTTTTTTAAATTTATTTATTTAAATTTTATTATACCACCATGAGATATACAATTACAAAGCTGCTCATGATTGGGTTTCAGTCATAGAGTGTTCTAGCACCCATCCCTCCACCAGGGTACCCGCAGACACAGTTACAAACCTGTCCATGATCCGGTTTCAGTCATACAACGTTCCATCACCTGTCCCTCCACTAGTACATTTCCTACCACCAAATGCCCACAGTATCCCTCCCGCCACCCTGTCACCCCACTCCACTCCAATCCACACTCCTCCAGTCTGCCTCTATGGCAGGCACTTTTCTTCTCTCTCTCTCTCTCTCTCTCTGTTTGGGTTTATGGTTTGCAATACAGATACTGAGAGGAAGCCTGCCTCAAATGCTGGGGAGAAGGCAGTTAGGACAGAGAAGGGACCACCATGACAACAATAGATGGAAATGGTCACTCTCGATAAGAACTGAATGCTGAATGTAGGGAAAAGAACAAACCTAGCAACTTTCAATGAAGAACACACGTGAGGCCTTAGAGACGTCTAGTGCAGTGGGTAAGGTGCTTGCCTCACATCTTATACCTTACACTGCAATGCCGTTTGATTCCACATATCCTGTGTGGCCCCAGGAGCCCATTGGGTGTGATCTCTGAGTAAAGACAAAGCTCTGGGCACTGTTGGTGTGACCCCCCAAACCAAAAACTAAAAAGAAAGAAGAAACCCTAAATTCACACAGACTTTACCCAATAAAGGAAAAAGATGGAAAGCCTGCTAATTTATTTTATGAAGTATAACATGAATGTCAAAGTTTACAATAATGTCTTAAAAATAAATTACACTTTAATTTCTCTCTTCCTTACCTTGACTCCCTCCCTCTTCAATTTTCTAGAAAATAATGCAAAATCTTAAGCAAAATATTAGCAGACTAGATCAAGCAGGGCCAAGAATGATAATAAATCATGAACAAATTGGAGTTATTTCAGTAATGCAAGTTTAATTTAACATTTAACATTATTTTAAATCATTTCATTAATGAAATAATTAGGAGAATGATTGTATGAGAATTTTAATAGGTCCATAAATAACATTCGATAGAAATGCAGTACCTATCCCATGTTAAAAAATTCTTTACAAACCAGAAGCAGGAGGGAGCTTTTAGAAACCAATAGACACCCATGAAAGGCTGCAGCAAGATGAATAATTACGGTGAACCCTGGAATGCTTCTCTCTGGGATTTAGAATGCAGCATGGATATCCTCTAATATTGCTTTTCAGCATTGTAGGAGCATGAGGAATTTCAGTAAGGCAAGAAAATAGAAGTTACGCTGTTTATGAAGAAATAAAATCATTATTTGAAGATATCATTGCATATGTAGAAAAAAATAAACAGATTAATATTGGAATGGATTACAACTTTTTGTTTGCTTTTTGGGTCATACCAGGAGATTCTCAGGGGTTACTTCTGGCTCCACACTGAGAAATTACTCCTGGTAGTGCTCTGGGGATCATATGGGATGCTGGGGATTGAACCCGGGTTAAGCACCCTACCCATTGTACTATCGCTCCGGCCCTGAATAAGAACATTTTTAAAGAGTGAGAGATACAAGTTCACTATAAAATTACATTGCATTTCTGGACCCAGGGTTGTTCAGCTGTAGTGCACCTGCTTTGCAGAGTGAGGTCAGAAGTTCAATTCCCTTCACCACCCACCTAGCTGAGTGAAATCAGCAGTCAGTCTTAGGATCTCTGGCAACACAATAAGTATGCATCTTCAGCACTCTGCAAGTGTGTGTGAACACCTTAAGCAAGTGTATGACCCCCATGAGTACTGCCGTAACAAAAAAGGTAGAGAAAGGGGGAGAGAGAACAAAACATTTCTATAAATAAGTTTAAAAGAAACTTGCAAATTGAAGTTGAAAAATGATACTATATACAACAAATTAAAACATCATTCCTTTTAGGAAAAAGGTACAGAATTCCTACAAAGAATATGGCCATGCATAATTGGGAAGTTATTTTAAATACCTAAATCAGTGGAACATATTTGTGGATTGAAAGATTTCTTGCAGAAATATCACTTGCCATACCTGTACTGCAAATCATAATCACCAAGAGGAAAGGCGGGAAGAGGAGAGGAGAGGAGAGGAGAGAGGAGAGGAGAGGAGAGGAGAGGAGGGGGGGGGGAAAGGGAGGGGAGGGGAGGGAGGGAGGAGAGGGGAGTGGAGGGGAGGGGAGACAGAGACAGAGTCACAGAGACAGAGAGACAGAGAGACAGAGAGAGAGAAACAGAGAGACAGAGAGAGACAGACATAGAAACAGAGACAGAGAGAGACAGAAACAGAGATACAGAGAGAGACAGACATAGAAACAGAGACAGAGAGAGAGACAGAGACAGAGAGACAGAGACAGAAAGAGACAGAAACAGAAAGAGACAGAGACAAAGAGAGAGCAGAGAGAGAGGGATAGAGAGAGAGAGAGAGAGAGAGAGAGAGAGAGGGGAAGCAAAAGTGCCTGCCATAGAGGCAGGTTGGGGAGAGGGGGAGGGAATCAGGGGACATTGGTGGTAGAAAGAGGGCACTGGTGGAGGGGTGGGTGCTGGAAAACTGTATGACTGAAACCCAAACATGAACATCTTTGTAATTTTATATCTCATGGTGGTACAATAAAAAATTTGAAAATTAAAAAGGGGGGCCAGGAATGCAGCACAGAGGGATGGAGCCCATGTACGGCATGTGTAAGGTCTTGAGTTTGATCACCAGCACAGCATGGTCCCTGGCCCACCAGTTGGAGTTCAAGGGCCCCAGCTCTGGCATTCTGTGTAGTCCTGCATTGCATGCCTGAGCGTAGAAACACCAGATTTGTGTCTCCCATCTGACATTGCCAGAAATGACTCACAATGTTACTACTGGGAAACTTTACAACCACAACCACCACCATAAAACCCCATAATGTCTCTTTGTATTTATCTCTTACATCCATGGTGTACTTGAGAACCATCAGCATCATGAGATAGAAGATTATCTTTCTCATTCTACCAATTAGGAAACTGAGGCTTAGCATATTTTTGATCTATTTTCTTTTTTTAAACCCATTCATCTGTTGTTGGGTACTTGGACTGTTTCCAGATCTTGGTTTTTATAAATAATGTTGAAATGACTATATAGGTGCACATGTATAGTTTTTGGTTAATGTTTTTATGTTCTTAGGACAGATGTGAATGAGTGGAATTGCTGTCACACAATAATCCTATTTTTAATTTTTTAAAGAAATCCCCAAGTTTAGAACAGTGACTTTCAATCATGGTCTCAGGAGACCATGTACGGTGCCAGGGGTCAAGTCTAGATCTGGTGCAGGCAAAGCAAGCACCTTACTCACTGTACTAATCACTCCAGCCCCCTCAAATCGATTTTTATTTTTTTGAAGCTTTGTGAATAAAACTTGAGTGTAATTTTTGCTGTTTATAAATACGGATATGTATGTTTACCAGGAATTTTACATTTACTTCTTTACATATTTCTCTAACAATCCTTCTTCTTACAATTCTTACAATTCTAACAATCCTTCTACTTATCCATTGTCACTTGATCACTTGATCACTTGAATCCCGTTATTCATCGATTTGCTCGAGCGGCGCCAGTAACATTTCCTAAACATTTCATTTCATGTAATGTTATCCATTGTAGCTGTATAATATCATTTTTTTTGTAAGGTATCATGACTTGCAATAGCATTATCATTCATTTCCTAGGTGTATAGTACTGCTGAGCACAGCCACTACCAGTCTGTGCTCTCCACTCTCTCCTCTCCTTGGCATCAGAACTCACTTGTCTTTCTAAGTGCATTGCCAGCCACTGCCTCCTTTTTATTTTTTTAAGTATTTTATTATACCACTGCAGATATACAATTACCAAGATATACAATTACAAAGTTCATATTTGGGTTTTGGTCTACAGTGTCCCAGCACCCATCCCGCCACCAGTGCCCATCTCCCACCACCAACGTCCCCGGTTCCCTCCCCCTCCCCTAGCCTGCCTCCATGGCAGGTTCTTTATTTCTTTCCCTTTCTCTCTCTCTTTCTCTTTTTCTTCCCTTCCAGATTGTGGATTACAGAACATACATTAAAGGGTTGTCATGTGTATCTTTTTGCCTGTATTTAATGCTCAGTTCTAGGTTGGTATTAATACTTTCGACAATTGTTAGCACACTGTTCCAATTTCTGTCTTACCTAGCCTCTGACTCCCACACATCTGTGATAATTTCCACCTTTGACAAGACCTTCTGATACTTGCTTCACTTGACCTTGGATATTGGTATCATAATATATACAGATATATTTATGTCATGCAAATAAAAGCAGTCATTCTGTATCTGTCTCTCTCCTTCTGGCTAATTTCACTCAACATGATCCTCTCCATGCACATCCATTTATAGGCAAATTTTATAACTTCATTTTTCCTAACAGCTGCATAGTATTCCATTGTGTAGATGTACCAAAGCTTCTTTACCCAGTCATCAATTCTCGGGTACTCTGGTTGTTTCCAGATTCTCAGCCACTGCCTCTTTCTACACACATCCATTATTCACTTTAATCCAGAAATCTTTCCTTCCCTGGAGGATGATACTTTTTCATATCTTCTCACCGTGACGAATATTATTCTCAAGATTTCAAACACTTTAACGACATAAATATGTTTTTGCAGAACTTTACTGTCTCCGTGAACCTATTTTATACTTCCTCGCTATACATTGCTTATTGTTCTATTTTCTCACAGCCTTTGCTTTGATTGTTTTGTTAAAATTAGTGATAAGTTCTATTTCTATGTCCAAGACTCTAGTATATAAATCATTAGACATGGATCACTTCTTACAGTTATTTCTATTTTTCCTTTGACTTTAATTTTTGTTTTGGAGCCACACCCAACTCCTTTATTTGACTTTTATGTTAAACACTATAAAATACTTAATAAATGGTTACAATTCAAATAGAATAAGCTCCAATAAGTTGTCTCGTCAATTTGGGTTATATATTATCTATTCTATGCTTTCTATTTTAGAGGTACTAAGTTTACTTTTTAAAAGTGTTGTTTATATTACATATTTATTATTGGTTATAATTAGGTTCATCCTCTACATAGTTTTTATTCATTTTGGCTAATGTCAGCAGTAAGGTGACTCAATAGTCATATGATCATTTTAATGGATTTATTGTCACATATGAGTCCTAATTGAAGATGGGCTGAAGACTATCTGCCACTAATACAGATATCTTAGGATTTTTACTTATTCTTACTATAAAAAGTGAGTTATGGAACCTGACTATACACTATTGTCAGAGACAAATACAGTGAAACTCTTAGAGTCTTGATATAGCAAGCACTTATGTTTGGTGATTATTTTTATTCTTTTCCTGATTTACATAGAAAGTCTGACATAGTTTGTTCAACTTGCAAAACTGCAAAGCAGTAAGCATTCTGTAAGTATACTTTGGGGGTAGGGCCTCACATGGCAGTGCTCAGGACTTATTCCTGACTCTGAGCTCAGATGTCTCACCTGATGAAGCTCAGGGGATCATATGGGGGCCAGGGCTTGAACCTAGGTCAGTTGCATGCCACACAAGCACTCTACCTGCTGTATACCACTCTGTCTCAGCTTTAGGTGTATTTTTGATATATTTATAATTGTAGTTAAGTCCAGAGTCCCACCCTACACAAAGCCTATTTCAAGCCCAGGTATGCCTGATCCAGAGACTCCGATACAAGAGGCAGAACTGCTACTGGCTCTCCCTGTGCTCAGCTGATCTTGAGGTGCCCGGGAGGGTAGGTGGGTTCTAGTCCTGGCCCACCATCCCAGCAGTGCCTCGCAAGAAGCCAGAGGAACCCCCCACACCATGAGGGCTGCTATTTCAACATCTGAACTCCACAGCTTGTCAGAGCTCTACTCAAGAGAAAAGCTGATCTCTCCCCATTGCTGTTCATCAGTAAATGCACAAGATGAGAGCCTACTACCGAGTATACTACCTGCACAGCAGAGCCTGGCAAGCTACCCATGTCGTATTTGATATGCCAAAACAGTAACAATTATAGACCTCATTCCCATGACCTGAAGGAACGGTTTGAGGCTCTTTGTGTTCCTGGAGTGAGCAGATGCCCTTGGGCTACACTAGCATGGGACAGAACATATGGAGATGTTACTGGTGCCCGCTCGAGCAAATTGATGAATAACAGGAAGACAAGTGACAAGTGATACAAGTAGTTAAGTAATATGTTTTCTAAGTTATTTCTTATACCTAAAGGATATCATAAACTGAAAGTTGGCATTTGGCTGGACAGACAACCATAATATTCTATTCTCCTACCCCTCAAGATATGCTTTTATACAAATATTTTTATTTAGGCACCATGATTTCTAATAACCTGCTGCTAGTAATAGAGCTGGTATTAATAATAGTTTTTGTCATACAATGTTCTAATTTCAAACTCATGACCAGTCTCAGCGTCCCTCTACCAGTGGCCTAAATTTTCCTTCTAACTCCACTCAAATCCTTGTCAAGCATTTTTATTGAATCCAATTATGGTCTGCTTCCTCTTTTTGAGTAACTCTCCCTCCCAAGTGTTAATTATGCTCCATGCCATTCTATCATGTCAAGAGGAATTGCATAAATAAGCTTTTTCTTTCTTCACTAAAGCTTCAAATAAAATTCAAGTCGACCTAGTAAATATAATCAACCACTATATGTCGGAGAATGCCGCGGGGTCCCTGGCAGTGCTGGGAAGCGAGTTCCCTTCTACCTCCAAAGCCGGCAGGGAATGGATGAAGACTCAGGAATCCGATACAGTTTTAAAATGCTTTACTTATCACAGGTTCAGGCACACAAATCAGCAATAGGAAAAACCCTGTGCTTAGGATTCCCGGCTAGAACCCCAGCCACATGTAGGCCAAGATGGCAGCCACCACGTGTTAAGGCCCTGTAAATAGGAGATAAAGACAAAACTCCCAAGAAGAGTGTGAGCCCGCAGAGAGCCCAAAAAAGGAGAGCGAGAGGAAGCAGCCTAGTTTTATACCCCTGCAACTCATACCTCCCACTATTATGGGAAGCAGGGAGGGTCAAATGCCTTCAGGTAATTTCTCCAAGCACCTCACCTAGGCCCTTTTATATGCTAATGTTTTGAGCCAAGATCTGCTTTCTGGCTCTGAAAAATCTATTTTAAAGGTGAGAAAACAGAGGTTTAGGGAGGCAAAGCAACTTGTCAAAAGTCACCCAGTTACTAGATGATGAAGTTAACATTCCTGACAAATGCTTAATCTGACTTTGAGTTATCACTTCCAGTGACAGGTAAACTGTTAAATAATTTGAAAACACATTCTGTGAGATTAGGGCAATAAAAAGAATGTTGAATTGAAATGTGATGTGTTTTTGGTCCTAGTTCAGTTTTTGATCCTAGTCCACATATCTAATTTATACCCTAATTAGATATGTGGAAAGATCTGATCCATATTTCTTAAGTTAATCTTTTCTATTAGGGTATACAGATTGTTTCATTGGTTATTGTCATTCAAATAAGTATTGTCTTTTTTTTTTTTTGACCAAATATCTTCATTTCTTTCAGCTATTGCTCATGTTACTTGGCATCAGATCTCACACTTTCTGTATTCCTCTCCTCTGGTCAAGCTTCAGCAGAATCAATAATGCCCTTTAATAACTCAGTGAAATCCAGAGCTGAACACAAAACCCTAGATGTTCTCTAACTGTTACAGACTACAGTGAAACTATCACCTCCTTTGTGTATGCACCTTTCCTTTATTAACATAGCCTAATACAGCACTATGTTTCTTCCCAGCTAAGTATAAAGCTGGTCCACTTTATACTTTTTTGCTAACTACAAAATGTGCTCTTTTCATGCAAATCATTAAATTTATGAACATGAAAGCAATTTATGGACCATAAACTACCATAATAATGTGGTTTACTAGTAATAGCAAAGGAAGATTTGACCCAAATTAAAGCATAATTTCACAAAACAAATTGTAATTGATAGCTATGCTTAAAATCTAAAAACTTTCACACTGCTTTTTTAAAAACAGGGTTTATTTTTATGACTTAAATAAGATAAGCAAATTTCTATAGTAGATGCTTCATTGTTCTAATATTTCTAAAACAAAGTGCACAGTGACAATCTAGAAATTAGGCCACACTTTTTATTAGGAAGGATTCTAGGAAGGATTCTCACAGAAAACCACTGTGAGATCAATATTTATATTAGCATGGAGCTGCTTCAACAGATATACATGTGTAAGTTATAGCATTTGATAGTTTTATAATATAGAAATAGTAATCCTGAATATCAGGAAGTGCTTTTCCTTAAAACAGGAGTCAACTGATACAAAGACAGTCCACAGAATGGGAAAGAATATTCACCCAATACCCATCTGATAGGGGGTTAATATAGAGGATATATCAGCCACTGGTACAACTATATAAGAAGAAAACAGCCAACCCCATTAAAAATGGGGAGAAGAGATGGACAGAAACTTTGACAAGGAAGAAATTGAATGGCCAAAAGGCATATGAAAAAATGCTCATCATCACTAATCATCAGAGAGATGCAAATCAAAACAGCAATGAGATATCACCTTACACCACTGAGAATGGCCCATATCCAAAAGGGTAAAAGCAACAAGTGCTGGCATGAATGTGGGGAAAAGGGGACTCTCATACATTGTTGGTGGGAATGTCGACTTGTACAACCTTTCTGGAAAACAATATGGACATTCCTCCAGAGACTAGAAATTGAGCTCCCTTTTGACCCAGCCATACCACTCCTGGGAATATACCCTGGGAAGCCAAAAACACACAGCAGAAACACCATCCTTACTTTTATGTTCATAGCAGCATTATTCACAATAGCCAGAACCTGGAAACAACCAGTATGCCCGAGAACTGATGACTGGATAAAGAAACTGTGGTACATCTACACAATGAAATACTATGCAGCTGTTAGGAAAAATGAAGTTATGAAATTTGCCTATAAGTGGATGGACATGGAAAGGATCATGTTGAGTGAAATTAGTCAGAAGGAAAGAGAGATATAGAATGACTGCATTTATTTGCATGACATATATATATATATAATATATATACATATTATGATACTGGATTTTGGTGTCATAATATGTGTATATGTATATATATATGTATATATACATATATATATACATATACACATATTATGACACCAAAATCCAGTGTCAGGCGAAACGTGGATCAGGAGGTCTTACCAAAAAATGGAAATTACCGCAACGTGTGGGAGTCAGAGGTTAGGTAAGACAGAGAAGGGAACATGTGTGAATAAATGTCAAAAGGGTTAATACCAATCTAGAACTGAGCATTAAATGCAGGCAAAAAATGCATATGAGTTTACATACACTTAAAATGCCTCTAAGTGTATGTACGTAGTGCAAACCACAATGTGTAAGAGAAGGAAAAGAGAGAGAGGGAGAGAGAAAAGAGATAAAGAACCTGCGCATTTAGGCAGGCTATGGGAGGGGGAGGGAATTAGGGACATTGGTGGTGGGAAATGGACACTGGTGGAGGGCGGGGTGCTGGGACACTATGTGACCGAAACCTCCAAACATGAACAACGTTGTAATTGTATATCTCATGGTGGTATAATAAAATATTTAATAAAAAATTAAATAAATTAATTAATAAATAAAATACAATGAAAAAAATTTCAAAAGTCATAAAATAAAAAGAAATAGTAATCCTGAACATCAGGAAGTGCTTTTCCTTAAAACTGGAGTCAAGTGTTCATTTAAGTTTGAAACTTGTATTAAACACATCACAAGTGCAGAGCATTAGAAGTTGAAGATTTAAAGGATACAAAGACAATGGAATTCCTTAATTCTTGGCTAGGAGATACTCAGATTCATAAACATAACAACAATCATCATACAAAGCCATCATCTTTGAGTCGCACATTTCAATGTTCTATGAAGTAACAGGTTTCAAGTTTTGCCTTTATTCAGTAACAGCACAGGTGTACCTCTGTTGCTATAATTCTTCAATATTCATTCAAAAAATACATCAAATTCAGGAAACTCTAGTTCTTTGGCTCTGTTTGGAATTAATGTACTTATGGTAAGTGAGAGATAATAAAGCCACGCTAGTAGAAACAAAGAGCCTTGTATGTTGAAGTGGAACACATATTGTTTTCGTCTAGTTATTACTGTTTTCTATGTCACAGTGATAAGTGAACTCTTTTCCAAGAGAGGGTCCTCTTCATATCTGGGGAGGCAGAATGATCTTCATTCATTTACCCCCAGACACAAGAATAAGCACGTGACCAAGGCTTAAGTGGTCAGAAGCCCCTATTTTTTTCAGTTGACAAAGATATAGGACAGGCAAGTGACCCGAATGAAGTCAATCATGGTACTGACTGGGTTTCCCTGTGAGAGTTATTGAAAATAATTATTTTCAGAGGGTTGGTAGGTTGTCACAATGGAATGAGGTGGTAGGTTTTCTGCAACATCGTGATGCCAATGGAGATACTCAGGAAGAAACAAAGGTAGAATTCTAGTGACATTGTTTGTCACTAGATGAAGTCAGGTATACCACTCAGACTTTATAGTATTCTAGTTAATAAATCTCACTCTCGTTTAGGTTAATTTGAATTGATTTTTTGGGGCGTTTGTTTTGTATACATCCAATTTACACCTGTACTGTAAACAATAGTAAACTACAACACACAAAAAAAGTTCCTTTCATAGAAACAGACGATGGATGGGAGTGAAATGGGGGGTGGTGGGGTCATGGGTGGAGGAAAGTGAACACTGGTGAGGGGATCGATCGGGTGTTGAAACATTGTATGCCTGAAATCCGATGATGAATAACTTTGTAATTTCATAGCGACTAAATAAAAAGCCTTCTGTAATCATAAAATTTGATATGAAATTTACCCCAGAATGTCAGATTTATAATTATCATACATTGTTAATATATGCATAGCTATCATGTATTGCCTACTTCTACCATCTATCTACCTATCTCAGACAAGCTGAAACACTGTGACCACTATATTAATTTAGACATTATGCAATTTCAAACTTATCTTCAAAAGACAAACTTCTTTCTCCGTTCTATAAATAATATGTAATTTTATCCACATTAATATTTATAAAGGCATATTCAGAAACAGCGAGGAGAAAGAAGCTGAATTGATATATTTGAATTAAACCTGTTGGGTATACAGTGATTACTTGACTTGACTATATTTGTTGGTCTGTTGTAAACAGATCTTAGGAGGACCGCACACATCTTTTATACTTGTGGTCCAGTACTTTTTCAGCTTCTAATTTTAGATGAAAACTCTGAAATATATTGAAATAGAAAACATCACAGTCTTAGGTCTTGCTCCATCATTGTTCTCTACAGAACTGCACGAAATAAGTCATATCTGAAGTGTTTTAATTTTAGATGGTGCTTTTTCTTTTTTTTTTTTTTTTGATGGTGCTTTTTCTATTCAAACACATTTTAATGTAGAATCATTTCCAGAATACTTAATGGTAAAGACATACCAAAAGAAGGAAGTAATTTTCAAGATTTTTTCTTTTGTTATTCAGGCTTCAAAAAACTCTTTATAATGAGTAAGCTTTATTTAAAGTCACATTTTGCTAGGAATAAATAATTACATCTTCTGTTTTATTCTAGTTTACTCTATGTCTAGTAATATTTGAATTTATCCACTTAAAAATTACATTAAGGTTTTCCATCAGTATAATAAAATGTAATAGCCCTAATTTTGAAGGTGGTTTATATATGCAAATAGATATATATGAAATGATTCAACCAGTAAGGTTAGTCAAATTCTTGCCTCCCTCCCTCCCTCCCTCCCTCCCTCCCTCCCTCCCTCCCTTCCTTCCTTCCTTCCTTCCTTCCTTCCTTCCCTTCCTTCCTTCCTTCCTTCCTTCCTTCCTTCCTTCCTTCCTTCCTTCCTTCCTTCCTTCCTTCCTTCCTTCCTTCCTTCCTTCCCTCCCTCCCCTCCTTCCTTTTATAGGATAGTGGTGCTCTGGGCCTATTCTGCTCTCTGTGCTCAAAAGTGATCCTTGTTGTGCTAGGGGACCAAATAATTGTATTTGGTCAGAGATCAAATACAATTTGATCGAATACAAAGGGATCGAAGACAGAACAGGGGTCAGCTACATATAAGGCAGACACCTTGCCTCCTGTACTATCTCTCCAGCTCCTCTCTTTTTAAAAAGTAATTAAACAGTACAATATTTTTTTACTGGTTGGTTAAACATGACTCTGCTTATTACTTTCCCAAACAGGATTAAGGCATCAAGAAAAGATGAAAGCTTTGGTGATTGAAACATACTAAAAGTTAATTGCTCAAATAATCAGAAACGAAACCTAGCTGAGCCTCAATCATGCAATGATGGCATTTAACTTTGTGAAGAAAATTGATACAAAAGGGAAAAGCCACTAGAATTCACATATTTATTTTGCTTACTACTAAAACACAATGTAGAAGTGAGTCAAATTAAAAGGAATTTGGGAAAAAAAACAGTGCTTTTTCAATCCAACAGAGTGGACACTATAAAAGTGAAAATTATATTTTATAAGTGCATTGCTTCATTCTATAATCTCAAATATCTGATATTGTGTGTGCTTTTAGCAGAAAAGTCTAATACATATCAGAATTGAGTGCAAACTGCAGGCTAGGGAGATGGCTCAAAGGGCCGGAGCACACACTTTGCCTGTGGGAACTCCTGGCTCGATACCCGGCATCTTATGCTTCCCTCGAGCGCCATCAAGGGAGCAACCCACAGCTCTGATCTGTGGGTTGAGTACCACTGGGGATGGCTCTCAAATCAAACAACAACAAAAGAATTTCAGAAGAAACAAGCTGAAGATTTTCTTGCATTTTGATGCTTAATATAGGAATTTGCATTCTTGCTGCATACTGAAAGTTGACATTCAAAACAAAAATAAAAAATACCCATGACACTTCAAAAGATTGATTTCTATGCCTTGGGATGGGGTCCACACATTTATTTTTTAAAATTCTCAGGTGATTCTAGTGTACAGGAAAGTTTGAGAATGAGCTTATTTACAGGGAAAGGTAATGAAGAGCCCAATAGTTGACAATTTATTTGAAGCTATCAGAGCTTTGCTTTCCATGCCTTTAAAATGTGAATTACTCTTCTTATCTTGTCACTTTGTATCTTTTCAAGGATTACTAAACTAAAGGATGTGGGCCAGAGTTATGCTTATTTGCAAGGGGCTGGGTACTTAAAAATCATCATGGGGTTAATAAAGAAGTAGGTTGGATACAAGAAAGAAGGGTTGGTAGGGTATATCAATGTAAAGAAGACAGGCACTGCTTAGTTGCTAACAATCATCAAGTAAGAATATAGTTCAGTTCTTCCACAATCTGTTTTTATTTTATTTTCTTTTTTTAAGGAAAAGAAATCTGAATATTTCAGTTGTGAAATTACTCTTAAAATAGTCAAAACACCACTCTGTCACAAACATTTCTAGGAATGGTTAATTTAGAGCATACCTGTGTCATATGGTTACGAATGAATTCTGTATTTATTTTACTTTGATATTAATTTCATTTAAATAATTAATTATTCATTCATCTTTCTACCAGCTGATTTTTCCTAAGAGGATCAAAGATTTCTAGCTAAGAGTTTGCATAACATAAAGATAAAATGAGTTTCCTATTCTCCAGATCTGTGGAGTTAAAAGAGAATTTGTCCAGGATTTACTTTTCGTTTTCTTTGAAAAATTTTTAAAATTTAATTAATGAACCATGATTTACAAAGTTGTCAGCAATTGAATTTCAATATGTAATATTTTAACATCACTCCCCACCAGTATCAATTTCTCTCCACGAGTGTCACATAAGCTGCATTCCATGCATTGCCCCTGGCTGGGATTTACTGTTCTCATGTTGTTGATGGCACAGTTTTATCTTTCTCTAGCCATCCCTCTCCTTCTTACCAAGAGTGCATTTGGTTTTTTTTCTGTTTTTTTTTCTTTTTTTTTTACCATACTACCATGAGATATACAATTACAAATCTGTTCATGATTAGGTTTCAGTCATACAGTGAGTCAGTGAGTTAAAAGGTATATTAGAATCCTTTCTTCAATATCAATCTCAGTAACTGGTCATTGTCTTCACCTACTGTTTTTAATTTTTTTTTCTTTTTTTTGAATAAGTAAATGTTATCTGATAATTTGAATTACACCAATAAAACATTTTTTCCTAAGTAACACATTTTCTTATTCTACTACATTCAATGATACTATCTAATATCTTTGTTGGTAATGTGCAGACACACAGAGATTAAAGCGGCTTCTTTATCTTTCCTTAGAAACCCCAAATATTATAGAAACATCCCATGTTTATGAAATACTTGGAATCCTTCCAATATGAACATTGGGGGTCACATTATCTGCCATAGTAAACATGGTGTTAAGCTGGTGAGTTAACTTAAAAAAATCTATTACCATTATAAGCCCTGATGATAGTAGGCAACAGGAAAACTTTATAAAGTACACTTAGTATTAATCTGAGGCCTATAGTTACTGTATAGAGTTTTAGAAGGCTGTGCCACTATGACAGGATGCCACAAAATAAGGTTAAAGACATGAACTATTTGTGAATGGTACCAATTTTTAAGTATGCCCAACTTTCAAGTATATCCAACAGAGCTGAATATGTAAATTAAAAAACATTTGTTTGGACAGTGGTGGGGAGATATTGGTATTTTTGTGCTGGTTTAGTATGGTAACCCTAAAAGTTAATAATTACATTCTTTTGAACCTATGTTACCATAATAAATTAAAATCAAAAAAAGATTTTCTGTGTGAGATGAAACATGTTTTGAGCTGGGTCTCTTTTAATTAAAGTCTCTTGAGACTAATAGAGTGATCTTAAAAGCTTCTTTGTGTGAATGTAGGCTTAAACAAATCAATAAGAAAAGACCAAACATCCAGAGTTGATGATAATCAACTTATATGTGACTTAATAAAATACAGTATATACTTACAGGTGTGAAAATAAGTTGAATCATACAGGTATAAGTATACATGTGTTCATATCTATCTCTGACAACCAAAAATACTGTGCTCAGTACCTTGATCTAAACTTTATGCAGTTCCAAACTCATCTTTAGCAAGGCATAATCTCATTTTCCTTTTTTCTATCCATAAGAGATTTTTATTAGTGTTTCTATATATGAAGACACTTAGAACTAACTGGAAGTAGATGAGAGTATGTTAATTGGTCTTGACCTGAGCATAAGGCCAATAAACATGTTAGTGCTTAATTCTAATACATGTGTGTTTAATCCTTCAGATAGATATCTAGAAGTGGAACAGCTGGATTATAAGATAGATCTACTTTTAATATTTTGAGCAATCTTCAGCCTATGTTCCATAGGAGCAGGACAAGTTTACCTCTAACCAATAATATCTTAGGTTTCTTTTTCTCCTTACTTTCACTGGCACTTGTTGCTTCTAACCTTGTAATCTAAAATATTCCCAAAGATATGAAGAATATATTGCTGAAGTTTTGATTTTTATTTTCTGAGAGCAATTGAAAAAGAACATCATTCATTTGCCCATTGGCCATCTGTTAAATGTCTATTAACTTCTGCCCATAATTTGATTGGAATATATTTTGGTTGTTGAGTGTTGTGAGATGAAATCTATCTATCTATCTATCTATCTATCTATCTATCTATCTATCTATCTATCTATCTATCTATCTATCTATCTATCTATCTATCTATCTATCTATCTATCTATCTATCTATCTATCTATCTATCTATCTATCTATCTATCTATCTAATCTTCAACATTAGGTCTTTGATGTATAATGTGAAAATAGTTTCTCCCTTTCAGAGGATGTCTTTTCATTCTAATGAGTTTTTTAATTCTGTGTAAAATTAAAAAACTCTTTTTAGTTTTATGTAGTCCCATTTGTTTATTTTTTTGGTTTAGTTTCCCTTGCTGTTGGATTTGATACCAAAAGACATCACAGAAGACAATGTCATGGAATAGTTTGACTATGTTTCTTTTCTTCTACTTCTTTCCTCCACCACTCTTTTTATTCCTCTCTCTCTCCTACACCACATCTTTCCTTCCCTCTTTTGCCTCCTCAATTTATTTCTTTTTCTTTTTTTCTTTTATCTTGTATATGGATCACAGCCAGGACCTTACACACGCAAGGCATGTGCTGTAGGACTGATCCACATTTCCAGTCCTCTCTATGTATTTGATACTTTTTGATATGTCATCCCAAATCTGGTTTTTATTATTATTTTAATGCCTTTTTTCTTCTTATTTTAATTTTATCATACCACGATGAGATATAAAATTACAAAGCTGTTCATGGTTGGGATTCAGTCATAAAGTGTTCCAGCACCAGTACAAATTTTCCACCACCAATGTCCCTAGATTCCCTCCCCTCTCCCAGTCTGCCTCTATGGCAGGCAATTTTCCTCCTCCTCCCTCCTCCTCCTGTCTCTCTCTCTCTAATTTTCTCTCCCTCCCTTCTCTTAAACATTGTGCCTTGCAATATAAAGATATAGGGGTTATCATGTATATCCCTTTGCCAACGATCAATGCTCAGTTTTAAACTGGCATTACCATTTCCAACAATTATTAGGACATTGGTCCCTGCTCTATCTTACCTATCCTCTGATTCTCACATACTTGTTGTAGATTCAAACCACTAACAATCTTCCTTGTCCATGTTTTCCCTGGACTTGGATATTAGTATCACACTGTATCACTGTCTTCCCGTTCATCATCGATTTGCTCAAGCGGGCACCAGTAACATCTCCATATGTCCTGTTTCATGCTAGTAGAGCCCAAGGGCACCTGCTTGCTCCAGGAACATAAAGAGCCTCAAGCCATTCCATCAGGTCATAGGAATGAGGTCTATAATTGTTACTGGTATTTGGCATATCAAATACGACACGGGTAGCTTGCCAGGCTCTGCCGTGCGGGTAGCATACTCTTGTAGTCATCTCTAAATCCAGAATTTATTGATGAACGGCGCAGTCGCAAGCGGCTACACAAGCCGGTCTGTGATAGGCTGGTCTGCTGGGTAGACTTCTGAAGAGGGGGAAGTCTAGATGTGGAAAATGGAGGCCATCATGGAGTGGGGAGTCGTCTGGCTTGTTGCAAGGCTCTGCTGGGGTGGTGGGCCAGGACTAGAACCTGCCATCCCTCCTGGGTGCCTCGTGAGTGGCTGAGCACAGGGAGAGCCAGTAGCAGCTCTGCCTCATATCTGTGAGTCCAGATATTAGTATCATACATATTTTTTATATCCTGCAAATTTGTGCAGTCATTCTATATTTGTATTTTCCTTCTAATTTCACTCAGCATGATACTCTCCCTTTACATTCATATATAAGAAATTTCATAACTTTGTTTTACCTAATAGTTGCATAGTATTCCACTGTGTTGATGTACTAGAGTTTCTTTATGCAGTTGTCTGTTCTTGGGCACTCAGGTTGTGTTCAATTATGGGTGTTGTGAATAGTGCTGTTATGAACATAGAAGTGCAGGTTGTGTTTCTGCTGTGTGTTTTTGGTCTACCAGGATATATTCCAGGGGTGGTAATTCTGGGACATATGGGACCTCAATTTCTAGTTTTTGGAGGAGTGTTCATATTACTTTCCCAAAAGGCTGTACCAGTTGACATTCCCAGCAACAATGGATGAGAGTCCTTTTCTCCCTGCATCCACGCCAGCACTGATTGTTCTTACTCTTCTGGATGTGTGTCAGTCTCCGTAGTGTGAGATGATACCTCATTGTTGTTTTGATTTACACCTCCCTGATGATTAGTAATGAAGAACATTTTTCATATGGCTTTGACCTTACAAATTTCTTCTTTGAGGAAGTTTTTGTTCATTTTTTCTCCCCATGTTTTGATGGTGTTGACTGTTTTCTTCTTGAAAAATTCTACCAATGTTTTATATATCTTGGATATTAACCCCTTATCAGAAGGGCATTATGTGAATATTCTTTCCCATTCTGTGGGCTGTCATTGTATGTAGGTCACTATTTCTTTTGAGGTGCAGAAGAATTTTAGTTTCATCTATCCCCATATGTTTATCTTTGCTTCCACTTACTTTATTAGTAGTGTTTCAACTTTGAGATGCCTTTAGTTTCAATGTTGTGGAGGATTTTGCCCATGTTTTCTTCTATGTACTTTTATGGTTTTAGGTCTGATATTGAGGTCTTTAATCCATTTAGATCTGGCTTTTGTGTATGGCATTAGACACAGGTATGAGTTCATTTTTTTTCACATGTAGGTGCTCAATTTTCTAAGCACCACTTTTAAAGAGGCTATCCTTGCTTCATCTTGTATTTTTACCTTCTTTAAAAGATTAAATTATCATATATTTGACAATGTGTGAGAGAATATTTAACTTTATTCCATAGGTCACAAGTCTGTTTTCACTCTGAATCACCACTTTCTTTATTAAAATTGAGTCACTATGAGATACACAGTCACAAAGTTGTTCATGATTGGGTTTCAGTCAGACAATGTTCCAATACCCATCCCATCACCAATGTCCCCCCCCGTTTTCCTTCTGCCACTCCCTCTCCTGCCCAGCCTACCTCAACATAGGATACTTTTCTCCTCACTTGCCACACCCTCGTACCTCAACACCTTTTTTTCTGGGAAAAGCTCTTTTGAGTTATGTCCCAGCTTGATTATAGGATTCTTATCTTTCTTTTGTTAATGTGGTACAGTACATTGATTGATTTGTGTGTGTTGTGTAATCTTACATTCGGGGTTGGTTTTTGGTTTTGTTATATCATTAGTTTCTTCATTTTGTTTGAAAGTGTATGCTAATATCTGTGATTGAGAAAAACCTGCTTTCTATCCTTGACTTGAGGTGCTGGTCTTATGTTAAGATTAATGGTTGCAGGACTGGGGACAGACTGATCATAGAGAGGGTAGGCAGTTTGCCTCACATGCGACTGACTCAGGTTCAATGTCAGGGATCCCACGTGGTCCTCCAAGAACTGCCAGAAGTATTCCCTGAGTGCAGAGTCCTGAGCATTGCCAAATATGACACCCCCCAAAATACCTTTTTTTTAAAAAAAAAGATTCTAGGTCTCACTCATTGAATGTGTACTCAGTATGATCCTGGGGGGTCTTGTTTTAGAAACAGATACCTCTGTTTTTGTATGACTGTATTTCTAGTTCCGATACAGAATGGGAGTTAAGGTAAAGGAAATGAAGAGTGATGCTTGGAAGTGCCAAGAGTTTAAACCTTCCTGAGAGCTCCAGGTGTCTAATCTGAGTGTGAGATCTGTCCTCTAGGCTGGCTAGTTCCTCAGCCAGGGCTTCCTGGCAGCTGTAGGCTAGCAATGACCTCTTAGTTTTGGTTAAATTAAGTCTATAGGTTCTACAACACACATTTCCACCCAACACTGAAGGCAGAAATAGAACAATCTGGAAGCACTGGTTTGCACTATAGACAGGCCACAGTGCCAGAAATGGTGACAGGGAGATGAGAAGTGGGTATTTCTAGGGTCTATAGGTGACTGTAGAAAACCTTTCCTCTGAAAGAGTTCCCTCAATCCTCTCACAGGGACTATAGTGATGAGATTGAGCTCTGTCGGGAAGATGGTTTCAGTATCTTCCATGAACAGAACTTTCTCCAGAAGTGACAATTCCTGCTGCCAAGAGTCTTCTCAGCAGGAGTTCGGACTGGAGTCAACAAATAGCTTAGAGTGATGAGGGACATTCCAGTAATAACTTAGGTGTGAGTAGGTTAAGTGTTTCATGTAACAGAGAAGCAAATTGCTGACTGGAGCCTCTAATTTTTAGCTACTAAAAGGTTCCACTGTCTGAGCCTTCTCCCAAAGCTTGGATTCTAGTTCTTTTACAGGGGCTAAAGTCAGAGGCTTAAGTTGTCCATTGCTTCCATGGACAAAACACAGCATCAGTGGTTGGCTTCTAGGAACACATCTTTTGCCCTTGCTGGTATCCATCTTGCTTCTCCAGTGCTGGGTGTGGAGCTCTGATTCCCAGTATCTCTCTGTTCTCTACAGGAAAGAGTTCTTTCCTTTCTACACCTGGCTGTATGTACTATGCTTACTAATGCTCTGCTTACTAGGATGCCCAATATAGGCATGAGCCTTTCAGTCACAGAAAATACTCAGTATCACAGATCTCTCTTCCTCTCTCAGGCTAGAGTGTCTGGGTGATGTTCCACATGACGGTAAGTCATTGCCCAACCCTTTCTGAGTTTTATGCCCTATTTCCTTGTGAAAATACCAGTCCTGTGGTCATCTGGTATGTTTCCGAGACTGTTGTAAATCTATATCATCTATGTATATTTGATACATGTATATCTTTATGAATATCTTGTTGCATATGTTGGGAGTAGTCTTTGCTCTTGCAGGAACTCCTCTACTCAGCAGAAAATAAGACAGTGTTCCCAAAAAGCCTAGCTCTGATGTTTACTGAGGTCCACTGCCTCATTCCCGAGATTTAACAGCAAATATTAGAAGCGGATTTATAAACTTTGGGGAGGGGCCAAAGTGACAGTACAGTAGGTAGAACATTTGTCTTGTATGTAACATATGCAGGTTTGATCCCTGACATCCCACATAGTCCTCTGAGCACTGCTAGAAGTTATTAATGAGTGCAAAGCCAGGAGTAAGCCCTGAGCAAGCTGGGTATGGTCCCAAACTCCTCATAAACCAAAACCCCTAAAACTACTGCTTGGAAGACAGACTACATTAGCTGGTTGATAAATGATACTGCTTGGAAGATTGGATACTCTTAATACACATTTTAAGGGTTTTTATTTGGCAGGGTGGGGGTGGCATTCCAAAGTGTGCTCAGCCAGACTATGGGCCACTACTGATCATTTTTAATCAGCCACAGCAGATGGGTCAATTCTAGGATGACCAGAGTCACTCAAAGAATTTATGGGGAACGTAGAGCTGGGGATCCTTTTGCATGCAAGGCTATGCCCTTACCTCTGAGTTATCTCTTCAGTCCATCTATTTTTTGGGTCACTTACTCCTGGTTTTGTGCTTAGGGATCACTCCTGACAGTGTTTGGGAGATCACATGAGTGACAGGGATTGAAACTGGGGTTGGCTCTACCTGATTTTTTAAGTTTTGTTTCACATAAAACATTTGGTTTAAGGTATACTGGTTATTTAGAAACTATTTCCTGGTTTGTAGTTTCTAACTATAGCTTGTAGTTTGGCTTTCTTTGATTTACTTAGTCTGGTACACAGAAAGTGCTTATTGACTAAAAGTTTATTAGGCAAGTGCTTCTAGTTATACACAGGAACTTATGTGAATATAAACTAATAAAGCAATTGATCCTTTTTACATTTTCAGTGCTTATAACAGTATTTGACACAAGTGAATGTTCAAAATGCTGATTGAATAAATTAATAGAAGTGTGTGTATGTATTATTACATCCCAGATACTGCAAACAGCAAGCTTTTAGTGTATCTTATTTTTACTCATATTTATTTGTAAAAATGCTTCCAATGAGAGGTTGATAAACACTAAGAACAATTTTTGAAGTTGGTGCTTTCAAGTATTGTTTTGCATATTGCCTTTAGCTATTGCAGTGATAGAGGAAATAGGGCATGATTTCTAAAACTAAAATAAAAAATAATTCTGTAGTTTCAGCTAAAAAGAGTTGATACTCTTACTATCTTATAAAAATGATGATTGGTCTGGAGAGATGGTACAGCGGGCATAGCACTTGCCTTGTACAGAACCAACCTGGTTTCAACTCCCCAGCACCACATATGGTCTCCTGAGCACCTCGAGAAGTGATCCCTGAGTGCAGAGATAGAAGTAAGACCTGAGCACAGCTAAGTGTAGCCCCAAAACTGAAAACGAATTTTCAGAAAGGATGACTGAATAGTTTGGACTTTTCCTAACTTAACAATAAGAAAGCAGTGCTATTCAAGTTTTGCTTGTTTCACAGGTCTCTTTCCACTGAGAAAAATCTTCTACTGCAGATTTCTGAACTCTAGGAAATATGATTAGTTTATATCTGCATTTTCATCATCTTACACCATAATCAATTAATGCCTGAAGGAAGATGGTTGTTCAAGTGGGATATACCTAAGCATCAAATCCTCTATTTGTGAGCACAATTTAAACCTCTTTCCCATTTCTTCACACACCTGATAAAGTCAAGATCTAATTTTTCAAACACATGACTACTTATGGACATGACTTGCCCATTTTGTGACAACTGGAATAGATGACTGCAAGCTGAAAACATCTTACATAAGAACAGAATTCTTTCGAGTGACCAGAGCATCACGCTGCCATCAAGTGAACAGTGGAAAGGACTAGCAGGCTCCCTTTCCAGTTCTTCTCTTATTCTGTGCCAAATGGGCCCTCAGTCTTATTGGTATCCAATAATCAGCCCGATTACAGCTAGCCCTGGGAGACATGACAGAAAGAGAGTCCTCATCTTGCATTAATTGCTCCTATTGAAACTATGCCACATCTCTCCAAGCTAGATGTTGCTTAGTATCCCTTTGATATGATAATGACATGCTTCTTAGCAGATGAATATGCAAATTAAAAGCAGTAATTTGGTGGCATGCACCTGCTGACACTGCACGCTATGCTTATGTGCTCTGCTGTAACACTGCAGCCACACAAAAGCATCACAGAGGTAAAATTAAATTCTAATGTCGTATATATTAAACAGATGCTTCCACTTTTCTTTGTATATCTACTTTTACAGATTTTGCCACTGGAATCTCCGTTCTCTTCATGCAATTAATGGACATTGATGTGTCATACATAGAAGCATACTCAGTGCCATTTAAGGGGGCTGATTTTTTAAAGAGGTGGCTTACATATATGCACATTAGAAGATGAACATTTCTTCTTCATAGCATAGAAGCTGATGACTTTACTCTTGTTGCACAAAGACTCCTATTCATACATGGAATGCATCTTGGGGCTGCAAAGCCGAAAATCATTTCAATAGCAAAGATGTGCACTGAAATATAGTTACTTCATATTGCCTAGAAAAGGACTCCAAAGTGATTTGAAGAGGCTAGCAAAATACCCAGAATCAATAAACAAAATTTCTCTCCTTCATGAGGCTAGTTGCTTTGAATAAGGAAGCTGAAATGGTGATTGCATAGGTGTGACCTATAATTATCCTGGGAGCCTAAAAGTTTTATCAATGTATCATGTGGCCCAATCAGACAGAATTTAGCATGCTTAAGACAGAATTTTATGAAAGGTACTACTTATGTTTTTTTTTCTTCCTGCTCTCAAGCACAGGTGGCATTTGTGGAGTTACATGTATTTGTATCTGACAAGGGCCGAATTGATTGAGATGGAATTGTTTAATGATACACACAGATTAAATATGTACTACACATATATCCACACAGTGAGCATCCTATACCACACATGAAATGATTACATATTATTATAATAAGTGGATAGACTTCATTTAGTATCTCACTATTGTTGGAAACCTAGTTTTTTCCAATTGTGCAATTACATAAATAATACTGTGATGAACATCTTCAAACATATAGCTTTTAATTTCCTTTTGATTATTTTTCTCGCATGAGAGCACTCTTAAAGAAAAAAAGTTGTGCTAACTTATTTTCTTATTTCACAATGTGATGATTTTCAGAAACTTAGCGAGACACTTGCAATTACAGAAGTGGGGAACAAATTTTTAACTTCCATGTACAAATGAAATGTCGCCTGCTGATCTAGACATAAATTATATAAAATTTGTAGATATCATCAAATAGCTTCTATAAATAATAAATACTTCTATAAATTAGTTTCTTATCTGGCCATTCTAAAAATATTTATGTAATTCTAGATAATAATTATGAAGTGTTCCAGAATTATTAACAGCAATAAGATTTGAGTCAGTAAAAGTAAACCAAGGTCTTTTTTAGGCAAAAATTCTCATTCATTGTTTCGCATAAAAACAGGGATTTAAAAAAAAATAATGAGACAGAGTGTGTATTTTATGGATTGTCATTGTTACTTAATATCACTAAACATCTAGAGGAAATACTGCAGACAAATGTAATTCTTCACTAGTCGTTCACCCTTATGCTGCTTTAGCTTATTTAACCAAAGAATAACAAATTCAAGATTATTTTTAATTACATAAAAAGTTAATTACTGGAGAGTTTTGAAGATGCATCTACTACATTGATGTACAAATTTAACATTTTTGCCTCGAGGAACAATATTTATATGTTTTCAATTGTTTGTTGTCCTTGAAAAAATACAGAGAATATGCATAATAGGAAGAAAGTGAAGAGTTTGGGCTTTTAAAAATTCATTTTCACTTATATTGCTCAGCAAATGACTAGTTTAGTTTGATATCTTGGGTTTTCTAAGTTTTTAAAAAAAATACATGTTTTTATTTAGGCATTGTGACTTACAATGTGTCTATCCTAGAGTTTCAGGCATAAATATTCAGCACCTGGGAATCGGGCACAGGTGAAGGGATGGGTGCTGGAACACTGTATGACTGAAACCCAATCATGAACAGCTTTGTAATTGTGCATCTCAAGTTGGTATAATAAAAAAAATGTTCAACACCAATGCCAGCACCAGTGTCAATGTCCCTCTACCAATATTCCCAGGTTCTCTCCCTCCATCTCTAGCACTTGCTTTCTTAACAGACACATTAATAAGATTAATTAATTATTGTATTTTGGGTCCCATCATTCATTATTTCACAGTCATCCTATCAATAAAAGACACTTGTTTTGAAAAAAGAATGAAAGAAAGTTTCATTCTTTTTTTTTCTCATTCCAGCCTTTAAAAAGAGAAGTAACTGTTAAGATACTTTGAAGATTGAGAACATGAGCTCTATAATCCAGTTAACCTAACATGGACTGTGTTTGGAGAGTCAAGAGATACCAGTTTGGGTCCAAATTTGATCAACTGGATAAGTGATTGAAAATCAAGTTTCCTGGGCCTTAAATTTTTACTGGAAATGGTCATCAATTAAAAAATAATAATTGAATGCCTACTGTTTGCTTTATTCGTTTTGAGGTAATAGAGCTATAATAGGGAAATAAACTTGGAGCTTCTCACAGTCAGAGTGTGAGAAATACAACAATAGATACAAACAGCAAAAAGTAAGTAATGGGAGTCTAGTACCTTAATAGTCCTGGTACCACCGCTCCCATCCTCTCTGCATTTTTTGCAAGGTCTTGTGTATTCAAAATTACTCATTATAGGAAATCTATTATTTTTCCTTGAATAAGAATGTCCTTTTATATTAAGCTCTTGCTATAACTAAAGCTCTCTGATTATCTGTATTTTCAAGAAAAAGGGGTTCATCTTGTCCTGTTAGTTGATATTGCCTTATATGAAGTCTTTACTCCTATCAAGCCACTCCAAATGCATCACTGTCACTGTCCTCCCGATCATCATCGATTTGCTCGAGCGGGCACCAGTAACATCTCCATATGTCTTGTCTCATGCAAGTAGAGCCCAAGGGCACCTGCTTGCTCCAGGAACATAAAGAGCCTCAAACCATTCCATTGGGTTATTGGAATGAGTTCTATAATTGTTACTGGTATTTGGCATAACAAATACGACACGGGTAGCTTGCCAGGCTCTGCCGTGCGGGTAGTATATTCTTGTAGTCATCTATAAATCCAGCATTTATTGATGAACCACGTGGCCAAAATTCAGCCATGCGAGGCGGGCTGTGATAGGCTGGTCTGCTGGGTGGAGTTCTGACGGGGGGGGAAGTCCGGATGTGGAAAATGGAGGCCCTCATGGAGTGGGGGGTTGTCTGGCTTGTTGCAAGGCTCTGCTGGGTGGCGGGCCAGGACTAGAACATGCCATCCCTCCCGGCGCCTCGTGAGCGGCTGGGCACAGGGAGAGTCAGTAGCAGCTCTGCCCCATGTCTGTGAGTCTCTGGATCATCGTACCTGAGCCAGATTTAAAAAGGACTGTTGCAGGGTGGATCTTGATGAGCCGGGCTGTGATAGGCTGGTCTGCTGGGTGGAGTTCTGACAAGAGGAAAGTCTGGATGTGGAAAATGAAGGCCCTCATGGAGTGGGGAGTCGTCTGACTTGTTGCAAGGCTCTGCTGGGGTGGAGGGCCACGGATAGAACCCACCATCCCTCCTGGGCACCTCGTGAGTGGCTGGGCACAGGAAGAGCCAGTAGGAGCTCTACCCCATGTCTTTGAGTCTGCATCTCATCTCAGCTCTTAAAATCCCTCCACATTGTTAAATTCAGTGGTCTCAGTCCTTTCTTTTTCCTGATTCTTACTATGACTGCTGCTGCTTGCTACTACTTATGCATAATGGTGATCATAGCTGGCCTGGTATATTTAAAAGTTATTGAAAAAGTAGAAACTAAGAGTTTTCATGACAAGAATGATTTCCTATTTTATTTTGTTATTTGTATGAGATAATGAATGCTATGTAAACTTACTGTGGCAATCGTTTGACTATTTACACGTCATACCTTAAACCTATACAGTGCTGTGTCAATTTTATCTCGAAATCGAAGGATAATAATTATCCAACAATAAAAAATTCACCACTGGAGCCCAAGAGATAGCCCAGGAGGCTGGTGCATATGTCTTGCATAAGGAGGGGTTGACCCTTGGCACTGTAAGATTCTCCTGCCCTTCACCAGAAAGAAACCCTTGAGCACTTTCAGGTGTGGCTCAACCCTCAAACAAACAAAAATTAATCAAAGCTGCTATTTATTCAACACTGGGTATACTCCAGGCACTTCTTCATTCAACAGATTTAGACAATAAACTTCACAATCACCATATGAAGCAGAGTCATTATGAACCTTTTCACAGATGGTAAAGAAGATACTGGGAGGCACAGTGACTTTTTTCAAGGTCATGCAGCAGATGATTGTTAAGAATTGGAGCTGAACCTAACGGAGCAGCTTCAGAGTAGCTTTAGAGTCTTGTTTGTTGTCTTTAACTTGATTCAGTTAATTTCTTGTTCCTTAACACTTTCTTTACTTGGCTTTTAGGATACTGCTTCCTCTCAGTTGGTTTTCTATCCTCTGCAGTTCTTCTTTGCTAGCTTTTCTAGGTATTTTGTTTGTTTGTTTTGGTGGGGGAGTGGCACACACCAAATGATGCTTACTCCTGGTGGACTTGGGGGCCATATAGGACCTGTTGGGCCATGTGCAAGGCAAGTGCCTTATGCTCTATACTATTTTTCTGGTTCCCAGGCTTTTCTAAGTGTTAACATTGAAATGCTCAAAGCTAAAGTATTTAAATTCAGTGCCCTGTTTACAACCTTGGTGTTTTCACTGAAAAACCCAGGCATGGTTTAAAGAGAAATGAATTCTGACAACTCCCAAATTTTTACCTCCATACTGTCTTTTTACTGAAATTCAAGTCTATCTTTGAGCGAAATCTGTCTAAATACCAACTTAATGTCTCCACATTGAGGCATACATACCTCAACTCAACAAAGTGCAACCAGCCCCTTTTTGTATTCCTGTCTCCATCTCAATCCAGTTTCTCATTCAGTAAAAGGCAATTCTATTCTCAGGAGTTGTTTAGGCTCCAAAGTTTGGAGACTTTGATTCTTTGATGCTTGCTTTCTTGCTTGCTTGCTTGCTTGCTTGCTTGCTTGCTTGCTTGCTTGCCTTCTTCTGTCTTGTCCATCAGTAAGTCTTGTGGACAATATTTGCCCAAATATCCAGAAGTCAATTACTTCTCACCATGGTTCCACCGTTCTAGTAAGAGCCTTGTTCAGTTTTACATGGACTTTTTTCCTCTGAGCTCCTAACTATTCATCTATTTCTGTGCTTGTCCCTTTAACAGTTCAGTTAACTCAGCAACCAGAGTTATTTTGCTAAACCAGAAGAACTAAGGATAAATTGTACCTCTAAATTCCAGAATGGTTTCTCATTTTACTCTGAGTGAGAACCAAACACATTATAATGGTGTATAGTGATGTAGAACATTTTCCCCATGTACGTTTTAGACCCCAATATCAATTCTTTTTATTTTAGCATGCTCTGATATTATAATCACTTATTTATTTGATTTTTGGGTTACACCCAGCAGGATTTGGGCCTTACTACTGGCTTTGTGCTCAAGGACCACTCCTTATGGAGCTTGAGAGACCTATGGGGCTCCAGAGTCTTAACTGCTGTGCTATCTTTTTAACCCCCAATGCTCTGATCATTTATAAGGGTTTAGAAGCTATTTACCCTCATAATTTTTTTTCTTTACCATTTAGTCTCTGGTTTGGATATACTTAAGAATTAGCTAGTTTTTATTTGGTATTTAATTGAATTACAAATTATTTTGAAGAAAGCTGTTGTGTTTACCATTCAGGGAGTAATACACCCATCATCACAATATTTACCACTGTTTCATATCACTGTGTCACTGTATCACTGTCTTCCCATTGTTCATCGATTTGCTCTAGTGGGCACTAATAACATCTCCATTAGTCCTGTCACAAGTAAGTGTAACCCAAGGGCATCTGCTTGCTCCAGGGACAGGAGGAGCCCGAACCCATTCTTCAGGTCATGGAACTGAGGTCCATAATTGTTACTAGTTTTTGGCATAACAAGTAAATAAAACATGGGTAGTTTGTCAGACTCTACTGTGTAGGTGGTATAGTCTCAGTAGAAGGCTCTCATCTCGAGAATTTACTGATGAAACTATATTTTTCATATAAATTTTGTATACATAGTGAAATTTTTCTTTCTGTAGTTGTGAACCATATTTAAAATGGTTTCTAATGGATTGTTGTTGTAGAATAGGAAATGTATGAAGCTATTTTTGTGGAGAGGGTTGAAACTACACCCAGTGATACTCAGGGGCTTTTTCTGGCTCTGTACTAAGGAGTGACTCCTAGCAGTGCTTGGTGCAGGGGATTTAAGAGACAGAGGCAAGTTCCTTAACCCCTGTGCTATGTTTCCAACCCAAAAACTATAAAGGTTTTCAAAAAAAAAATTGTTACTGAATTAAACTTACAAGTTCTAATAATATTTTAATTATTACTTTTGAATTTTCAAAATGCAAGATCTATATTATTATATTAAAAGCATGAACACTATGGTTCATCTACAGAAGGAATACTAAACGGCCACTAGGACAAATGAAATCATGAAATGTTCTCATTAATGGACGGACATATAGAGTATCATGCTCAGTGAAATGAGTCAGGAGAGGGACAGACATAGAATGATTACACTCATTAGTGGGATATGAAAAAATAGATTTTTCCCTATAACGTAGAATACCCAAGAATAGTAAAACAAGGGTTATGAGGACTAGTTCACTATTGGAAGCTTGCCACAGGAGGGGTGGGGGAGAGTGATTAGGAGATAGAAGAGACCACTGTGATAATGATAGTTGCGCGTGATCACTCTGGACAAGAACTAATTGCTGAAAGTAGGTAAAGGGATAAACTTTATTGATGATAACCTTTCAGTATCACTGTATCACTGTCTTCCGTTCATCATCGATTTGCTCAAGCGGGCACCAGTAACATCTCCATATGTCCTGTCTCATGCAAGTAGAGCCCAAGGGCACCTGCTTGCTCCAGGAACATAAAGAGCCTCAAACCATTCCATCAGGTCATGGGAATGAGGTCTATAATTGTTACTGGTATTTGGCATATCAAATACAACACGGGTAGCTTGCCAGGCTCTGCCATGCGGGTAGCATCTCATCTCTAAGTTCAGCATTTATTAATGAACCGAGTGGCCACAAGCGACTCATGAGCCGGGCTGTGATAGGCTGGTCTGCTGGGTGGAGCTGCGACTGTATTAATATCCAGAAGGAGAGAGGAGAGAGTGAGAGAGAGAGTGAGAGAGAGAGAGAGTGAGAGAGAAGGCTCACTATAGAGGCTGGCAGCAGAGTGGGGATTGATGATTGGCGGGAGGGAACTGGACATTGGTGGTGGGAACTGGATGCACTGGTGAAGGGACTGGGGTGTTGGAACATTATATGACTAAAACCCAATAATGAACAGTGTAACTGCGTATCTCATGGTGATTCAATTAAAAAATATAAAATATGATCATGGGGCTAAAGAGAGTTTATGGGCTGAATGCATTGCATATAGGGGGCCTGGTTCCATCCTCAGCAATCTTTGTTTCTTCAAGACAAATAGAATCATGAAATTTTCTTTTTTTTTTTTTTTTTAATTTAATTTTATTATTTTCCCCCCAAATATCATTACACCATTTTAGACATACAATTGAAAGACGCTCATGTAGAGTTTTGGATCCACAGTGTTCCAACACCCATCCCTCCACCCAAACCCATCTACCATCACCAATGTCCCCACCTCCCTCCCCCCTCCCGCACCTCAACTACTTGGCAGATTCTGTATGTCATTTCTTTCGTCTTTATATCTCCTTCCCGATAAACTTTCCTGCTCTTCGTGGAATACAGTGCATTAAAAGACATTACTGTTTCACTATTTTAGTGGACTGCGCCGGCCGCTTGCCGCGCAATCTTGGCTCGAACTGGTTTTGCTCAGTTGATCTGGTCGTGGGTCAGTTTCTCAGCGTCCGGACAGCGAAGATGGTGGCTAGTGTGATGGGCGAGTTTCATCCGGCTGCTTCCGGGACCCCCAGAGGCGATGGGCCAACACCCAAAACCCATCTGCCCTCCTCGGGATCCCATCGTCAGCTGGGCTCGGCGCGAGCCGGGCTCCAGTCTCCCCCAGCCGCTTGCGCTCTGCATACTGGTTCCCGGGCAGCACCTGGGCGGGTCCACCAGGCTCGACAAAATGGAGGGGGAAGAATCATGAAATTTTCTTGATTTGGAGAGTATCATGGTCAGTGAAATGAGTCAGGAGAGGAGACACAAGAGCAATCCTAAGCACCAAACCATGAGTAGCCACCAGGTACCACCAGGTGTGGTCCCAAACCCACACCAAACAAAACAATGATCCTTTTCCTGTTCCTTTGTAAATTTCTAACTCTAATTTAATATTACTATTTAATATTACTATTATTTCTAACTCTAATTTAATATTACTATTATTATTCATTCTTGTATTATTATTTCTTACTGCATGGTTTAGGACAGCAATGACAAACTAAAATATTTCCTGATTTGTATGAGAATTAATTCTAGTATTTCAGTACTGATTTTATATTCTGTGAGATTTAGTTTTTGAATTTAATTTTATTATTTCAATTTAATAAAGACTCACAGACATGGGGCAGAGCTGCTACTGGCTCTCACTGTGCCCAGCCACTCACGAGGCGCCCAGGAAGGATGGTGGGTTCTAACCCTGGCCCGCCACCCCAGCAGAGCCTCACAACAAGCCAGAAGACCCCCCACCCCATGAGGGGCCTCCATATTCCACATCCGGACTTACTCCTCCTCAGAACTCCACCCAGCAGACCAGCCTATCACAGCCTGGCTTGTGCAGCCGCTTGTGCAGTTCATCAATAAATGCTGGATTTTTAGATGATTATAAGAGTATGCTACTCACACGACAGAGCCTGGCAAGCTACCCATGTCGTATTTGATATGCCAAATACCAGTAACAGTTATAGACCTCATTCCCATGACCTGATGGAATGGTTTGAGGCTCTTTATGTTCCTGGATCTAGCAGGTGCCCTTGGGCTCTACTTACATGAGACAGGACATATGGAGATGTTACTGGTGCCCGCTCAAGCAAATCGATGATGAACGGGAAGACAGTGAAGACAGACAGTGATTTCAATTTAACTTTGAAATAATTGCTTACGTACATTAGATAGATATTATACTTATGTGTTTTAATGTGGAGGTTTATCTCTTCCTAGCTTGCTAATTTTAAACCAAAGTTGTGTTGTTGATTTTTTAAAAAATTTAGGATTTAGTAAAATTACATTATTGTTTTCCCTTATATTGCTATGTATGTAAGTAGGATTTTATGTGCTACATTCATTTTTTTTAAACATTATCTTTTTAATATTTTGCTACATGTTTATTTGTTAGTATGCAACAGTTTTACACTCATTGCAATTCACTTTTGAATTTTTTTTGTTATTCATTTTTAACCCTGGAATTATTAAAAAGTCCTAGAAATCTTCTACTATGTAGTTACATGTTTCTAGCCAAAAGTTTGTTTCATTTTCAATTTTTGTTTATTTGTTTTGGTTTTTGGGTCACATCCAACAATTCTCAAGGGTTACTACTGGTTCTGCACTCAGAAATTACTGCTATTCACTCAGAAATTACTCAGAAATTACTCCTATTCGTGCTTGGAGAACCATAAAGAATGCTGGGGATCGAACCTGGGTCATCTGTGTTCAAAGCAAATGCCCTGCCTACTGTAGCCACTTCAACCCCTTGATTTTCAATTTTGTTGAAAGCCATCCATCCATCCATCCAACCATCCATCCATCCATCCATCCATCCATCCATCCATCCATCCATCCATCCATCCATCCAACCATCCATCCATCCACCCATCCATCCATCCATCCATCCATCCATCCATCCATCCATCCATCCATCCATCCATCCATCCATCCATCCACCCAACCACCTACCTATCTACTATCTATCTATCTATCTATCTATCTATCTATCTATCTATCTATCTATCTATCTATCTATCTGTCTGTCTGTCTGTCTGTCTGTCTGTCTGTCTGTCTGTCTGTCTGTCTGTCTGTCTGTCTGTCTGTCTATCTATCTATCTATCTATCTATCTATCTATCATCTATCTATATCTATCTCTCTATATCTATCATTACATAAAATAACACAATATGTTATATATAATGATATATTGTGTTATATGTGTTATTAAAATCAATCTATTATCATTTTTAGTTATCAAAACTTAAAATGGTATACAACTAAGATTATTTGTTTAACAATATTTACATGAATTTCTAATCTTGTTTTATATTTGCCAAAGCTGGGCAGTTAAGTGCATACATTTTGAGATTTATATATTTTGATAGTGTGTTTGGTTAACAAAGTGACATCTTCCTCTATAAGTGAATAATTTTTTAAAGTATTTTATTATACCATTATGATCTATACAATTACAAAGATATACAATTAAAAAGTTCATATTTGGGTTTTGGTCATACAGTGTTCCAGCACCCATCCCTCCACCAGTGCCCATCTCCCACCATCAACGTCCCCGGTTCCCTCCCCAGCCCGCCTCCATGGCAGGTTCTTTATTTCTTTCCCTTTCTCTCTCTTTCTCTTTTCCTTCCCTTCCAGACTATGGATTACAGAACATACATTAAAGGGTTGTCATGTGTATCTTTTTGCCTGTATTTAATGCTCAGTTCTAGGTTGGTATTAGTACCCTCGACAATTGTTAGCACACTGTTCCATTTTCTGTCTTACCTAGCCTCTGACTCCCACACGTTTGTGATAATTTCCACCTTTGACAAGACCTCCTGTTACAAGGTCATGCTTATAAGTGAATAATTTTGGCCCCCAATCTGAATAATTTCATTTTACGCTCTTTTTGATAATTAGCATTTTTCTGAAAAACCTCTATCTATGCCTTTATTTTAATCATGATGCCATTTTTTTTTGCTTTTTGCAAAATTTTAAATGTTATTTATTTTTCTTTTTTTAATTTTTTAAATTTTTTTTATTTTTACAATTACAAAGATATACAATTAAAAAGTTCATATTTGGGTTTTGGTCATACAGTGTTGCAGCACCCATCCCGCCACCAGTGCCCATCTCCCACCACCAACGTCCCGGTTCCCTCCCCCTCCCCCAGCCCTCCTCCATGGCAGGTTCTTTATTTCTTTCCATTTCTCTCTCTTTCTCTTTTCCTTCCCCTCCAGACTATGGATTACAGAACATACATTAAAGGGTTGTCATGTGTATCTTTTTGCCTCTATTTAATGTATTTGGTAACTAGGTAGATTAAATTAAAATAAAAATCTGACAATCTTCCTTTTATATGGAGAATTTACATTTTGCATTCATTATATCTTTAAATATTTGGACATATTGGCAGAATTAAACTGCCTTTTAAAAATGTTTTTTTGACGGGCCAGCACAGGGCCTCACGGAAGGCTGGGGAGGCTGGCGCTCGGCCTGCGCCGGGCCTAGCTGACCATGGAACCCCGAGGAGGGCAGATGGGTTTTGGGAGTGGGCCCGTCGCCTCTGAGGGGTCCCGGAAGCAGCTGGATGAGACTCGCCCACCACACTAGCCACCATTTTTGCTGTCCAGACGCTGCGAAACGGCCTCAGACCAGATCAACAGAGCAAAGCCAGTTCGAGCCCAGCCACCATTTTTGCTGTCCGGACGCTGCGAAAGCGGCCTCAGACCAGATCAACAGAGCAAAGCCAGTTCGAGCCCAGCCACCATTTTTGCTGTCCGGACGCTGCGAAACGGCCTCAGACCAGATCAACAGAGCAAAGCCAGTTCGAGCCCAGCCACCATTTTTGCTGTCCGGACGCTGCGAAACGGCCTCAGACCAGATCAACAGAGCAAAGCCAGTTCGAGCCCAGGTAGGCGGCTCCAAGAGGCGGGAATCACCGGGAAGTCGTCAGTGGAGGCATGGTCGTCCCTTCCCCCCTCCATCTTGTCGGGCCTGGTGGCCCTGCCGGCGAAGCTGCCCACGGGCCAGCACAGGGCCTCACGGAAGGCTGGGGGAGGCTGGTGCTCGGCCTGCGCCGGGCCTAGCTGACCATGGAACCCCGAGGAGGGCAGATGGGTTTTGAGAGTGGGGCCCGTCGCCTCTGAGGGGTCCCGGAAGCAGCCGGATGAGACTCGCCCACCACACTAGCCACCATTTTTGCTGTCCGGACGCTGCGAAACGGCCTCAGACCAGATCAACAGAGCAAAGCCAGTTCGAGCCCAGGTAGGCGGCTCCAAGAGGCGGGAATCACCGGGAAGTCGTCAGTGGAGGCGTGGTCGTCCCTTCCCCCTCCATCTTGTCGGGCCTGGTGGCCCTGCTGGCGAGCTGCCCACGGGCCAGCACAGGGCCTCACGGAAGGCTGGGGAGGCTGGCGCTCGGCCTGCGCCCGGCCTAGCTGACCATGGAACCCCGAGGAGGGCAGATGGGTTTTGGGAGTGGGCCCGTCGCCTCTGAGGGGTCCCGGAAGCAGCCGGATGAGACTCGCCCACCACACTAGCCACCATTTTTGCTGTCCAGACGCTGCGAAAGCGGCCTCAGACCAGATCAACAGAGCAAAGCCAGTTCGAGCCCAAGCGGCCGCTGGTCCACTAAAATAGTGAAACAGTAATAGTCTTTTAATGCATTGCAGTCAACGAAGAGCAGGAAAGTTTGTTGGGAAGGAGATATAAAGAGGAAAGAAATGACATACAGAACTCGCCAAGTGGTTGAGGTGCGGGAGCGGGAGGGAGGTGGGGTCATTGGTGATGGGAGATGGGTTTGGGCAGAGGGTGCGTGTTGGAACACTGTAGAACCAAAGCTCTACATAGCATCTATCAATAAAAAAAAAGGTGGAATCTTCCACAAACATGTGGGAATCAGTGGTTGGGTAGGACAGAGAAGAGAACAATGTGCTAATATTTGTCAAAAATAATAATACCGGTCTAGAACTGAGCATTGAATATAGAAAAAAAAGATATACATGATGATCTCTGAATGTATGTATTGCAATCCACAATGTGTAAGAGAAGAGATAAAGATTTTGCCATAGAGGCGGGCTGGGGGAGGGGAGGGAAGTGGGGACATTGGTGTTGGGAAATGGGCACTGGTGGAGGGATGGGTGCTGGAACACTGTATGACGGAAACCCAAACATGAACATCTTTGTAATTGTATATCACATGGCGGTGTAATAAAATATTTAAAAAAAAATAAAAAAAATAAAATAAAATAAAATTCAAAAGAGCTGAAAAAAAAATGTTTTTTATTATTTTTTCATTTTCCTAGAGTCGATTTTTTTTTGTTTCCTTTGATGGAAATTTTAAGATTACATATTCTATTCACTTATTGGTTAGCCATGCCTTTCTAAATATTTTAAATTTTATTACAACACTGTGAGATATAAAATTACAAAGTTGTTCATAATTGGGTTTAGTGATACAGTGTTGCAGCACCCATCCCTCCACCAGTGCCCATTTCCCTCCACCAATGTCCCATGATTCCCCCCCACCCCCACAGCCTGCATCTTGTATCACTTGTATCACTTGTCATCCTGTTCATCATCAATTTGCTCGAGCGGGCACCAGTAATATCTCCATATGTCCTGTCACATGCATCTATGGCAGGCAATTTTCATTTCTCTCTCTCTCTCTCTCCTTTCTTTTACACACTGTGGCTTGCAATACATACAGTTAGAGTTTATCATGTATATCCTTTTGCCTACTTTCAATACTCAGTTCTACACTAGTATTATCATTTACAATAATTATTAGTACACTAATCCTTTCTCTGTATTGCCTAAGCTCTGACTTCTACACATTTTCAGTAGGTTCTACTAACTGACAAGACCTCCTGATCCATGTTATGTCTGGCCTTGGATACTGGTATCATGCTATATTTTTATATCCTGCAAATAAATGCAGTCATTATATATCTGTCCTTTTCCCTCTGGCAAATTACACTCAGCATGATCCTCTCCATGTCCATCCATTTATAGGAAAGTTTCATAACTTCATTTTTCCTAACAGCTGCATAGTATTCCACTGTGTAGATGTATCACAGTTTCTTTATCCAGTCTTCAGTTCTCTGGCACTCTGGTTGTTTCCAGATTCTGGCTATTGTGAATAGTGCTGTTATGAACATAAAAGTGCACATGGTGATTCTGCTGTGTTTTTTGGCCTACCAGGTATATTCCCAGGAGTGGTATGGCTGCATCAAAAGGGAGCTCAATTTCTAGTCTTTGGAGGAATGTCCATATTGTTTTCCAAAAAGGCTGTACCAGTCGACATTCCCACCAACAGTTGATGAGAGTCCCTTTCTTCTCGTATCCACGCCAGCACTGATTGTCCTTGCTCTTTTGGATATGTGCCAGTCTCTGTGGTGTGAGATCGTATCCCATTGTTGTTTTGATTTGCATCTCTCTGATGATTAGTGATGATGAGCATTTTTTAATATGCCTTTTGGCCATTCAAATTTCTTCCTTGTCGAAGTTTCTTTTCATTTCTTCTCCCCATTTTTTTGATGGGGTTGTCATCAACCCCATCTGTTTCTTCTTATAAAGTTCTACCAGTGCCTGATAGATCCTGGATATTAACTCCTTATCAGATGGGTATTGGGTGAATATTCTTTCCCATTCTGTGGACTGTCTTTGTATCTTGGTCACTGTTTCTTTTGAGGTGAAGAAGCTTTTTAGTTTCATGCAGTCCTATATGTTTATCTTTGCTTCTAGTTGCTTTGTTAGTGGTGTTTCATCTTTGAAGATACCTTTAGCTTCAATGTCGTGGTGGTTTTTTCCTATATTTTCTTTGGCATACTTTATGGATTCAGGTGTGTTATTGAGATCGTTAATATATTTTAATCTTATTTTTGTACATGGTGACAGAGGTCCAAATTCATTTTTTTACATGTAGCTGCCCAGTTTTCCCAGCACCACTTGTTGAAGAGGCTTTCCTTGCTCCATTTTGTACCTTTTTCTCCTTTATTGAAGATTAAATGATCATGTATTTGAGGATGGGTGTCAGGATACTCAACTCTATTCCATAGGTCCACAGGTCTGCTTTTATTCCAATACCATGCTGTTTTAATCACTACTGCTTTGTAGTACAGTTTGAAGTTGGGAAAGGTGATGCCTACCATCTTCTTTTCCCCAAGGATTGCTTTAGCTATCCGTGGGGGTTTATTGTTACACACAAATTTCAGGAGTGTTTGGTCAATTTCTTTGAAGAATTTCATGGTATTCTTATAGGGACCGTGCTGAATATGTATAAAGCTCTAGAGAGTATTATCATTTTGACAACGTTGATTCTTCCAATTCATGAGCAGGGAATGTGTTTCCATTTCCTTGTGTTCTCTTTTATTTCTTGAAGCAGGGTCTTATAGTTTTCTTTGTACAGGTCCTTTACATTCTTCGTTAGGCTGATTCCTTGGTATTTGATTTTCTGTGTCACAATTGTGAATGGGATTGTTTTCTTAATACCCCTTTCTTCTCTTTCATTATTTGTATATATGAAAGCCACTGACTTTCAGTAATGATTTTGTACTCTGCCACTCTACTATAGGTATCTATTGTTTCTAGGAGTTTTTTGGTAGAGAGTGTAGGGTTCTCTAGGTCATCTGCAAATGTCATCTGAAAATAATGATAGCTTGATTTCTTCCTTGCCTATCTGGATGCCCTTAATTTTCTTCTCTGATTGCTATAGCCATGACTTCTAAAGACATATTTAAATGTACATACGTCTTCCTAATAAAAGACAATAAACAGCAGCATTTTTAAAACTTTTTTGTAGTATAGTTCCAATATAAAATATTAAAAATCAAATCAACTTAAGTATTTATATTTAACCATCTGCCTTATAAGTTCCTTTGGCCTGGGGGTGTATTTAGTGCTTCTCTTGCATTTTATTTTCTTTCTTTCTTTTTTTTGGGGGTCATACCTAGCAATTGTCAGGGGTTACTTCTGTGTCTGCACTCAGAAATTATTTCTGGCAGTGCTGGGTGGGGTGGGGGGGGGGGGTACAGGGAGAAAGGTGGGGACTATAGGGGTGCCAGACATGGAATTAGCTGAATGCAATGCAAATGCCCTACCCTGTACTATCACTCTGGCCCGCATTTTTTTCTATGAGTACTTCCCTCAGTATTTCTAAATGGACTTCTAAAATGACTTCATTCATACTCACATTTTCTTGGACTTCAAATCTTGCAGGTCATATTTGAGTTAAAAACTTGAAAATAGTGAAGGAGGGACTGAGTAGAAGCATTTTAAGAAAGACAGTGGACATAAAAGTATGATCTATTTAATGTGTGACTTTCTAACCAGTCTGTTAGCTTCACTACCATGTCTATTTTATTTCCAGCTGTATACCCAATACCTATGCTCAAAGTTGGCTTGATGAATAATTTGAATAACTCGAATTTAAATCTAAATGTCTTTGGAGGCAGACTGTAGCTATGGTAAAACACATGCTTCATATATATAAAACCCTAGGTTCACTCCCCAATTACCAAAACAAAACAAACAACAACAAAAAACACAAAGTTAAGCTCAGGATGAAGGTTTTAACCCTAGCTACACTTCAGACCAGCATCACTCTGTATATTGGCAGCTAAAGCCACAGACCACCTGACTTCATTTTAGTATTAATTTATAACAATAGAGCACATAGCCATCTCTTTCATCATGGTGAGCTCGACATAACACTGAGTCAGGAAAGGCATTTTACTATTAATTTGTTGTACACTCTCAGAAGAGTTCCTTACACTTCACAGAGACGATAATATTCACCTTGCTACTTAACGCACAGGACTATTTCAAATAATAAAATAAAAGTCGGTTTGTAAACTCTTTCACACAGATGACAGTCATTAGTTATGAATAAGTATTACTGTATCACTGTCGTCCCGTTCATCATTGATTTGCTTGAGCAGGCACCAGTAACATTTCCATATGTCCTGTCTCATGCAAGTAGAGCCCAAGGGCACCTGCTTGCTCCAGGAACATAAAGAGCCTCAAACCATTCCATCAGGTCATGGGAATGAAGTCTATAATTGTTACTGATATTTGGCATGACAAATATGACATGGGTAGCTTGCCAGGCTCTGCCGTGTGGGTAGCATATTCTTGTAGCCATCCATATGAATAAGTATGAATACAAAATATTTGCCGTCCCAGCAGCAGTGCTTGGATGCTATTCTCAGCTCTTTTTGAGGGGTTGCTCCTGGCAATGCATGGGGACCATGTATTGCCAGTGATTGAGCCTGTGTCTTCAGCATTGCAAAGCATACACTTAGCGTATGAAAGGTTTCTCTGACCCCTAACATATTCAAAATATTAAAGTGGGATTCTAGGGCTGGAAATATAATTTAGTGGGTAAGTTTCTCACTTTGCATTCAGATGACATGGGTTTATTTCCCCACCCTACCCCCACCAGAAGTGATTTCTGAGCACAGAGTGAGGAGTAAGCCTTGAACTCCACTGGTTGTGACCCCTGAACAAAAAATTAATTGATTAGTGAAGTTTTAAAGAACTTGATTTTAATTTCCTTTGCAATTTTATGTAGACTATGCATGTAGTCAACACATTTTTTTGTGATAAGTGCCCATATCTGTTGAGAGGATGTTAAGAATATTCCCATTATGAAATGCCTGTAACTAAATTCAATTGTTCCTGATTCTTAGGATGCCTTTCATAAGGTAAGATGTCGATTTCCTTATATTTATTAAATGTAATTTTCTTTTACTTCCAAAGTAGTTCCCCTGCTCCTTCCTGCCCTTTCTGGCTGCTGCAATGGCCTATTTTGTCCCTGTGGCACGCACCCATGTGTTTGCCAGGAACTGAAATCAGTCTGAGGTGATTGTGCTTTTTCCTAGGGAGTATCCCCAGTGTCCTATAGTAGCTTTACTGAATTTTTTAATTAAATATTGAAAAGAATAAATTAAGGCCCTGTCACTACACACACACACACACACACACACACACACACACACACACACATCAGTAAATATTCCCTCAAAATTTCTTCTAATAATGTACTCTCTTAGCTCACTTTCTTGATGTTTCTTATGGACATTGCATTTGTTGTACAGAAACCTCCCTTCCACTGAGTAGTGAAATTTTTATAAAGACACAAAAGCTCTAAAATCACCTATCAAGAGAGTGAGAGCTAATGTTGCTGTAAAAATAAAATTTCAGTATAATGTTGAAGGTATAGAACCCTGAAATAGTATTCCTTAGGTTTGACTTTATTGGAAGGTCTATATATACCAAGTAAAAAATAGCAGGAATTTCATATTGGCTTCTTCTGGAACTTGATTTAGAAACAAAACAAAAAAAAGTATTTATTCATCTATCCATGTATTTATTTATCTACATAAATATAAATAAATATATTTATTGACTTATTTTGGAAGATCCCCCAGTGGTGTTGGCGGACACCAGGGCACACTCAAGGGTCCTCAGGAGACCATGTGCAGTGTTGGGATTGAGCCCTGCATATGCCTAGCCTGTGTGCTAGTCCTTTGAATGACTGCTCTGGCCTCAAACAAGTTTTAACGGAAAGAAGATCTGACATATCATCAATATTTTTTCTAAGACAAATTTCCAAGGATTTATAATTCACCTCTGTAGTCTTTCAGATCACTTGGGTGGAATTTGCTAGTAGTTCACATGGTTTACAATTCTAAGAACTGTAAAATTCTCCTTGGGGAGTAATTACACTAAATTGATGGCCCTGTGAAGAGAGTGGGTTATTATTGCTTCATTGATTTTATAACAGATCCCCAAATCACCAGGCAGTCATCTTCATTTCTACCAGGTACCATTTTTCGCACCTGTGTTTACTGGGGTGGCTTATTTAACCTACCCCCAAAATCCCCAGACTTGGTAGTTACAAAATTTCAATAAAAGAAATAGTACTTGATGGTAGAAAAATATTCTCAAAGGTAGTACCAATTTATGGTAAAATCATGAGCATAAAAAATCACATTAAATCACTTTTATTGAGGAAACATTACATTGCAACATTATATTATTCTCATGGTCATTCAACATTTGTATATATTACACTGGGTTTATCACTGTAAGTCCAATTCTGTCCTTCAACATACAATTAGGCATACAATTAGAATAATTGTCCCTTTGTTCTAATTTCCTCAGCCTCTTTCCATTTGGGTAGTCATTAATAAGACTTACAGTTACAAGAAACTTATTTTTGTCTTATTTAGTTCATTCATTTGTTTCCTCTATGTACTGTATATAAATGGATTCATATGTTATATGTCTTTCTCCACCTAATTTCTTTTATTAAGTATAATAATGTCCTCTTCATTCATCTATATTTCAAATGGCAAAATCTTATCTTCTTTAAAAATAGCTGAGTAGTCCTAATTACTTAATTAGTTATAACACACTTTATCATATTTATTCATTTGTTCATCAACAAACACTAGGTTACTTTCAGTTGTTGGCTATTGTAAATAGTGCCACAGCAAGGGAGTGCAAATATTTATTGAAATGAGTTGAAACATTTTTTAAGCAAATACCCCAGGTGGGAGAAGTGTATCATATGCTATTTCTAATTTCAATCTTTTTAGGACTCTCCATACTGCTTCCCATCAGGGTTACACCAATTTACATTCCCACTACGAGGATCTAAGAGTCCCCTCCTCTTTTCATTCTCTCCAATGTTTGGATTTTGGATAGTAGCTACTCTCACAGGTATGAATATCTCACTGTGGTTTCTATTTGCATTTCCCTCATAACATGCGAGGATGAACGCCTTGCCATGTGCTTGTTAGCCATCCACATGGATAGCTTATCTAGACATGTGTCTATTCAGCGTCTATGCCCATTTTCACATTAAGTCATATTTTTAATTGTTGAGTTTTGTGATTTCTTTGTATAGTTTGGATCTTAATCCCTTGTTAGAACTATAATGAATAAATGTCTTCTCCCATTCAGTAGGGTGTTCCACTTTTCCCTTCTGTTTATTATTATTTTTTTTTTTTTTTTTGGGTCACACCCAGCAATTCTCAGGGGTTTATCCTGGCTCTGCACTCAGGAATTACTCCTGGCAGTGCTCGGGGACCATATGGGATGCCAGGGATCGAACCCAGGCCAGCATGGGCTGACCGCATGCAAGGCAAATGCCCTACTCGCTGGGCTATGGCTCCGGCCCCTATTAATTATTTTTAATATTTTATTATACTGCTGTGAGATTACAAAGATGTTCATGTTTGGGTTTCAGTCATACAGTGTTCCAGCACCCATCCCTCCACCAGTGCCCATTTCTCACTACCAATGGGTGTTCCATTTTGATGCAAGTTTATTTGTAGTTGGATATAGTCCTATATTTTTTCTTTCACTCGAAAGGCAAGTTTCTAAAGCTTTAATACTTTTTTTTTTGTGAGGAGGGGGTATCTCTAAAATAGTGCTCGGGTGCCCTATGGCCCTCCTGGAATTACTCTGTCAGTCCGGCAAAATGGCCCAATGCTAGCACCCAAGGCTGCCATGCTGCTCTGGCATCTGCCATCAACCACTAGGGCCGTCCCAGCAGTGCTCAGAGGCTTCCAAGACTGGATCTGGCATAGCTGTGGAGAAACTCAAAGGTAATGAGCATTGAACTAAGGGTCCCCCAAGTTCAAAGTATGTGCTTCTAATGCTTGTGCTATCTTCCTGGCCCCATTTCTTTATTTTTGACAGATACAGCAAAACCAGAAATATTTTAATTTCCTCCATTCTGACTTCAGGAAAAAAATGATAACAGAATGCAGTGAAATTCCATTTTCATTCAGCTTTGGGACAGAAAGTCAGAACCCTGGTGACCTGAAACTTTTCTAGGTACTATGTGCAGCGGGCCAGGGCTACCCAACTATTTTCCTGAGGGATTGCAGGCAATGATGCCTGATTTTGTGACTTCTAAAATCAAGTTAGAAATTCTAATTTTTAAAAATCACCTGTCACCTTATGTTTAAATAGAGCAAAAATGGCTGGAGGGACAGTACAGTGGGCGGGGTGCTTGCCTTGTACCTAACCAATCTAGGTCTACTCTCTGGCACCCCATATGGTCTCTTGACCCCTGCCAGGTGTGATCCTTGAGCACAGAGATAGGAAGTGAGCCCTAAATACAGTTGGGTGTGGCCCCCAAAACAAACAAACAAACAAAAAGTGCAAACAGTCTAAAGATCCATAATGTGCAGACTAAATGCACATGCATTTTTTATGTTAGATCCTGCACTTTAGCCTTTGGGTGGCAGCCTCTATAGGGCTAATAATTTTGCCTTAGTTTGTGGTTAGGTTCAACTACCATAAATAAAAACATGCAGCTATATCCTTCTCCACTATATCCTCCATACACACAGTTTTGAACAGACAGGAACATTTACATGAAACAACAGGCCTGAATTTAAGAAAAGAAGAAAGTAAAACCATCAGACTTGTTGCATGGAAGTTTGTAATTATTGCCTTGTAAAGTTATCTCATTGCTTATATGTCAAATGTGATTCTCATTATTTGGGGGATAGAGCACCATGATTACAATAATGATAATGTTAAAGTTGTAGGAATACAGTCACATGACTTTTATTTATTGGGGTTGGGGAGGAAGTTGGGCCACATCCATCATTACTCAGGGCTTACTTGTGGCTCTGCGTTAGGGGTAACTCCCCGGCACTGTGCCAGTGATCTAACAAGTTCACTGTATGAACTTACCTATGGATGGTAAGTGGTCACTGCCTTACCATCCGTATCTTTAGGGCCTCATGAAACTTTTTAAAGTGCTGAAATTTTTTAGAGAGAGAATTGTCAATGTGGTGAGATCATTTGTATAATTTCCTCAATTAGGTCAGTGTTCATTCATGAGCCATCCATGCTTACACTTGAATTTTTTTGTTGCAGAACAACAAAAAACATAACCAGGGAAATAGCTTTACTTAACACAAATGTAAAGCCACAAAACCAATTACATGATTTTAAATCAGAAAACCCTCAGTTCTAGTACAAATAATACAAATGTTGTCTAATAAGCAAATCTCAGCCGCTGAGCCTACGTCAGTGTCCTGTTGTAATTCAGTAACAGGGTGAGATGGAAGTCAAGAATCCCGTTAGCTATTTCTTCCTAAAAACTGGATCGTTTGATTGACAGCGACATGTTTCTCCATCTCTCGTAAATTCTCTTTTCATCGTTTTCTCTTAGAGCGTCCCTTTTGTCTGTTTTCCAGGGCTTCTGCTGTCTTGCCAGCCTGTCAATTTCCTTGCCTTAACTCCTCCCCTTTTGTCCTTTAAAGGGGTCACAAAGAGGGTGGGTGGACTAAGAGACAAGCATGCTTCCTAATTCTGCCCACCCAACTTCACACAGTAACAATTTTTCAGTGAGTGGTTTCTTATGCACCGGCTCTACCTGACTGCGTCTTACCTGGTGCGTGACCTTCAGCTGAAAATTCCAGCAGCGTGCAACTTGTCTTTGGCAAATGAATTGTAAGCATGCCAGCTGCCAGATGTCTTCATTTTTAAAACACCTTCAAAACTGTTTCTGGCACAGTTCCATAAGCAAAACAGGCTAAGCTGTAACTATAGTTTCCATGCTGTGAGCAAAAGAGGAGGGGGCGAGGGAAGCAGATGGAGGCAGGAGAAAAATGTATTGCCTTCACATCTTGAAGAAGAGCAGAAATGGAAATAAAAACAGAATCTGGCTGCTCTTATCAGTAAATATTTAGATGAAGAGTCATCTGTGACCTATAATAATGTTCAAAATGCACATGAATGCTCCCTTTAGGCAATATAACTGTTTGAAATAAGACCAACACAATAATGATATGTTGATCCATTTATTAGACCAACACAATAATGATGAAACATTTTCATAGAAATAAGAACTCTAGGCTCTTTAGATAATCAATAAAAAAAATAAGAATTTCTGACTCAATCCTAGTCAGAGCTATCAAATATATCTCTCTGTATGTATATACATGCCCATATACACATATATTTATCCTTTAGCAATGGAAAATTGTTTTGCATTTCAAAAATAAGATTTTGAAGTGGACGGTGAGGAAATGAAGAGAGCTTGTAGGTCCAGAGAGATTGCTCAGAGGGTGGAGCTCATGTTTTGCATGCGGGATGTTTTAATCATGGCATCACATAGCCTCTGAGCACTGCTGAAACAACCTCCAAGCATGAGATATGAGCTGCCCATGAGCACCTCTGGATGTGACCCAAACACCAAAAAGGAAAAAAAAGGAGTTCCTAGATGTCAGAGGATAGTCCTCAATTTCTATCATGCCCTGAACTTTTTTTCTCCAAACCTTCTAATAGATCAAATAATGAAATAGTACACATAGGGCACCAATTCTAAGAAATAGACACTCTGCATACATTTAAAATGATGGGCAGTTCTGAAGATTCATGATGTTCACTTTAGACATAATTGAAACCTAAGAATGGATTCAGCTTAGATCAGATGGCACAAGTAAATCAGAATAAGTTAGAAAGTAATGATGCTTGACAGCATTTATAGAATAAAAACACATTCACACCTGATGCTGGAGAAAAATCAGAATACGGCTTTTTAAAGTTCAAGTCAAATTAATTCAAAGAGAATTTTCTCTTTGGTATATTGCCACAGCTCTCTTAATAGAAACAAAGACAATCCTATACACACTACAAGATGAAATAAAGTGAAAAGTAAACTGAACATGAAAAAGGAAGTAAAGACAAGTTAAAGACATGCTCTCAGTAAACACTGAGTTGTGTTTGCATCTCCTACTCACAATATACAAATTTATCTTTACGTGGCTAGATTTTCATACTTTAGAAGAGCATGGGCATTTCTGTAACACTGTGCCTTATTCACTTCAGGACACCGTGAAGGCACAGTGCTTTGAAGCCCATGAAGGAAAATAGCCTTCTTCCCTACACCGATCAACAAACACAAAATTCTTAATTTGGGTTCGCGATCCAGAGGCCTTGGAGAAAATATCTGTTCTCACAAAAGGAAGTGAAAACAGTGGTCTTAGAAGAATATATCACTGGTAAAATGATGAATAAGGGGACTTATTTTTCTAGTTTTCAATTCTTCATACACATTTTTCAATTTATAACACATTTCTTATAATGCCTTTCATTTAGCCACCTCTGCACATGAATTATTGTTATTTTTATCTCTAACCATCTTTACTGTTTACTGAATGCCAGTCCATTCTTTTAGTTTTGAGACCATTGCAATTTACATTTTTCCTAGTCTACCATCATGAAAGCAATCTCTTTCCTATTTTATCCACATAGCACTACTTTTTTGTTTTATTTTGGGGTCATACCCAACATGCTTAGGGCTTATTCCTGGCCCTGAGTTCATGACCTGGTAGAGGTCATAGGGCTTTAATGGGATGCTGGGAATTGGATATACTTGAGCGTATGCAGGGCAAGCAACCTACCTGTTGACTGATGCTCAAGCCCTAACACAGAGCATTACTTTCGTCTTTGGGTATTTTCTTTTGGTGTTCTGAATTTTCTTTTTACTGAGGTTTTGGGGCCACACACAACAGTGCTCAGGAACTAATCCTGACTCTGCTCAGTAGTGACTCCTATGGTGGTGCTCAGGAGACCATATGTTGCCAGAAATTCAATAGGTGTCATTGAATAGGGGTACAGGACAACACTTTAAACTCTGTACTGTCTCTCCAGTTCCAGGTCTTGGATATTTCAAAACCATAGAACACCTAGCAGTTCATGTACAGTCTTGCTTCTCAGTAAATGTCAGATTGGAACTGAATGTCTTCAAGTTTTGAATCAGTCAATAATTCTTCTTCCTATCATTACCCCAAAAAAAATTACATAATAGGCCTTTTCTTCCTTAAACCTTGCCCCAAATAAAAATTCCTTTTCACTTCATTAACCTTATCTAGACCGCTATGAATTTTGGATTTTGGGGTATTATAACAAATATAAAATGTGGCTTCTAAGTAACATAAGATTAAATTGAAAAGACATTAAGGTCTTAATTTAAGAAGCACTGATCTAGATTGCTAGGTGAATTATCTGGGTTTCTTCAGCACTCAACTTGTACAACAAACACACATAAGTCTATATGAATAGATATAAATAGAAGTTATATACATAAAATGTATATATATATATATGTATAGTAAAAACTGACAATCCAAGAAAGGAGTACAAGATGAAACACGTGCTCAAACAATTTGAAAAGCAAGAAATATTAAAAATCCAACCCCCAAACCAAATAGTATAAACTAGCTTCTCAATCTGGTAACCTTAAGCAAACAAAACAAACCACAGCCATATCTTAGCCAAACTGCACGTTTCCCAGGACTCAGGCACTGTCCCTGAAAGCTCATAGATATTGCCAAGGGGATTCTGGCCTGAGCTTCATGCAAGCTGCTCTAACTGATGGGACTGAAGGAGAACCTTGGCAGCAGCTAGGAGTAAAGAGACACCCAGAAATTAAAATTGAAGTTAATTATAGTACTTACAGATTTCCCCCTAGACCTGATTCTTGGTGTTCAACAAAGAAGAAAAGCTCTCAATACAACTTCAACATGACAATGTCATCACTATACCTAACCTGTTCTTGGAAGGAAGGAGGGGGTCTGGGGAGTGGGGAACTCGAATTTGCTTATACCATTAGAGCTATTTGGGGGAGAAGGGGGTGAGAAGAGGTGTTTTTCATTTGTAACTAGTAACAGAAATGGATCAGAAATGGTCTTTCTCATATTCATATTGATTTTTTTTTGCCCCAAACATCAGAAACGTTACTTGAGATTATTCTCTCAGACTTTTGGGATATTATCTGTTTGGGAATAAATTTTCTCTTTTAACACTGTACAGTTTAGAGTCTGATGAGTCGAACTAGGGGGCAGTACTTCACTCTTACTAGTTGTTTGCCCTGGGGAAATGGATTCGTATTCTGGTAGTGAATGTTTCTTTAGCTATAGAATAAAGACAATAAGACTTATCTAGGGTGGGAAATATATATAGTGAGAACATATGTTTTATAAAAAATTTACCTACCTGGATGTATACTTCATTGAGGACATATGTAAACTATTGTTTGGCATATATAATTCCTTGAAAACACTTAGGAAATAGATAACATTCTGAATTTTATTCTGTCCCCAAAGCAATAAGTGGTTGGTAAGCTGTTGTGGAACACAATTTGCTGAGCAATGCTGGAATTAGATGGGATACTGTGACACTTACAACACACAATAATGTGTGAGGACTAACAACCATAAAAATTAGGAGCCTGTTTGAGTATGCAGATTGTCAGCAGCAACTCCAGATCTGTGGAATCACAATCCACATGTTCATAAGATCACCTAGTGATTTATGTGCACATTAGCATTTGAGAAGCACTGTAGAGAATTGAGAAAAATGGATTTTTGAAAGTTGAGATCCAGTTTCCTGCAGGAACACAGATATTATCTTAACTAAAGATGACTGATTGAGAAAGGAAAGGAAATCCATTCTTTGAACTAGAAAAAATGGACTCTCATTGCACGAATGAAGTGAGCGTTTAAAAATTAAGAGGTGACTGCAGAGACAGTATTGGGGTCAAGGTGCATGCCCCACATGCTGTCAATTCTAGCTCCATCTCTGGCACCACACGGTCCTCTGAGCATCATGGGTGCACCTCTGGAGCGCTGAGCACATCTTAGGTAGCCAGCTAATGCCTGGCACTAAAGCATTGAATCCTCACACCCTTGTATTAAACCCATTCCAGGTAGCTCTTAACTATTTGGTTGGGCCCATAGGCTTCCTGAACCATGATTGGGACTCCTCCTCCCCACTCCCAAAAAAATAAGAGAGAAGGAAAATAGATCTTTAGCTTTCAATATACATATACATATAAACATATGCATATTGAGTGCGTAGTATATTGTATACATGTCTATAAGTATATTCTACATTAATATATACAATATATATTCCATATATTGGAACATTAATATTCCAATATAATTTTCATATTAATATTAATATATTGGAATATTAATATATTGGAACATTTATATTCCAATATAACATTTCAATGTTATATTGGAATGTTATAATGGAAATGTTACTGGCGCCCGCTCAAGCAAATCGATGAATAACGGATTCAAGTGATCAAGTGATCAAGTGATATATAATATATTGAGACATATACAGAATTCTATTATAGTCTAATATATCACAAAACTAGTCACAATAAAAACAAAGTTATTGGCTATATGCTAGTACTAATAGGAACATCTGAACCATACTCTCACGTTAAATTCCTGGTAGTGGCATTATTGAGCCCAAGTGTTTCAGTGCTTAAGTCTATTTTGACAACTGTGTTTTTACATTAGCTTCTCCAAATGAATATCCACTTCATGGAAGACTCACTAACTTTATTTATTTAAAATTTTTTAAATACTCATCTGTATTTTGCTACTGAAGTTGTTGTTCTTTTTTATAATTTTTATTTAAACACAGTGATATACAAAGTTTTTCACAATACAGTTGTTAGGAAGATTCATCGTTCAACACCAATCCCACCACCAGTGTGCCCCCCCACCAAAGACCCTCATTTCCCACCCCCATCCCATTCCTGCTCCCTTAGCCAGAACTAATTATATTGACCATTAAAGCCTATATAAGAGAATGGTATTGATAAAGTCATGACTTTTTCTCTGGGTTGTTATGTGTGATTCTGGCTGATTTCTGTTCTTGCATTCACTTTCTGAGTTTCTCAAATGTGGTCGATTTCTACTGTCAACCCCAGGACCACCACCACTGCACCTATGGACGATACATTTAAAATCTTTTTCTCAATCTCTGTTTGAACTTGTCCTATGCATACCCTGAATAATCTATTCTATATATTTTTTGTTGGAGCTAATTCTCTAAATGCAGTTGATGAATATATTCTTTTTTTAAAAATATATTTTATTATACCACCATGAGATAAACAGATACAAAAATGTTCGCATTTGGGTTTCGGCCATACAGTTTTCCAGCACCATTCCTCCACCAGTGCCCGTTTCCCAACACCAATGTCCCCGATTCCCTCCCCCTCCCCTAGCCTGCCTCTATGGCAGGTTCTTTATCTCTTTTCTCGCTTTCTCTTTCTCTCTTTCTCTCTTCCTTCTCTTACATATTGAGGATTGTAATACATACACTTAGAGGTTATCATGTGTATCTTTTGCCTGTATTTAATGCTAAGTTCTATGTGGTTATAGCACTTTAGACAATTACTGGCACACCGTTCCCTTATCTGTCTTACCTAACCTCTGTTCCCACACATTTGTGGTAATTTCCACCTTTGACAATCCTCCTGATCCACGTTTCACCTGACCTTGGATGTTGGTATCATAATATGTATATATGTATATATAATATATACATAATAAGTACATAATATATACATAATACGTACATAATATATATATAATATGTACATAATATATACATAATATGACATATACATAATATGTACATAATATAATAATATATACATAATATGTACATAATATGTATATATGTATATATATTTATGTCGTGCAAATAAATGCAGTCATTCTATATCTGTCTCTCTCCTTCTGGCTAATTTCACTCAACATGATCTTCTCCATGTCCATCCACTTATAGGCAAATTTCATAACTTGAATGTATTCTTAGATAAAACTTAATGGAGATTATTAAATCTCCATTGTGCCATTTGAGCCCACTGTATAGGTAATTGTTGATATGTTCCCACAGACCACACATCATGCCCACACACTTGTGATTGTATTCCCCATACTTAATACTATAAAATGTGATGGGATACCTGGTACATAAATATACCAGACTTTGAGATATTGTGTGGTCGCTTTGTGGCCATGCACCACAGGAAAGAGGGCAGGAGCTCTTTGGTGGGGGTGGGCATCCCTGGATCATGGCCGACAGTCCCAGCAGCAGTTCTGGGTGGGCCCACCAGGCCTTCCAGAGGGGACCAAAGTGGGGGAAGGGGCCCCAGCTTAAGCTCCACAGGAGCCTACTGAGTTCATTTGCCAGGATCCACACAGCTGAGTTTTAAATTGGCTTCTCTCTTGGTTGGAGATCTGACGAGCTGTAGAGTCCGGACCTTGAAAATGGCTGCAATTATGGTGTATGGGTTTTTCCTGACTTCTGTGGCTCTATCGAGTTGGCATATGAGATCCAGAACATCCCCTTCCAGGATGTCTCATGGTTGGCCGAGCATGGGGGAGAGCTGGCAGGAGCTCTTCCGCCTCACTAACTATAAATATGAAATAAAAGATGTATTTTGCAATTTGGAGATAAAGCAATAGCTTGTGATTATATTTATTTTGTTTCTAATTAGAATGGACAGTTTAATCTTTTTCATTAGTAATTCATTTTGGGGGAAATTTATTTCTTTTGCTTTATTTCTACACTTTTAATTGTACTTTAGGTAATATGGTTATAATAATATTAATATTTATAGCTTTTATAAATAAAATTACTGCACCTTCACCATCATACCAAAGTGATGAAGACCTTTCACCATTATTCTAGTGCTAACTTCTGTCTGGTTCTTCCTCCCATTGCTTCTCATCATCTTCCTGGCCTGTCAATATTAGTGTTGCAATAAAAAACAAGGGCTTGTTTTTATTCATTACTGTCATTCCTTTGTTTTGTTTCTCATATACCACAAGTGTGAGATCATACAATATTTTCTTCCTTTCCCTCTGATTAAACATAATACCCTCCAGTTCCATGCAAGTTGCAGCAAGCTGCAACATTTCATATTTTCTTACTATTTCTTATCAGCTGCATACCATCTCATTGTGCAGATGTAACACAAGTTATTTATTCATCTCTCATGGATAAATAAATAAATAAATACGTTTATTACTGGATGTTGGTGCATAGAAAACAAAGATAGAAATTGCTGGCAGTGGGCCACATCTCTTCAAGTGCAATTGTCCAATCCTGTTTGTTAGGCATTCAAATGAATCAAGCTCACTGAGGTTTGTAGGGAGTTCAAGATGCCGCTCTCTCTAATGTTCATTGATTTAAAGAAAGCCTTTGACTGTGTTGAGACCAAAGCGGTCATCAAAGCCCTAGCCAAACAGTGCATTCAAACCCAATACATCAAGATCCTTCGTGAGCTGTATTATGGATTCACCACCAGGATCTCACCATTCTACAAGGAAGTGATCATTGATGTCAAAAAAGGGGTTCAGCAGGGCAATACCATTTCTCCAAAATTCTTCAGAGCCACCCTCGAGAACATCATATGACAATTATAATGGGAAGGAATGGGAATGAAGATAGACAGTTGGCAACTACACCACCTCTGCTTTGCTGATGACATCGTTCTAATACCACCCAACATTAGTGAAGCGGCCCAAATCCTGGCTGACTTTGACCGAGAATGTGGAAAGATAGGTCTACAGCTGAATCTCAACAAAACTATGTTCATGAAAAATGAACTAGTTCCAGAGGCCCCATTCATTCTCAATGGAACAAACATCTCTGAGTGCAGCAGTTATGTGTACCTAGGTCGAGAAGCCAACTTGATGAACGACCTAAAACCTGAGCTGCACAGGAGGAAGATTGCTGCATGGAATGCCTTCAAGAGCATCGAAAAAATAGCTAAAAGGACAAAGAACCTCCGGCTCTGGGCACATCTCTTCAACTCCACCATTCTCCCTGCATTAACCATTATACCACCGTGAAATATACAATAACAAAGATGTTCATAAGATGTTCATATTTGGGTTTCGGCCATACAGTGTTCCAGCACCAATCCCTCCACCAGTGCCCATTTCCCACCACCAATGTCCCCGATTCCCTTCCCCTCCCCTAGCCTCTATGGCAGGTACTTTATTTCTTTCTCTTTTTCTTTCTCTCTCTTTCTCTTTTCCTTCCCTTCCACATTGTGGATTACAATACATACATTAGGAGGTTGTTATGTGTATCTTTTTGCCTGTATTTAATGCTCAGTTCTAGGTTGGTATTAGGACTTTTGACAACTGTTAGCAAACTGTTCCATTCTCTATTTTACCTAGCCTCTGACTCCCACATGTTTGTGATAATTTCCATCTTTGGCAAGACCTCCTGATCCATGTTTCGCCTGACCTTGGATATTGGTATTGTAACATGTACATATATATATATATTTATGTCATGCAAATAAATGCAGTCCTTTTATATCTGTCTCTATCCTTCTGGTTAATTTCATTCAATATGACCTCTCCATGTCCATCCATTTATAGGCAAATCATAACTTCATTTTTACTGACAGCTGCATAGTATTCCATTGTGTAGATGTACCAAAGTTTCTTTATCCAGTCATCTATTCTCGGGCACTCTGGTTGTTTCCAGATTCTGGCTATTGTGAATAGTGCTGCTATGAACATAAGTGTCTTTAAATTCCACAGTACTGAAATTCTAGTACGAGAACATCAAATTAGGTGGGACAGTTACATAGAAGCCAACGAAACTCAATAAACAATAACACAGAAGGAAGGTTCAACTAGCAATGAACAGCTTAGTAAATACTCAGACAAAGACTCAACATACCTGTGGTGAGATATAACAATTGTTAAAAATTTTCTTTTACTGAAATAATACCTTTAGCTATTTGGTTGTAACAAGCAATATAAAACATATTATTGTGCTAAGGAAGCAGGCTTTGGGATGTTCAGGAAAGTGGGGACTATGGTGGAGGGAAGGTCACTCAGGTGGTAGAACTGCTGTTAGAATGCCAAAATCCTGTAACAACTGGATTATGAACAGCTTTCTAAACCACAGTGTTTAAATAAAGCATTAAAAATATTTTGACAGGGATGCAGTGAAAAGGGAAATTTCATTCACCACTGTTTGGAATTTCATCTGGTCTAGTCTCTAAGGCAAATAAATGGGATTTATCAAAAAAAAGTAGGAATAGAACCCCTATTTCACACAGATATCCCACTGCTAGGTTTCTATTTACAAAAAACAAAATCCATTGATTCAAAAAGATATATGTAGCACCTGTGATCATTGCAGGCTCCTAGTACAAAGGCCAGGATTTGGAAATAACCTAGAAATCTAATAACAGATGAATGGATAGAGCAGTTGTGGCTTACATACACAATGAAATACTAAGTAATCACTGGAAAAAATAAAGTCATGAATTTTAGGGCAACTTAGATGAAATGGGAGGGTATCATGCTGAAAGAAATAAGAGGAAGAGTAACAAATATATGATGATCTCGCTCACCTGTGATATATAGATAAATCAAGAGTATGGATAATACCAATCAATAATAAGTCTTAGATACTATGCAAATAAATGCAGTCATTCTATATCTGTCTCTTTCCTTCTGGCTATTTTCACTCAACATGTTCCTCTACATGCCCATCCATTTATAGGAAAATTTCATAACTTCATTTTTCCTAACAGCAGCATAGTATTCCATTGTGTAGATGTACCAAAGTTTCTTTATCCAGTCATCAGTTCTCAGGCACTCTGGTTGGTTCCAGATTCTGGCTATTGTGAATAGTGTTGCCTCGCAACAAGCCAGATGACCCCACCCACTCCATGAGGGCCTCCATTTTCCACATCTGGACTTTCCCCCTCGTCAGAACTCCACCCAGTAGACCAGCCTATCACAGCCTGGCTCGCGTGGCCGCATCAATAAATGCTGGATTTGAATGACTACAAGAGTATGCTACCCACACGGCAGAGCCTGGCAAGCTACCCGTGTCATATTTGATATGCCAAATCACTATCACTATCACTATCCTCCCGTTGATCATCTATTTGCTAGAGCAGGCACCAGTAATATCTCCATATGTCCTGTCTCATGCTAGTAGAGCCCAAGGGCATCTGCTTGATCCAGGAACATAAAGAGCCTCAAACAATTATATTAGGTCATGGGAATGAACTAATATAATTGTTACTGGTATTTGCATTTCAAATAAAACAGGGCAGCTTGCCAGGCTTGCCATGCAGGTGGCATACCCTTGTAGTCACCTCTAAATATAGCAAATACCAGTATGCCAAATACCAGTAACAATTATAGACCTCATTCCCATGACCTGTTGGAATGGTTTGAGGCTCTTTATGTTCCTGGAGCAAGCAGGTGCCCTTGAGGATTCTTGCATGAGACAGGACATATGGAGATGTTACTGATGCCCACTCGAGCAAATCGATGATGAACAGGAAGACAATGATACTAGAATACAGACATGAGAGTACCAAGTTTGGAAGAAAGGGGTTAGAAAATTTAAGAAGAAGGTTCCTGTTACCACATCCCTGCTTTACACTGGCTGTTTTCAGTCTTTTTTGAAATATGCCATTCTCACTGGGGTGACAATATTTAATTGTCATTTTGATTAGCATTTCCCTAGTAAAATTGACTTTGACTCTTTTTCATAGGTCTACCAGAACATATGTTATCTCTTTTCCCCATTTCTAATAGAGTTATTAGATTTTTTTTTTGGGAGGGGGACAGTTATTGTTTAGCTTTTTGTTTTTTATAGTTTGAATATTATAGTGTTTTATTTGATGTATTACTGAATCACTGTATCACTGTCTTCCCATTCATCATCGATTTGCTCGAGCGGGCACCAGTAACATCTCCATATGTCCTGTCTCATGCTAGTAGAACCCAAGGGCATCTGCTTGCTCCAGGAACATAAATAGCCTCAAACCATTACATCAGGTCACGGGAATGAGGATATTACCATGACCAAATACCTATAATTGTTACTGGTATTTGGCATATCAAATATGACATGGGTAGCTTGCCAGGCTCTGCCGTGTGGGTGGCATACTCTTGTAGTCACCGCTAAATCCAGCATTTATTGATGAACCACGCTGCCGCAAGCAGTTGCGTGAGCCGGGTTGCAATAGGCTCTTCTGCTGGGTGAAGTTCTGATGAGAGGGAAGTCCGGATGTGGAAAATGGTGGCCCTCATGGAGTGGGGGTTGTCTGGCTTGTTGCGAGGCTTTGCCGGGGTGGCGGGCCAGGGCTAGAACCCGCCATCACTCTCAGGTGCCTCGTGAGCAGCTGGGCACAGGGAGAGCCGGCAGCAGCCCTGCCCCGTGTCTGTGAGTCTCTCTTGATGTATTACATGCAAATATTTTTACACATTTAGAAATGTGTTCTTTAATTTTAGACAAAGTTTCTCTTGCCATGCAAAAACTTTTCAGTTTTAGAAATCCCATTTGTTTTTGTTTTCTTTGCCAATGGAGTTCAAAGGTACCTCAAAGTTCTATATTCTGTAGTTTTGCTTGCATTTCTGTCAATGTAATTTATGGATACGTGTCTAATATAAAATTTTTTAAAGAATTTGTTTGGTTTTTTTTTTTTTAGAGATTTTTTAAAAAATTTCATTATAGGACCCATGATTTACTAATAACAACAGAGTTTTATGAATAAAGCATTTTAGGACCAAGCCTTCACCAGTGTTAGCTTTCCTCTACCACTGTCCCAGTTTTACTGCATGGAGCGTGATGTTAGTTGTGGGTTTGCTACACATGGCCATTATGATCATGTTTTGGTTTTGTTTTTGGTTTTGGGGCCACACCCATCAATTCTCAGGGATTCCTCCTCGTTCTTGCCTCATGAACCACTCCTGAATGTGATCAGGGGACCATATGAATGTAACATGAATCAAACGCAGGTTAGCAGTGTGCCAAGTCAGACACATCTACATGTCAGCCTTGTGAGACGTCAAGCGTATCTCTCTTTTGTTCGCACGATAAAATTGGATTTTGTTTTCTAATCATTCAGTCATTCTATGCCTTTTCATGAAAGAACACAGTCAATTGATATTTAGAGAAATTATTGATACATAAGAATTTGTTGCAGTTGTCAATGAGGATTTTGGTTGTTTGTGCCATTGACCTTTCTTTGTTATATATGAGGCCATTCAATCTTCCTAGCAGAGCTGGTCTAGATGTGACAAATACCCTCGGCTGATATTTTTTCTATTTTTGTTTTATTATAACACCTTGGGGTAGACATTTATGAAGCTGTTCATGATTGGGTTTCAGTCATCCAATGTTGCAGCACCCATCCCTCCACCTCAAATATTATTTTTCACTTTAGTTAGGCACAATTGTTTTTAATATAACTAATGATAGGATTTCATGCACAACACTATATAACATCACTCTCTAACCCGGGATATCTACGTCCCTCCACCAATGCTCCAGTGTCCCCACTGTCTTCATCTGCCATCTCAACATCTGCCACCATGACAAGCCTCCTATTGAAAACCAGTTCTAGGTTTCTGTTTCCTTTGGGCATTTGTTATACTCCTGTTTTATTTATTTATTTGCCACTGAAGCGAGAAATAATTATCTGTTTCTCTCCTTCTGACTAATTTCACTCAGCAGCATGATACTCTCCAGACCCATCCACAAAGCAACAAAAGACATTCCATCTTTTCTTACAGTCAAGTAGTATTCCATTGTGTATTAGTACCATACTATCTTTTACACTCATCAATTTTGGACACTTAGGTTGTTTCTAGATTTTGGCCATTGCAAACAGTGTTGCCATAAACACAGAAGTAAGTACAAATGTCTTTTTGGGATAGTGTATTTGGGTCCTTGGGGTTGACATCAAGAAATGAAATTGCTAGTTCAAAAGAAAGATCAATTCCCAGTATTTTCAGGAGTGCCATATTGTTTTCAAAAAGACTGGAACCATTGACGTTCCCACTAGCAAAGAATGAGGTCCCCTTTTCCCCACATCCCTACTAACACTGGTTGTTTCTGTTTGTTGTGATGTGTGGTGCTTTTACTGGTGAGAGATGATATATCAGAGTTATTTTGATTTGCATTTCCCTGGTAAGTGATGTAGCTATTGCTTATCTGAGGATATTTATATTAATCTTTCAAATCTGAATGATAACTTTGCTGGGTGGAGGATTCTTGGCTGGATATTATTTCTATTCAATTATTTCAACATATCACTACACTTTCTTACTGCTTATGAAGTTTTATTTGAGAAATATAATGTGAATGCTATTTTTTCCTTGTATTTCGGGCACAACTTCTCTCTCTTTAAAGAATTTATCTCTGTCTTCTTGTTATTTTTATTACAATATATCTTGGTGTTCTTATGTTTGGGTTTAACAAGTTGATGTTGGTATATAGCAGTGGTGGCCCATATTTATTTAACACAAATTGTAGTGCTGGCATCAATATATTTATTTGATTTGAAATTTTCAGGTCTCCTGGATTAATGCACCTATCTGCAGACCTCTTCAGATTGGGAAGTTCTCAGCAATTATATCTTTATTTTATCATTTTAAGCATTTATATATCTTTAATTGGTCATTCTTTTCCCTTCCTTCTTTCCTCTTCTGGAATTTCTGTGATTGGATGGAGATATGTACAATATGTACCGTGCCTTTGAGGTCACAGATAACCAAGCTCATTGAGGTTTCTAGGAAGTTCAAGATGCCGCTCTGTCTCACATTCATTGATTTAAAGAAAGCCTTTGATTCTGTGGAGACTGAAGCCACAGTCACAAGCAGGGCTTTCAAACCCAATACATCAAGATCCTTCGTGAGATGTATTACGGTTTCACCACCAGGATCTCACCATTCTACAAAGAAGTGATCATCGATGTCAAAAGAGGAGTTTGGAAAGGTGATACCATTTCACCAAAACTCTTCAGCGCTACCCTCTTGAACATCATGTGACAATTAGAATGGGAAGGAATGGGAGTGAAGATAGATGGTCGGCAACTACACCACCTTAGCTTCGCTGAAGGCATCATTCTAATAACACCAAACATTAGCCAAGCGGCACAAATGCTGGCTGACTTTGACCGAGAATGTGGAAAGATAGATCTACAGCTGAATCTCAATGAAACTATGTTCATGAAAAATGAACTAATTCCAGAGGTTCCATTCACTCTCAATGGAACAAACATCTCTGAATGCAGCAGTTATTAGTACCTAGGTCGAGAAGTCAACATGATGAATGACTAAAACCTGAGCTGTGCAGGAGGAAGAGAACAGCATGGACTGCCTTCAAAAGCATTGAAGAAATAACTAAAAAGACAAAGAACCTCTGGCTCCGGGCACATCTCTTTGACTCCACTGTTCTCCCTGCATTAACATACGCCTCAGAGACCTGGGGTCTACGAAAGCAGGATGAGAATGCTATTTGGGTCTCCCAAAGAGGAATTGAAAGAGCTATGCTTGGAATATCACACCTCACTCAAGTGAGAGAAGGAATCCTCAGTTCTGACCTCTGCCGCTTTCCACAGTCAGGGACACTGTCTCATTTGCCAAAGCATCAAACATAAGATGGGCTGGACATGTAATGCGATTTGGAGATGCCCGCTCGACTAGAGCTGTTACCAACTGGATCCCACAGGATGTCAAAAAGATCACGTGACTTCCCACCTACAAGATGGTCAGACTTTTTGTCAAGACCCTAAATGAACAGTTCGAGGCTCTTCATATTCCTGAAACAACCAGATGCCATTGGGCTACACTGGCACGTGATAGTGTCAAATGGAAAATTTACTGGTACCTGCTCGAGTAAATTGATGAATAACGGGATGTCAAGTGACCAAGTGATTACTATTTTTGAGCCACACACAGCAGAGTGTGGCTATGTGTTCTAACACCACGTGGTATTCTTGGCTTGTTGCTCAGAGTTCCCTTTCCGGGAGACCCTAGGGTGCTAGAGATCCACCTGGGCTTTCTGCACTTAGAATATGAGCTGCTGACATTTGAGTCATAAGTTTTGCCCTGATTTGTAAATGTTTTAAGTACACATCTAACTTTAATAATTCAAAAGGACTTAAAGCTGACCAAAGTCACATGTTAAAGTGCCGGACATCTCTAAATTAGGGGGAAATGCCAATCAAAATGTCACTACCACTATGAACATTCTTGTATATCTCACAGTGGTATAATAAAAATATTTTTTAAAAATGTCACTACCACTTCATACCAATGATATTGGCCTACATGACAAAGACTGGAAACATTAAGTGCTAGTGAGAATGTGATGAAAAGGAACTCTCAACCACTGTCAGTGGAATGATTGGTGCGGCCTCTTTAGGAAAATGGTTTGAACTTCTAAAAATATTACTACTAAAATTTACATATTATCCTGCAATCCCACTCCTGGGATCTATTTAAAGAACACAAGAACTTTAATCCAGAAAGACATATGTACAACTTATGTTCATTAGAGCACTATTTACAATAACCAAGATCTGAAAACAACCAAAGTATCCAATAACAGATGAGTTGGTAAATTGCGATGTAGTCGCAAAATGGCATACTACTCAGCTGTGATAAAAGATGTGAGTTAAAGTAAAAAATACCAGATAACATAGCTAATATGAGGCATATAAAGAAACATAAAAAGGGACTAAACAATTTCCAGTGGAAACAAATCCTCAAACATGATCAACAGAACCTGGAACTGATTATTATTATTATTATATTATTATTAAACTTCTAATAATAATCTAACAAACTATTTGTTACCAAGATTATTCTTGAAAAAATTCTGGAGAAAAGCTTAATTTTAAATATTTATGTTAAAAACATTTCTATTGAATGCCCATATAATCTGCAGGTGTCAGACAGGAAATAGGCTTGTCTACACCCCCCCAGGGCTCTGCCCTGTGGGGCCTGCATGGTTGATGTTCTGACATAGACTGGGATGAACCCAGAGCCATGGCAAAGCCTGGCAAGCTACCCGTGGTGTATTCAATGTGCCAAAAACAGTAACAAAAATGGACCTCATTCCCAACGAATGGGTACGTTACTGACGCCTGCTCGAGCAAATTGAAGAACAATGAGAGGACGACAAGACAAGCCCATATAAACTAAAAAAAAGTTCTGTACACACTAGTAATTTGGTATTGTTGCAACATTTTCTACAATTCTTTTTCAGTGTACCTTGATTTTGAGACCAGATGTAGCCCAAAACAAAATAAGAAGCCCATCCCCCAAAATAAAATATACTGTGAATCTCATTCTAGAACACTGAATTGAGGATAATTTTGTGGACTCCATTTAAGATGCCTGACTTCTGGAACTATAAGATAATCACAACTTAAGATGATATATATATATAATGGAATGTTTCTGTGTTTCTGAAATATTCAAACACTAGAAAAAATCAGCAAGAAAAGCCAAGTGTTAATTTTTGGACTTGATCCACATTCTTTATTGTATTTTAAGTTCATCTCTTAAACATTTTCTACTTCTTATTTTATTTATATGTAATAGTTTTGTCACATGGAATGTTCTTAAATTGAAACTAAATGTCATATGGTTACTGCCAACAAAACTTCTGAAAAGCAAAGAAATGATGATCTAGTTAAACATTTCTGAAAAGCTGTCCACTTGGCAGAAATAGGCTTCTGAGCATTGCAGGTCCTAGGTTGGCCCTGGTAACTAGGTTTTTATTAGGTGATTTCATAAGTATATGAACATTTGCTATTCTCAAAATACCTTTCTGGGAGCCAAAAGTGATATGTGTATAGTCTAGATTGCTTTATTATCTACCACTACACACCTCTTATCTATCTATCTATCTATCTATCTATCTATCTATCTATCTATCTATCTATCTATCTATCTATCTATCTATCTATCTATCTATCTATCTATCTATCTATCTATCTATCTATCTATCTATCTATCTATCTATCTATCTATCTATCTATCATCCATTCATTCATTCATTTTTCTGTGTTGTTACTGTCAGAATACCATTGATTTTTCAAATTTTTATTGAATCACTGTGAGATATTTAGTTACAAACTTGTTTGTGACTGGGCTTCAGTTGTACAGTGTTCCAAAAACCATCCTTCACTAGTGCATATTCCCCACTGCCAATGTCCCCAATTTCCCTCCTTCCACATCCCCATCACCAGTCTGTCTGTAGGGTAGATCTCTCTCTCTCTCTCTTTCTCTGTCTCTGTCTCTCTCACTTTTTCTCTTTCCTTTTGACATTATGGTTTGTATGTCAGGCACTAAACAGACACTTCTTTTTAAATTAAAATATTATTACTGAGGGAATCTGATTTATAATAGCATTAACGTTTATGCTTTAAGCATACTAAAGCATCACCAACAAACTGCCAATATCCCTCCACCACACCTGCCACTTTTATTGAACCAAAAGGCAAGTCCGCAGATAACAATCTGCAGTTATGTTTCTTCTTTCAGTCATTGAAGAGGCAATCTCTGACCACTTCTAAGGTCAGACCTAGGTTTCAACGCATTTTGAATACTAAAGGACTGCAAAATGCAATATTTTTCTTAGGCTTCTATGCATTCTTTCATCAATTTAGATTATTAGCTTTTAAAGGAGGTGGCATACTGACACTACTTGCTCAGGAAATCTCAAATTTCTTTCATTATGAACATAAATAAAAATATGAAGATATGACAAGGACTAGATTAGATACCAGCTTGAATCATTGTAATGTGTGTGTGTGCTTGGACACTTTCTTTTTTTGGACATTTTGGATCACATCCGGTGATGCTAGAGGTTACTCCTGGCTCTGCACTCAGGAATTACTCTTGAGTGCTCGGGGACTCTAGGGGACGTCAGGAGTCAAACCTGGGTCATGTGCATGCAAGGCAAATGCGCTGCCTGCTATACTATCACTTTAGCTCCTCAAACAATTTATGTAATTGTGAGTTTTGTCAGTTTATGTATATGCACAAGACAACCTAAAACACATACCTACATGCTTCGGTAGCATGCATATTTTCTAATATTACAAGCATTAGTGATAATACCAGCAGGAATCTTGGACTGGCAGCCAGCTCCAATGCAGACATAATCTCCATTAAAACAACACTATGAGCATTTTGTATCACGTTCCTTTAAGACAACATACAAAGCACTTAGCCAAAACTCTTCCTAGTGATTGTATTATGTTTGGCAATATTTAAGTGTGGGTGAAAAGAATGAAATGTCCTTAGAATCTCTTTTAATTCTTCTTTTCATACTTTCCAATGAGACTGTGGGTCTCTCAACAAAGGTAAGTCAAGCTGCAGAGAGCAGGGAAGAGAGAAACTATGGTGCTGTGGAAACTTCTTGCTAACCAGTGCTACACAGTAAAACCAACCCAAACCAACAACAAGAAAAAATGTGCATGACATAAATTTATCATCTGTACATTTCTATGAGTTCCAAAATAATATAAAAGCGTATAATAAAATTCTAATAAACAGAATATTGCAGCTCTGAACTCTTATTTGGGTGAATGGTTTGGACAGAAATAAACACACAAGACATATTTTTAAATTTTATTTATTTTTTATTTTTTTATCTTTAACCCTCTATTCAACATTTATTTTGATTCTCTGAATTACTGGGTGACAACAAGTTAGTTAATATTGAAATTTTCATGCTTTCTTGATAAAGTCCAACTTTCTGTTGAAATGTCTCTCTTGTATTTAAGTTCAGAAAGAATAGTGTTTTTTTTTCAGCTGATGTATGTTTATTAAGATTGCAGGATATTTACTTGATATGAATCTTCCTAAATTTTTTTTTTTTTGCTTTTTTAAAATATTTTATCATACAACAGTGAGATATACAATTACAAAGATGCTCATGTTCGGGTTTCAGTCATACAGTGTTCCAGCACCCATTCACCCATCAGTGCCCATTTCCCACCACCAATAACCCCAATTCCTCCCTCCTCCCCTAGCCTGCCTCTATGGCAGGTGCTTTATCTCTTCTCTCTCTCTCTCTGTCTCTCTTTCTTCTCTTCCAAGACATATTTTTAAAGGACATATGCTGCAGCTCACCCACTTCACAAAGTTCAGCTCCTCAAGATGAACCCAGCGTGAGGTCAGAGCAACAGGATTCTTCCCTTGCACACTGCTGACCTGGGTTCAATCCCCAGCACTAAATACCATCCCCTGAGCTCACCAGTAGTGAACCCTAGAGCAGAGCCTGAAGTAAGTCCTGAGAACTGCTGGGTGTGGCTCAAACAAACAAAAACAAAAAGATTAACCCAGTGTGTTCATAACAGTACCATACTACGCTGAGAGCTGTTTTCTGAAGCAATTTGGAGTCTCGACTGCTCACCCAGTACTAATTTCCACATTTCGACAACCAGAATCTCACCAGAGGGAAATTTCTCCTGTTAAAAAATTTCCTCTTCTCCTTTAATCATTAAATGCTTTATTTTTCCCCCTAAGTGTTTATCTACAAACTCCAAGATTCAGTTACATCAGATATTTTTAGGTGCTTATATGTCATTTGTTTACTAATCAAAATCCAAGAGATAATTTTTGTCATTAATCTTCTCTAGTAAGAAAGATGAAAATAACCCAGAAGCCTTAAAACCTTGGAGGTGGGCATTTCACTCTTAAAAGCTTCTCTGTAGCTTCTCGAAGAAGATGATCAACTAACACAAAACTTTTGCATGATCTATTAATAGAGAATGAGGATTAATGAAGGATTATGTCATAATGAGTCTGCCTGCAGAGTAGCTTCGGTTCTGGTCCTTTGCTGCCAAAATACAGTTCTCATTTCCAACAAACAAAGTCTATCTGAGAGAAAGCACAGAGCCCCTTTAGAACTGGAAAGTCCTGTGCATAATAATGACTGTCTAACTCTTCTTTTGCCAAAGAGCTTCAGCACTTTCAATGTCATAGGTCAATGCAGTGATTCAGAGGGGGCCTGATCCTTATCTAAGCTTTTGCAACAAAATTAGAATGTGCTGTAGTCTTATTAAAGAAATGTTTGTTCCTCCATCAATGAGCTGAAAAGAAAGCAGCTCAATGTACTTTTGCAAATTACAGCAATAAACTGCTTGAATTAACTGCTTTATTACAAATATTTAATTATTCTGAGGGTTAAATATCCAACATTTTGGAAAGGCGAAATTAGCGGTCCACTTGATAATCTACTTCATTTAAAATCTGTTAGAAATGTGTAGTTTTGTTTTTATCTTTAAGCAATTTCAGTTTTCAGTTATCTTCATTGCAAATTCAGCCAGTTTCCATTTAGAATTTAAAAGAAGACATAAAGTCCCTAGTTGTTAATGTAAGTTGCTAAGAAGATGACATTTGTAATCTGTGAAAAATTGCAAAAGGAAGAATGGCTTTCATTCTCTAGGTACATAACTAACTATAAGAATGAAACAGGACCCAAGATAATAAGTAAATAAGAGAAATTTAAAGATTAAGAGAAAATTATTATTGTTGTCAAAATTATTACTGTTCAAATATTGTTTAAATATACTTCCCTTTAAAATAAAAAGTATAATGAATTAAAAACTTTACATTGAAAGAAAATTTAACAAATACATGTTGAACAAAAAAGAAAACTTCTCTCAAGGGAAGTTTTTCTTCCAACAAAACAAAATTCAATTCATTAATCTAAATCTGCTTTCATTTCCTAGTTCAGTGGTTGGTACCAAGGCAGATGAAAATTATTTGTAAAAACTGATCATTTTATCTGGATTATATTCTTAAAAAATAAGAAAGTAGAGAGGATTTTGCCAAAGAAAAAAGAAAAACATCACAATGGCAGAAAATGGATCAACCCAGGATATTGCTTCAACAGAGGGACATATCAAAGCGTTATTATAGTCTCTCTCCACTCAGTGTTTGGATTCACTAATCTACATCACTAAATTGACCATTCATTGCCAGAAAATCTGCCATGTAGGTCTCGACTTTCATAGCAGCTCTTAAATGTGTATTCGGAAACTACAAAGTGCTGAATATATTTTCAGTCTTTTTATACTATGATTTACAACTAATGACCTTAAGCAATGTCATGCATGTAAAACAAAATTATGAGACCACCCTGATTTAGAGCCGAATGAAGGTATAGAATCAAACTTTATTATCATTCAAATTTAATATGGGTTGTGGAATAACAACTAAAAAATTCACAGGAAAAGAGATAAATTAATTCATAGTTTTACTTTGGGAAAAATATTCTCCACTTGAATTTTGCTATTACCGGCTCAGGGTAAGTAAGCAGACAATTATATAAGCTTAATGCCAAAAGTAATAAAGCACTCGCTGCACACATTCAAAAAACCTTGTGCCACATCAGCCAGTGCCTGCAGGGATAAAACATTTATCAGTTGCTCCTTAGAGCAATAGTGGGTTTGAAAATTTGGCTGCCCAGGCTGACATTTAGTGAAATCATAGTTTTTGCTTGATTCAGAACCAACACAGGAAACGCTGATACTGGGATGACTCCACTGGCACCATGCCCCTGATACCCACTGAACTGCGGGCTACTTTCTGTCCCACTACTTCCCATGAAAGAAGTCCTTTTACTTCCCTGCTATAGTTGGCACACTGCCCTTTTCACAGACCCAACGAACCGTCATCTTGGATGTAACAAATTAGTACATTCTCAGAATAATAATAAGTGCAGGCATGAAAACACTATTGTTTTTATTTGGGAATGAAGTAACTCATTTTAGCTGGGTGACTTTTTTCAGAGTAACACCACAAGACTTTATAAAAAAATCTTTTCTGAAAAGAATGGTCAATTTCAGGAGAGATATGGCACATGATTCTCCCGCAAAATCAAGGAAAGGAGAAAGAACAGAAAAACTGGCATTTGTGGCAGAGTATTTAAAAAAGAAAATAGAGATTTAAGGGAAATATAAATGTAAAACAAATAACTTGTATTTCAAAGAACAATTAGACAATAAAGAATGGGAATGTGTGCAATATAGTTTATTTTTTTCTAGGTTAAGATCTACTAAATGATTTTTCTACTTGGTTCTTGCAAAAATTATAGCTAAAATTATTATAAGCATCAGAAATATTAGAAAAAGTAAATGTAGAATTTATTAAAACACTAGGGAATAACATAAACATGTTTTCATATGCTAATGAACATGTCAAATTTACTTTTAGTTTTCAAAAATAATCCCTTACACTACAGTATGTGTGTGTGTGTGTGTGTGTGTGTGTGTGTGTGTGCACTTCCATTTTCAGGGGTTTAGTATGTTCATAATGTAAAGAAAAAGTTAACATTTATTCTAAAAAAGCACACTCCATCTTTCCATTCTCGAAACCCTGAACAATACTACTACCAATCTATTAGTATTTATGAATGTTTCAGCTAGATTTAACTGAGATTCCAGTAGAAACTCTACCTTGAAGCAGTTTAAACTGTTAAGAAGTATAAAAAAGTAAAGTAAATAAATATATTTTTGATATTCTAGATATTTTGCAATTTAAACGTCAGCTGAAAATATGATTATGATCTAGAAATGAAACATAATCTATTCTCTCTTTGCCTTCGTCCTGATCATTCTAAACAAATCATGTTATTCCATGTAAAAATGTACCACAGATTTACAAAACTTTCTGGTTCAAATGAGTTCAAGAATATCTCATTATAAATGGAGACAGCCCTGGAAAGGCAGCCAAGCATGACTAAAAAGATCACTCTTTTACACAAAAAATAGCCTTCTTATTTTACTCTTTGTTGAGAAGACATTTGGGCAGCCACAGGGGGAATACATAATCTACTTTTATATTCAAATCATTTATTTGGAAACTCTATGGCTATAATGATTCTAAAACAATTCTGGATTAAATATACATCTTACGTGGGTTTATGGGATCTCAATTATTGACTTGTTTTTCATGTGCTAACAATGATTTTGGCAATTATTTTTAAATGATAAAAATATTCATACACTCCCAAGAAAAAATTTTATTAAGTAAAAATTATACCTGAAATAAAATAAAAGGCATAAAAGTGACATAGTTCTGTAAATAGTGTTACATCCAGAGTCAACTTTGAATTTTGCAGTCTTTCCATAGAGCAATCTAGCAATGTGCTTTCCTGTACATTCCAACACTATCTGGTAACAACGTGTCGAAATTATGGCATCACAAATTGCCTTTATATGCAGACAAGTAGCAAATATTAGACCATTTCGAGATTTTAAAAAAGTCCCTCTACATAAACGTGCTCTTATCAATCTCATAGATTTTGATTTTGTGTTTTGATAATGAGGTTAATAATATGAATTTTCAGTTTTGGTAAATTTATTATGTTTCTACCCCCCACCTCCCAACACTCCTTAAGCCAAAGATCACTCCAGCAGCAAGTGATGTTTGTTCATTTACTGAGTAAGACACTGTTTCTTTCATTCAGTTGCTCAATATCCAAGATTATGTAACAGCAGAGCCTAGCGTACACTGAGGGAGGAAAAGCTTAAAGCAATTAGTTTCCTTCTGCGTACTTCAGCCCTCCTTACTTAGGTCTTAAAAAAAACAGGCAATCATACAATGAATTTCAAGCAGCCATACAAAGCATTTAAAAAACTGTTTCTACAGCCTTAATTTCCTTTTATCTTTGTGTAGATGAAAGAGAGGAAGTAGCTTTCACCTCCCGGTCCTATAATTGATCAGTAGATAACCTAGAAAGTTTTCTACGCTTTCCACCTCAGTGGAAATTTTCCTTCCTGTGTGTTTTCCCTCTGACTTTTCAAGGTCCAAACGAGGTCTTTCCCGCTCTGATACAGGAAGACCAAAATGTAAAATGTCGACTTGTCTTGCACATTCCGGGTGCCTCCCTAGACTCCGCCACTCTCTGGGCAGAGCAGAATGAATATCTGTGCTAATCACACATTTCAGGACAAAGGAACTAATTCATGGGGGAGGGGGAGACCACACACCATTTATAAGGTTTGTTCCGTTTACAAGAAAACTATTGTCAATGCTTTGTTGATTCATTATGAATGACCCTGCGTGACAAATAACAAGCGGCCACCTCCTTGCTGAGTCTCACCAGAACGCTTCCTGCGTCTGAGAGCAGCCCAGGAACGGCTGGGCTAATTGTTATTTAAGGAAAGTGAAGCTGTTGGTCCACGAGATAGCTCTGATCACAGATACAGCCATCCGGTGGAAGGAAGATTTGATGGCACTGTGGCTCTGGTCCCCAAAGATCACGCACAATAGCACAGTGCTGGCAACTGCCATACAAAACTGATGTGAAGGACCAAATTCCGCTAGAGGGGAGTGAAAAAAGAGCCCGAAAGGATCATAGAGAGGCCGACTCTAAGCAGGGCCCCACCACTAGGATATTTTAGTAGCTACGAAATCATCTTGTCTCCCCCACCTACGAAATGGGACTAAAATATTTTTTAAAAGGAAAATCACCTTAAAATCTTTTGTTGGAAAATGCTCTCCAGTGAACAAGTATTATCTTCATCATCCACTGAACCTTTGTACTTTTTCCCCCTCTGTCCCGAGGGAAATAATAAATTGACATATTTTCTATCATCAGAGATCCTTTTAAGACCACAATGTGATTGCACTCCAGTACATCTCACACTTAGACCCATTAAAAACACACAAAGGGGTGGAAAGCAGGGAAAGAAATAGGTAGGTATAAAGGGCAGCTCGGATACACTGTTGTACAACACGGGCGCTCGCGCCCACCCTGCCCCCCGCCCTCTAAGATGGGGAGTGTAACCACCGCACAAAGAAGCGGGCAAATGGGCCCAGCGCATGTTCCAGTTGAAACGGGCTGCTCGGTGGGTGAGAACACACAGATTGCTCTCCCGAGTGGCCATTTGATTGCAGATCAGCCATGTATTCCCCTACTGCTTCAACAACCCTGAACGGTACAACATATCTTTTAAGTGGTTGGTTTAGTTGGAAACACGGGAAGGAAATTTGCTCCTCTTTGAGGCGCCTATACAGCCGCTTACGCTTTTTTCTTTTACCTCTTCCTTTACGGAATAAAGGGATCTTGAAAAGAAACTCAGACCTCCATCTAGAAAAAGCTCCCTGGTGACCAGAGAAAGAAAGAATCCTCCGCTTTACCTTCCTTTTGGTTTCTAGCAGCTACGGGATTTCCCTAGGCCACCAAGTGGTTGTGAGAAGAGAAGGGAGAAGGGAATCGAGTTTCCAGGTGGGGAGGCGCATTCTTTGAGCTTTTTGATACAGGGCTACTTGGTAAATGTCTGTGAAGGGCATTTTGGCTGTTTCTATGTAAGTCGGAGTCTCTGGAATCTAATCTATGGCCTGTGTATGTGAAATGACTTGTATAAGAAGTTATTTTTTCGAGTCCCATGACAGATGACTAGAAAAAGAAGCCATGCCTGAACACAAAAGAATACTACTCAACTTTAAGAAAAGATGGAATCTTGAGGCCAGAGATATGGTCACGGGGGTAGGTTGCTTGCACTATGCATAGCAGTTTCAAGATTCTATTTCCGGCGCACCAGATAGTTTCCTGATTCCTACCAAGAGTGATCCCTGAGATAGTAGTAAGCCCTGAACATTGCTGGGTGTGGCTCCCCAAGCAAACAAACAGCAAGAAGATGAAAGCCTAGCTTTTGCTACTACCCAGATGGAGCTGAAGCGAATTGAGCTAAGCAAAATAAGTCAGAAGAACAATAAATGCCGAATGATTGCGCTTGTCGCATGTAAAGCAACAAACCAAGGAAATAAACAAAGTCAAGATTATGAACAGAGGTTACCGAGGGGTGTGGGGGTCGAGGGTGGCGAAAGCATCCTGGACTGTAGTGGAGAGCCATGGCACTTCGTGGGCATGCTCTGGTAACATTGTATCCCTACAACATATAAAAATGTATACTCTTAAAATTGTTACCTTAAAGCAAAAAACGTAAAAAAACAAAGAATCTTATTAGAGAACCATTTATAGCAGTAAAGATGGGAAATACTTTAAATATATATCTATTCAGACTAGGATAGAAAGATAATGAAAATAATACACAATGGAAAATGAATAAAAACTAACTTAAGTGATATCTGTCATTTACAAAAATGTGAGATAGAAAAATATTAATAGGACATTGTGTTTGTTAAGTGGAAAAAAAGGTACAGAAGATTATGCACTCCACAAGGCTCCTTGTGTTAAAGGAGGAAAAACTAGATCTTATATTTGCTCTTGAAATTTTCCAATGAGATCAATCTCCTGGCTGACACTTTGGGCCCTTTTTGGAGTGGAGGCAAATTTGTGCCTGGGTCCAAGGACCCAGCAGAAACACCCACCCTCCAGCATATCACATTGTCTAACAACTCTACTCACCATATTTTACATTACACTACCTACAGTTATATTTCCTGTCACTGGGTAAAGACAGGCAGTAAAGGAAAGGAGCAACTCCCAGCCTAATCCTTCAGAGTCTCCCAAGTGGGCTAACTATAAACATTGATTCTTAGCACAGCAGAAACACTAAAAACCCAGTGAGGGAAGATGTGGAGAAGCCCACCAAGTTCAATGAACAAAAACATTAGCAGGACAGGCCCAACCAACGCCAGCTAGCTCTCTAAATCTTGAATGACTTTAGTGACATCATGCTGGGGATATTTAATTAATTCAAAGAAACGAGGACCAAGAAAGAACAAGAAAGCATGAGAGCTGCAATGGAAAACTGCAACCAGAAACGATATAAATAAAGTGTATTGTAGATACTGTTAAAAAAATATCAGTAGAAGGTTACATCAGCGTGGTAATAGCAATGCAGATGAAGATGGATGAGCTCCAAGATGAGATGGAGGTAAATTCTAAAGAACAATAGAAGAATGAATGAAAAAAAAGTCTGAAAAGAAGCAATCAGCATAGCAGAGAATTATGAAATGATTCAAGAACAACAATATAGAAATAATTGGATTCCCTGAAAACAGGAAGGTAAATTTAGTATTAAGAATTAATAGTAAGGAAATCATAGATAAGAATTTTCCAGAGTTGAGGAATATAGGCAACCAAATAGAAGAAGCACAAAGGATCCAAAAAAATTGACAAATAAGAAGTAAGACAACTCCAAGACAAATTGTGTCCAAAATGACAAAACCCAAAGAGAGTTAGGATACTGAAAGCAGTAAGGCTCTAAAAAGAAACTTCCATATAAAGTAAACCCCATTAGATTCACAGTAGATCTCTCAAAGGAGACTCTATGAGCCAGAGGAGAATAGAGTAATGCAATATAAAAACTCAATGAAATGAATACCTTATTAACAATATTCTATTCAGCAAACTTATCATTTAGATTTGAAGGAGAAATACAGTTTCATGGACAGACAACAGTTTAAGGAATTCATTGCCTTGCACATGGACGACCCCGGTTTGATTTCACAATTCAATTCCCTGGCATCCCATATGGTCCCCCAAGCACCGCCAGGAGTAAATCCTGAGTGCAGAGCCAAGAGTAACCCCTGAGCATTGCCAGGTGACACACACACCCGCAAAAAATGAAAAGACAAACTCCCCAGCACTTAGCATTGAGTATGGCATTCACTCATGACACTTATGGTTTCCTTCTACTAGATTAAGAAATGTCTGTTTACTCCTAGTTTACCAAGGTATTTTATATATCTTCATTAGCAAATTAACATTTCATCTATATTAAATGCTCTATGTTTCATCAGGTGTTGTTTGTATTGCATTCATAAAGATTTTTATTGTAACATTTACTTATTAATGCAGACACTAAGCAGTTTCTATAATATTTTAAAATATAAAGTCAATATTCCCTTTGTTTTTGTTTTGCTTTGTTTTATTTGGGGGTTACACCAGGTATTGCTCAGGGTTTACTTCCATCTCCGCTCTTAGGGATCACTCCTGACAGTGTTTGGGGAACCTAGGTAGTGCAGGAGATCAAACTTGGATCAGGCAAATGCAAGGAAAGCAGCCTGCCAGCTGCACACTCTCTCTTTGGTTCCCAGGATTCCCTTTCTTGGGGTAATACTCACTTTCATAGTCTATTCAGATTTTCTCTTTTTTTTCTTAATTATTTTCACTAATCGAAATTTATATTTGTAGGATTCACCTATTTCACATAAATTTTAAAATGTGTGAGCACAAAATTATTCATAGTATAAGTCAGAAGGAAAAGGACAGATATAGAATGACTGCATTCATTAATGGGATATAAATATATACCAGATATATATTTATATACCAGAGTATATATTCTGGTGTATATATATATAACCCCTGAGCATTTCCAGGTGTGACAATATATAAATATATACTCTGATATATATACCAGCATACATTCATATATATATATATATATGCCAGAGTATATATTTATATTCCATTAATGAATGCAGTCATTCTATAGAATCTGTAAACTGATAAACCTAAAGCATTCAACATGAACAAAAGGAACCATTTAAAAATGAAAATTATCAGATAATATTAATAGTGGAATGAATCAAGGATGGTTTTTGTTCTGCTTTTTTAAGGAAATCATAGATAAGAATTGTCATAGGTCTAACTGTCAATCTTCCCATGAGGATGCATTTATTTAATACCTTAGCTAGGAAATAAAATATTACCTTGAACTTTAATTAGTTGTATTTGGTGAGTCTTTGGATGTATGGTTTGGGTGAGAGACAATCTTTCTCGAAAGATACTGTTTAGAGCAGAATTTAGGAAGCTTGTGAACAAGGCAGTGAATGGCACTATTAAACTTTTCTCAGAGCCAACACTAGTTTGAGAGTCCTTTAAGAATTCTCTGGGTGTTAGGAAACACTGTATACCAATTCTATTATAAAGAACATGTAGCCATCCATACTTACACTAAAGGATCACCTGATAACTGCCCTTAGGGCCCAGTCAGCCTTGTTTCCTAAAGGAATTTACAATTGATCAAGGTAGTGTTGACTTTCACTAGTATTGTTCCTATTGACTTGCAAATAACTGCACTTGTATAGAACAAAAATTCCCTGTACACAGTGTCTGGTTACACTGAGGTGATACACTTAGTAAGAACAGCTCTTGTTTTTGGTGACTGAAGATTTCTCTTACTAATTCTTCAGGTTTACTGTGCCCTTTTTTGGCTTCAATTGTAACTAGTACGGGTCCTACAGGCCTTTGTTCCCTAGACTCTCTTCTCTCTCTTCTTCAAAATGGAGTCTAGGCTCTGTCCCTCTATGTCCTTTCCCCCAAACTTCTGTCCTGAGATTTAATTCTGTATTAGTTAATATTACTGGAATCATATCCCACTTTTCCTAAAGCCCTCAAATTTTCAAACCGTGGACTGCTATGAGCATTTGAAAATGTTAGAATATATAATTTTCACTTCTATTAAAGTCTCTGACAAGGAAGTATGTAGTTTGCTAATGAAATTCCATACTTCTCTGATAAGTTATAGCTAAGATTTTGACAACTAGAGGGTTTTCTAGAGTCTGCAGGTCTTAATGGATCCCCAGGAAAAGAAATGTTCAAGTAGGTAGAAAAATTTGCTTTTTATATTGACCTCATACATTCTCAACAAAATTGGTCTTTTTAGCGTTTGGAAGAGTCTTATAATTAAAACAGTGGTTAATTTAGTTCAAACCAGAGTTTCCTACATTTGCTTTGTGATTTCCTCTAACTTTTGTATAGAGTCCCATAACTAATTCAAAGAACTAGTGATTCGAACCATAGCTTCAATCTAATGTAGTGACAAACTACTTTATAAACCAACATTTTTCATAGTAATACTATTGATAACATTATTATTTACTGAGCATTCTTTGTTAAGAGCTTTATAAGAACAACCCTCTTTTAAAATATTTTTATTATACCACTGTGAGATATACAATTACAAAGATGATCATGTTTGGGTTTAGGTCATACAGTATTCCAGCACCCATCCCTCCACCAGTGCCCATTTCCCACCACCAATGTCCCTGATTCCCTCCCCTCCCTAGCCTGCCTCTATGGCAGGTTCTTTATCTCTTTTCTCTCTTTCTCTTTCTCTCTCTCTAATTCTCTCTTCCTTCTCTTACATATTTTGGATTGTAATACATACACTTAGATGTTATCATATGTATCTTTTGCCTGTATTTAATTCTCAGTTCTAGGTTGGTATTATTATTTTCAACAATTATTAGCACACTGTCCCCTTCCCTGTGTTAACTAAACTCTGACTCCAATATGTTTGTGGTTATTTCAACTTGACAAGACCTCCTGATCCATGTTTCACCTGACCTTGGATACTGGTATCATTATATATATATATTTATTTATTTATGCCATGCAAATAAATGTAGTCATTCTATGTCTGTCTTTTTACTTCTGGCTAATTTCACTCAACATGATCCTCTCCATGTCCATCCATTTTAAGGCAAATTTCATAACTTCATTTTGCCTAATGGCTGCATAGTATTCCATTGTGTAGATGTACCAAAGTTTCTTTATCCAGTCATCGGTTCTCAGGCACACTGGTTGTTTCCAGATTCTGGCTATTGTGAATAGTGCTGCTATGAAAATAAAAGTGTGGATGATGTTTTATCTGTGTATTTTTGGCTTCCCAGGGTATATCCCCAGAAGTGGTATGGCTGGGTCAAATGGGAGTTCAATTTCTAGTGTTTGGAGGAATGTCCATATTTTTTTCCAAAGGGCTGTACCAGTCGACATTCCCACCAACAATGGATGAGAGTCCTCTTTTCCCCACATCCACACCAGCACTTGTTAGAACAACCCTCTTGCTTTTCAACTTTCTTGAGGTAAGAAACATTAGCATATTCATTTGGTACAATAAGGGGAATAAAACCAAGAGAAATTAGGAAAATGTTTCAAAATCAAACCAACATTAAATGGTAGTTATGATTTAACTATCTCTGGAGACAAATATTCCCCTTTTCTCTGGAATTCATGAGTCTCTTCATAATTAAAAATACAAATGGCAAACCCAGTGCGGGGTTAATTCAATAGGCTTTGTGCTTGTCTGCTTGCAAAAGACCTGGGTTTGATTCTGGCACTACTAGGATTTCTAAAGCACAGAGATGGGAGTAGTCACCATTCCACCAGGGTTGCCAACCACTTCCTGAAAAAAAAAGCAAACTCTATAGTGCTGTGCTATGAACTCTTCATGTTAACTTGTCATATAAAATACACAATCACCCTCACCCCTATAATGAAGGATCATTATCATTTAGGTTTCACATGTAGGCAAACTGAAATACCAAGAGGTTTGGAAAGATCTAAGAGGTCATTTTTATCACTTTTTCTTACCCTTCGTTCTTCCTTTTTGTTGTTTGAGGCTGTAAGCTGCATTTGGTTTCATTGCCAGGTTTTCCACATTTGGTTTCATAGCCAGGGATGGCACTGGGTGCAGTGTGGGGATGTTGCCAGGATTCAAACTCAAGTCTACAAGACAAGTGCTACCACTGAGCCACATCCCTGGGGGCCCCATCCTCATTTTCCAGTTCTGGGCACTTGTGCCTCAGGATCACCATGTTGAACCCCTTTGCAGATTTTAATTTCAAGCCTTACATTGACAATCCTAAGAAATATCAGCATGCACATTTTTTTCAGCAAAGGAAACAAGCTCATTTTAGAGACCATGAAATACCCACAGGTAGAATTGGAGTGTTTGTGTGTGTGTGTGTGGGGGGGGGTTAAGTGGTTCTTAGTTTTCAACCCAGGAGTTTTCTTTTCTCTGCTATTTTCCCCTCATAAGTCACCAATTTTTTAAAATTTTATTATACCACCGTGAGATATGCAATTAAAAAACTGTTCATACAAAATATTTTTTCTCCTTAAAGGTTAGTACAGATACAAGCTAATGTAATACAGTTAAGGAGGATGCCTTGTCAGCCTTGACCTGTAGAGTACAAGGATAAGAAGGACAGAGAAAGAAAATGAGGGGGAAAGAAGAGGCAGACATTTGTCGGGGATAGGATATGTTTAGGAGGGGTAGGCTGGGAAACAGGGCTCAAGGGCCTTGGGTACATCACTGGTGTAGTGGAATGGAATAGCCATATAGCAAACCACGGGGTAAGTAACAAGGGAAAGCAGGAGATCCAAAGCACAACATCCAGACTTTAAGATTCCCAAAGCCAAGCATACACACTGTGATGTTATGGCATCATATCTCATTGTGGACTTGCAGAATGCCGAGAAACAATATTATATATTCCTAAATTTCCATATTGGTTAGTACTCAGGGTAGGGGTGGGGAAAAGCTTTGGGATAATAGTAAAAGCACTTATTCTTGGGAATTTCAAATAACTAAGATGCCCAGAAATGGTTAATCAACTTCTTTACTAGAAAAATTTTACTTCAATTCACATTGAAAATCTTCTAAACAACCTATTTCATTATTATCACTAGAGAACAATTTGTCAAAACATGTCCAAATATAAAGGAAACAAAAATCACACACAATCCCAACTTGATGTGAGAACCCCACATATATGAAGAACATATTCCTGCCACTAAACATTTTTATAAATCATTTTTATACCTAAATGATGTTTATTACACGCACATACCAGGATTTATTGCAAAACTCTCCTATTGTTGAACATCTATATTATTATTATTTTTTTTTTGCTTTTTGGGTCATGCCCAGCAATACTCAGGGGTTTCTCCTGACTCTGCACTCAGGAATTACTCCTGGCAGTGCTCAGGGGACCATATGGGATGCCGGGGATCGAACCCAGGAACCCGGGCCGGCATGGGCGGGCTGCGTGCAAGGTAAACGCCCTACCCGCTGGGCTATCGCTCCAGCCCCCTATATTAAAATTTTAGTTTTCTAAATAACCGATAAATAGCCTTGTCTGTGCTTCTACTGAGCATTTTTGTTCATAAATTTAGTATTTGGGTCATTTATACGATAAGTACATTTTAAATATGCTGTGCATCTTGTATAGTTTGACTCTATAACGAAAAGGAAAACAAGTATGAAGTAAGATAGAAGGAAAGTTAAAAAGCTCCGATTCCCTAACATTTCTACAGTAGCCGAGACTCTGTATACTATTCTCGGATCTGGCTTTTCAGCTTTATCTCTAAATCCCTTCCCATGATAATGGTGGGGGAAGTGAATAGCTGTTGGTGTAGTGTTAGGATGTTGTTGCATGCTTGATGACCTTGCTGCCCTATCATTAACACTATTTTAAATCAGAGTGCTTCAAGTAAAATTTAAAAACAAAGAGATACAAGAATAAAGGTGTGAGTGTGGGCGACTAGCTAACATGTAACAGCGAGCTATGTGTATGAACAGTGCAGTGACTACTGATCACAGAGCTAGTTAGAGAACTGCGAGATCGGGTGAATGAGAGAAGGGGGAAAATTCTCTCTCCCTTATCTCTTTCCTTCCCTCTAGCCTCCCTCAAACAGCAGTCCAGAGGCTCTTGGGCGCTTTCCTTCTAGCACAGGAGCTTGCAATAAGTGAATAATTCATGAGCTTTTAGAGGAGCGGGCCTTTGCTCCTTCCCCTCTTTCTACCTAGAATCTCTGTTTCAGCCTAGCAAGTTCACGCTCATACCCCAGGCCTCGTCCTATACTCGTCTTAACCTCTCTGAGCTCCGACTTCCTTCCTGTGAAAGAGACTTCATGTTGCTTTTCTCATAATAATTTTGAGGATCAGCAAGGTAAAACTTCAACAAAAGCCAAAATAACATTTTTCCCAAACTTAAGAAGTACTGCTTGATAGTATTACCTGACATGCTATAACATCAGCATTGCATAATCAGCTTATAATAGTTCTATTTTATCTTTAAGAGACCCACAGTTTCTTGGAGTGGTGTAAATTGATGGCAGAGGTTAGAGTCTGGAAGGGAATTCGGAGGTCCTCTAACACTGCGCTAATCCTGTCTGGTGAATTAGTAGGCTAGGGTGTTACAATGAAGGAGCTGAGCCCCTATTCTACTGAACCAGAATCTCTGACAATGGAATTTAGGAAAATGCACTTTTATTAAACTCTTAGGTGTGTATTAAGCACAATAAAGTGTGGGAACTACTCATTACAGTCTAAACCTTGGGTCTTCCAAAGAGAGAACAAGGTCATAAAAGGTTAAGTAATTCTCCTGTCAGGAAAGTGTTCAAGCCCATCTTGTTTGTGGAATGGAAGAATTGCCATATCTCACATCACCAGTAAAACACAAATGATTTCAAGGATGCTTCAATGATGCTATGGTTCCAAGCTTTTGTACTGGAATAAAGGGAGAATGAGAGCTCAGATCAGGCTTAAAATCTGATTCCAGATCTGTTAGCAGGAAGATTGATCAAAGTTCGACTTAATTTTGGTCTCTCGTTTATGGCAAAAACATGAATCCCAATGAAGAATCGATCTCAGTCACTGAACAGCAAGTGACACTCCTTTAAACGCACATCCACACCCCTTAGGACAAAGAAACTTGCTCCTGAAAAAGACATTTCTATTTTCTCTTGTCTATTTAATTTGACATTTGTCTTCTGGCAGAAGATGCATTATTGAAACAAGGAACAGAGAGGATGTCTCCTTCCTTTTGGAATCACATGAAGACATTTCATTTCATTTTATTTTAGGGTGAGCGGATATTTGAGTTGGGGGGAAGATTTCCGGTATAATTACTTCTGAGACACTTATTTCCACTTGAGGACAAGCCATACAAGAAAATGAAGCCCATTCTTAATAAATCAGACTATTCATCTTATTCAAGACCATTTCTATTTTTAAAAATGGACACAGTTGATTCTGAAGTCCAACACAACGGTGGTACTAGACTACCGCACCCACAGATTAAATCATATAATTACAACAGAACTTCAATTTTAAATAAACAAAATTGAGATTTTTTTAAAAAAGAAGGTAGTAGTGCTGTATTTCTTAGTGAAACACATGGTATGTTTTCTAAATTAAAATTTTAGCCACAATTTCTACTCTGAGAAATAACAGTTTTGTGTCTGTAAGGAAATCCCTGAGGGTAACTATTTGTTATTGTTTCCATAATACTATTACTTAAGAGAAAAAATATTACATAATACTATTACTTAAGAGAAAAACAATTAGGGCAAGTAGGTCCCCCATATCAGGAAGGTTACCTTGTACTGTCAGTTTGGCAGCAGTCTACCAGTGGGACAGTTTCTGGGAAGGGATGCCATCTGTCTACACAGGAGGCCACAGACTTGGCCAGACTTCTGCATGATGGAGAGAATTTTCCAGAAATAGTAATTTCCTACTTTGTCTTTATTCACAATCATATTGCCATAGACTGGGATAATCTCCTCAACACTGGAAGTACACAAGTGATGTCGGTTCACCAAAGAGTACCCTGATAGCAAAATTCATGTCAACAAAAGGATTGTATCTTGAGAAACATACCCTTTCGGGATTGCCAGGAATATCCGTTTCCGTTCTGCATCTCTTTCACCACCACTCTCACTATTTCCACCCAACCATCAATCCCTCCTTAGTCTACATGCATCATCTCATTTGATGCTGACAGAAACAGAGCTTATTAGTATCTGTTGGATTTGGGCTTTGGAATGTCATTAAAGAATCAAAAGGCAAAACGACCCCACACTGCTTTCTCATCCAACAGAATTTCAAAATCCGATTTTACTCTTAAAGTTCTCAAAGATATTGTGGCTAGTATATAGTTCAAGAACTGCTAAATTACTTAGAGCACTTCTCAAGATGAGGCTGCTAGATTATGCATTCCTTGCACAAAGTGAAGAGTATGTTTTCCTGTGTGGTATATTTCTCAGTCAGTGAATCCATTCATAGTTCATACATGTGAGGCTGATTTCATCAAAAATGTAGGTCATGAATGTGCAAGGATTTTTTTTCAATCTTTGCACAATAATCACAGAAGGTATTCTGCATCATATTTTACCTGACTAAAAACTTTAGCATAAATAAGATAAAACTTCATTGGATACAGGATGAATAGCTTATAAATACTTAAGGGTTTACTGGTTTATCATTCATATGATGCATGTATTATACCTATGAACAAGTAACATTGGGCTGGGGAAGTGTCTGCCATGTGTGAAGTTCTGGGTTCAATCCCTGCCATGACCAACAAAATAAATTAAAATAACACTGGAAACTGAATTGGGCATTATCAGTTCAGCTACAAATGATACTTAGGAAGCTGATATTTCAATATTTTGCATCTTATCTATATATTTCAACTCTAGGTTTGCTTAGGAAAATGATCTAACATAAATATTGTATTTAACTCAATTTCTTCAAAGACAATGCTGTTACCCCACTAGAAAGAGCCCATTCATTTCCTATCTTCTAGTTGTGAATGAAATTAACTTGTATCTGCCAAACTTCATTTTGCTAATGAGACCCATTCTCTTAAGTTATTATAATACACCTCAATTCTAATTTTTGCACCAAATTTGTTGGCAATGTCAATTTTAACATTTTAGTTTGGCAATAATGCTAATTTTATTTTTAGTCAATATCTCAATGAGCTGTATCTTCCTTACTTTTAATTTTTCTGTTGCCAAGTTACCTAAGAAGATGATTTTTCAAAATATATACTTTCCTTTTTACCTTAGTATTGGATTGACATTATTAGACAGTTCACAGATTAATCTGCTAAAATTCAGATAGTTATTATTGATATTACAATAGCATTTATATCAATTGACTACTTTTAGAGGGTTAGTTTGGTACCACACCTAGCTGTGCTCCAGGCTACTTCTGATTCTGTACTCAAGGTTCACTCCTGGAATTGCTCTTTGGATCATATCAAGACCTGGAAATCAAATATGGCTTGGCTGAAGGCAAGGCAATTGTTTCACCCTCTATCATTTCTCTATGGCTTTGTCTATTTATTAAAATAAATAACTAATATATTGTAAACTGATGGAAACTACTGTGCTGACTGCCACAATTTCATCTATTTTCTATCCTATCATTGTCATTTCTGTTACTGGTTTTGGCATATCGAACACATATCGGACAGCTTGCCAGGACATCATTCTAATAACACCAAACATTAGCCAAGCGGCACAAATGCTGGCTGACTTCGACCAAGAATGTGGAAAGATAGGTCTACAGCTGAATCTAAAGAAAACCATGTTTATGAAAAATGAACTAGTTCCAGAGGCCCCATTCACTCTCAATGGAACAGACATCCCTGAATGCAGCAGTTATGTGTACCTAGGCCGAGAAGTCAACGTGATGAATGACCTAAAACCTGAGATGCGCAGGAGGAAGAGAGCGGCATGGAATGCCTTCAAAGGCATCAAAGAAATAGCTAAAAGGACAAAGAACCTCCGGCTCTGGGATATCTCTTTGACTCCACCGTTCTCCCTGCATTAACATACGCCTCAGAGACCTGGGCCTTATGAACTCAGGATGATAATGCTATTCGGGTCTCCCAGAGAGGAATCGAGAGAGCTATGCTTGGGATATCACGCCTCACTCAAGTGAGAGAATGAATCTGGAGTTCTGACCTCCATCGCTATTCCAGAATCAGGGATGCTGTCTCGTTTGCCAAGGCATCGAAAATCAGATGGGTTGGACATGTAATGAGATCTGGAGACAACCACTGGACTAGAGCCGTTACCGACTGGATCCCACAGGATGTCAAAAGATCACGTGGCCGCCCACCTACAAGATGGTCAGACTTCCTTGTCAAGACCCTGAAGGAACAGTTTGAGGCTGTTCATATTCCTGAAGCAACCAGATGCCATTAGGCTACATTGGCACGTGATAGGGTCCAATGGAAATGTTACTGGCGCCCGTTCAAGCAAATCGATGAATGACGGGATTCAAGTGATCAAGTGAAGTGATCATTGTCATATGACATATGGCCATTTAAAGTAAATATTAATTATATATTTAATGACTACACACCTAATTGGAAAATCTCATAAAACACTAATAAAAATTAAGAGAAAACAGTCTTTCTTGACATGCAATAATGAGATATAAAAAGTTCACAAGAAAAATTTTTAAATAATTTTAACCCTTTGAAATGTTACCTATTATGTTACAGAGGTTTTACTCCATTAAAAGTCATCAATGACAACCTCTTAATGTATGTATTGTAATCCACAATGTGGAAGGGAAGGAAAAGAGAAAGAGAAGAGTTTAAGAACCTGCCACAGAGGCAGGCTGGGGGGGGGGGGGAGGGAAACGGGGACATTGGTAGTGGAAAATGGGCACTGGTGGAGGGATGGTTGCTGGAACATTGTATGACCAAAACCCCAAATATGAACATCTTATGAACATCTTTGTAACTGTATATCTCAGGTGGTATAATAAAATATTTTTAAAAAAGTTGTCGATGATTGAGTTACACATAAAAATATAGAAATAATTTCATTTACTTTTAAATATCAAATATTCTGAAGGAAAAAATCTATAGCGATTTATTTTTTACGAAAGAGGAATTTGTAGTTACTTTATAATCCACTTTTTTCAGTAAAAAAAGGGAATTAAACTATTACAGGACACCTTGTTAAGTAATTATATAGCAACATCACCGTGCAATTAAATAGCCATCAGTCCCTGCAGCTGAGAAATTTCAGGTAATTATTCAAAGATAATTTAATAGGAGAATTACTGTATTCAAGCAAGCATTAGCTAGTAATCTACTTCAATTAAAGCATCCAATTAATTTCAGAACCTTGATAACAGTTGCCTTTGGCAAAACTCTCCTTTCCCCTCATTTGATCCGCCATATACAATATTCCTTAAACATTGTACAAAGTTAATTTACTTCTCTTAAAAGTACAATCTATTAATACCAGTCTCCTGGTAAATCTCTCTCTCTTTTTTTCTCTCTCTCTCCTCTCTCTCTCTCTCTCTCTCTCTCTCTCTGTCTTTCTCACCTCTCTGTGACTCATTTTACTTCCTACTCAATTTCTTGAGACTCACAGACATGGGGCAGAGCTGCTACTGGCTCTCCCTGTGTCCAGCCACTCACGAGGCACCTGGAAGGGATGGCGGGTTCTAGCCCTGGCCCGCCACCTCAGCAGAGCCTTGCAGCAAGCCAGCCGAACCCCCACTCCATGAGGGCCTCCATTTTCCACATCCGGACTTCCCTCTCTTCCCTCTCAGAACTCCACCCAGCCTAACACAGCCTGGCTCACATGTCCGCAAGTGGCCGCAAGGTTCATCAATAAATGCTGGATTTAGAGATGACTACGAGTATACTACCCACACGGCAGAGCTTGGCAAGCTACCCATGTCGTATTTGATATGCCAAATACCAGTAACAATTATAGACCTCATTCCCATGACCTGATGGAATGGTTTGAGGCTCTTTATGTTCCTGGAGCAAGAAGATGCCCTTGGGCTCTACTTGCATGAGACAGGTCATATGGAGATGTTACTGGTGCCCACTCGAGCAAATCGATGATGAGCGGGAAGACAGTGATACAGTGATACTCAATTTCTTACATAGAATTTTAGCAAGGTTGATTTTTTTTTTTTTTTGCTTTTTTGGGTCACACCCGGCCATGCTCAGGGGTTATTCCTGGCTCTGCACTCAGGAATTACTCCTTGCGATGCTGAGGGACCATATGGGATGCTGGGGATCAAACCCAGGCCGGCACAGGCTGGCCTCATGCAAGGCAAACGCCCTACCCGCTGGGCTATCGCTCCGGCCTGCAAGGTTGATTTTGGATCTGAAACACCAACTTCCTCAGAGAAGAATAGAAAATATCTAAGCAATTAATATTTCCAGATTGGACTTTGGATTTTGAATTAGCTTAATCGACAAACTTTCCTTATAAAAAGGATCCCATATACATTTTCATGATTATGCCTTTATCTGAATTTTCATATTTAGTAGTGAAAACCCCATATATTAAAGGCAGGTGAATTTTGGAAATGCATAGGAGAAATTGTATTTGGTTGTTTGAGCTGGTACTATACTTGCCTACTATTCAACTTTTCAAAGTGCCCCTTAATGGCCTTCCTGCATTGGGCTCTCCCACATTCACTCCAGGTTCTTAGATGATTCACTGTTTGAGTCTCAGGAACAGAATTGCCTGATGATCATTATCTATCTACGCAGTCCTGAGTGCCCTTTTGCAAGTTCTCTTGCTACGGATCTCTCAGAAAGGAGTACACAGACCTAGTATCTTCAATTTACTTGTCTCAAAACTGTAATGACATTGAAAGGTTGGCGATAATGGAAAAAGCATGTAGGTTTGGGCATTGCATTGCAGATGATTAGATATACAACAACATATAACAGACAGTCTACAACCATCAATTTCAAAGCAATGGGTTTCTCAGAGAAGCTAAGAGCCCTGGATAAGAAGGGACCATGCAGGTACCTGTAGATAGTTGTATTATTGCAGAATAATCTCCTCATATTTTCATATGGCAGCAAATTTCATCTTCGTAACTTTGGACCTTGATTGCCTCCCTTAGTACTATTTGGAGAAAGGACAGTGTGGGGCTTACATTCTTTTAAAAAATCCACTATTATCTTAGGGTTATGCCTATAATTATCAACTGGGTGGAAACATACCGCAAACATAAGCATCATATGCATCTATAAACAAGAACTCCCTAGCTGTCTCAGGAACGAAAACCCAGCACTCACTTGGTAGAGCAGGGGACAAAGTTATAATGGTTATTAGATGAAAATATATTGCTCAGGATGAACTGAATGAGGGAAAATTCTCAGGTGGTGGGTTGTATCCTGATTGTTATATAGAACCTTATAGCTATACACTGTTACTGTCTTACTTCTGGTTTTTGATCATTGGCACTGGTAACTGAGAACAGTCACTACTTCTCGTTTCAATTTTATTTATTGTCTGATAAATTCAAGGTTCAAATTTTCTCTATTAAATATACCATATCTTTCTGCTTTGGTCATTTTTCTTTTTTTTTTTTCTTTTTTTGGGTCACATCCGGCGATGCTCAGGGGTTACTCCTGGCTCTGCACTCAGGAATTACTCCTGGCGGTACTCGGGGACCATATGGGATGCCGGATTCAAACCCGGGCGGCACAGGCCGGCCGGCGTGCAAGGCAAACGCCCTACCCGCTGGGCTATCGCTCCGGCCCCTGCTTTGGTCATTTTTCAAGGTGATAAAGAACAAGTTAATTTTTCTATTACAAAGTTGTAATAGTTGTGATATAAATAGCAAAAGAGTTTTCAAAGTTCTTATTTCTTTCTTAGCTCATTAAATTCTCCAGGAGACTTAATATGTATTTTATCATGATAGGATTTAAGAATCTGAAATTTGTATGAGTGAAAATGTTTCGATGAGCCATATCACCTCAAGCAAGTTTCAAATCCAAAAAGGCACTCTTGACTTTGAGGCTTCTCAGTCTAAATTTGATAGACTGAGAATCAAATTTATCATCTATGATTATATCAGAAAATAGGTGAGCGAATAAACACTAGATACTGTAAGCCAACTACTTTAACATAAATGTAATAATTAAGGAGTAACTTTAGAGGGGTAGAAAGGAATTTGGGGTAACTGTTGGAGTGATGGGGATATGGGGTGGTGGGAACATTGTATGTCTGAAAACTTGTCATAAGCAATTAGAAAAGGGAATAAGAGAACAGAAAAGAGAACACACCAAGGACATCTAGCACTATGCATAGTATATCTTAGCTGCACAGTATATTTCTTATGTGAGCAAGTTCCTTTGCCTTTCTCCCCAGAACATGGTTTTGTTCTTTGTATATCTTGAATGATCTAATCTATGTGCTGTTGCATCATTAACTTCAAAGACTGTGTTAACAACTGATGTATCATTATATATTGTATTATTTTCCATCCACACTCATTTCAACCAACAGGAAAAACTAGAAATTTTAAATCAAATAAATAGGCTAATAAGACATTCTATTTATTGGTTCATTTGGACTGGCAAGAGTAGAGGAATGACTTTTCTAGTGAGAGGGAAAAGGAAAGAAGAAATTTTAAAAACTGCCAAAGAAAACTGAGTGATATTCCCTTGATGCAAAGAAGTTTATTAGCATAAATATATTTATGAAGGCAGAACCACAACTTGTAAGGTTTACCACTTTGTTAGTTATGCAGTCATCATCAGTAAGTGGCAATATTTACTTTCAAAGTTGTGATCCTGTTGACATTCAGAGTCAAATTATACATCTATCTAATGCCTAATCACTATTGCATTCCCTGCACATATAATCCAAATGATTAAAGCAGATAATGATTTCTTCAAAACAGCCACAAGATGCCCAAAGGATTTATTTTTCTCTGTCTTGGTACAACTTGTTATTCCATTATTGCTTTTGGAGTTCAGTTACCCATGATTTTCTTTTTATAATTATGAGCAATGTTCTTTTGCTTTTTAAAAAAATCATGCCATAAAGCTGATATTAGACACATTTGGGAGGAAATAGCAGAAGATTTAATAAGAACTATTTAAAAAATTGTGGCTTCTCCACTGGTACAAATTTACAGCATCTCCTAAATAGAACAGCTCGCAATTGATTGATAAAAAGCTTAGTAATTTTTTGCATTAATATGATCCCTAAAAGGCCCCTATAATCATGGATAGTCACAGTATTGCTCAATTATATATCTAAGCAAATAATCTGCAAATTGTAATACCCTACAAGGGGATTTTCAGCATTTCCAATTTGTTAATCCATAGTAAATGCCTTGAAGAGGTCAGAAAAAGCACAAGCACTTTTATGTTTTAAGGCTCTTGGTTTGTTAAAATTGCTTTAAAGCCAAGTTACTAAAACTGTTTTATATTTAAATGGAACATGTAAAATGCTATATTGAGTTTTGTGCTATAGTCCCCACCGAATTCTAATGTATACTGACTTCTATATATAAACTATACTTAGGGGCTGGAACAATGGTACAGGAGGTAGGGAGTTTGCCTTGCATGAGTGTCTTGAATTCAATTCCTGGCATCAAATATTGTCCCCCACATCCCACCAGGAGTGATCCTCTAAGCACAGAACAAGGAGTAAGCCCTGAGCACCACCTGGTGTGGCCCAAACAAAACCAAAAACTATAATTATAAAACTCAAATTTCAGTGCAATATATAGGAGGTATAGTCTGGAGTGAAACCTCTACTGATCCCTCTTTCTGATCAATCAGAGTATCTCTGAACATATTAGTCCACTGAAGATTTTCAGTGAGCACAAGGCCTGGCCACATCCCACTCTCCTCCCTCATGCTCATCAGGTTCAGCTACATCAACCACTCATAGAACAAATAAATTAGCCCTGTCTCTATGCTAGATGTTTATGTTAAAATATCTAAAAATAATGCTAAAAATAGAAACAAAATTAAAAAAAAAATAACCCCATTTACAAATATGACTCAGAAAATTGAATACTCAGAAAATTAGATGGATCTGGAGAGTAGCATGTTGAGTGAAGTTAGGAGTGAAGTCAAGGACTCAGCTTAACCAAAGAGGTAGAAGACTTATAAAACATACCCTTACCCCCTTATAAATTGCTACTAAAAATAATAAAGACACATGAAACACAAACACAACCCTGCTTATAGGTCGTGCGGAGTTTTATGTCAAAGTGACCATTCTTCCCAAAGCATCATACATATTCAATGCAGTATCCATAAAAATCACTTCGATCACTTGACATCCCATTATTCGTCGATTTGCTTGATTGGGTGCCAGTAATATTTCCATTTGACCCTATCACGTGCCAGTGTAGCCCAATGGCATCTGGTTGCTTCAGGAATACAAAGAGCCTCAAACCATCCATTCAGGGTCTTGACGAAGAAGTCTAACCATCTTGTAGGTGTGCGACCACGTGATCTTTAGACATCCCATGGGATCCAGTCGGTAACAGCTCTAGTCCAGCGGTCTTCTCCAAATCGCATTACAGGTCCAGCCCATCTGATTTTCGATGCCTTGGCAAATGAGACAGCATCCCTGACTCTGGAACAGCGATGGAGGTCGGAGCTCCGATTCCTTCTTTCACTTGAGTGAGGCGTGATATTCCAAGCATAGCTCTTTCTATTCCTCTTTGGGAGACCCGAATAGCATTCTCATCCTGCTTTCGTAGGGCCCAGGTCTCGGTCTCTGAGGCATATGTTAATGCAGGGAGAACGGTGGAGTTGAAGAGATGTGCCTGGAGCTGAAGGTTCTTTTGTTTTTCTAGCTATTTCTTTCTGCTTTTGAAGGCATTTTTCATGAACATAGTTTTTTGAGTTTCAGCTCTAGACCTATCTTTCCACATTCTTGGTCAAAGTCAGCCAGCATTTGTGCCACTTGGCTAATGTTTGGTGTTATTAAAACGATGTCATCAGTGAGCAGAGGTGGTTTAGTTGCCGGCCGTCTATCTTCACTCCCATTCCTTCCTATTCTAATTGTTGCATGATGTTCTCAAGGGTGGTGCTGAAGAGTTTTGGTGAAATGGTATCACCCTACTGAACCCCTCTTTTGACATCAATGATCACTTCTTTGTAGAATTGTGAGATCCTGGTGGTGAATCCAAATACAGCTCACGAAGGATCTTGATGTATTGGGTTTGAACACCCTGTTTGGCTAGGGCTTTGATGACTGCTTCAGTCTCCACAGAATCAAAGGCTTTCTTTGAATCAATGAACGTGAGACAGAGTGGCATCCTGAACTCCCTACATACTTCAATGAGCTTGGTTACCGTGTGGATATGGTCGATTTTGCTGAATCCTTTTTGGAAGCCAGCTTGCTAGAATGGTTGCCCTTAATCTAATGTTCTGCCAATCCTGTTCAGGATGATTCGAGTGTACAGCTTGTAGATGACAGACAACAGGCGGATGGGGCAATAGTTGCCAATGTCGTGGATGTCTCCCTTCTTGAACAGTGGAACTGTCTTGCTGGTTTTCCAATGGGATGGCACCTTGCATTCGGACAGGTAGTGTGTGAAGAGCCGAGTCAGTGTATTGATGAGTACTGAAGGCAGATTCTTCAGGTGTTCAGGTCTGCCTTTGCCTGGGCCTGGTGCTATTCCCTTCTTTGCTGATGAAATGGCATGTTGGATTTCAGAAGGGAGAATGTGTCATTTTTTCAGAAGGGAGAACGTGTATATTTTTGGACAATATAAGTGTCTAAAAAGCATAGGAACAGAAATCATATCATCTTTATCAGATTACAATGATAAAAGGTTAAAAGTAACCATAGAAAGAAAGTTTGGAAAAACTCATATGTTGAGTTCAAACAACATACTTTTGAACAACCAATTGATCAAAAGGGAAACCAAAAGATTTCTGAAGAAGAATGAGAATGAAGATAAAAGCAATCGGAGCCTCCGAGACACAGAGAAAGCCGTACTAAGTAGTGAAATTCATAGCAATGCAGGTGTATATCAGGAAAAAGCCCAAATAAATAATCTAATATTACATATTAAGAAATAAAATAACAACAAAAGAATTGAAGCGAATGAAAACTAGAGTGGATATTACTGGAAATCAGTGCAAATTGATGGAAATCAGTAAATCATGCAAAAGGTCCACAGAAATGAAAGTTGGGTTTTAAAACATTAAGCAAGATAAACAAACCTTAGCTGTGTTCACAAAGGAAAAAAAGTAAAAAATGCTAATAAATCAGCCAATACATAAAAGGGGTAAGTTACTGCAGATACTAATGAAATACAAAGGGTAATAAGAGAATATTATAAACAATTTTAAGACACAAGCTGGAGAACTCGGAAGGAATGAATGATTTTTTAAGAATCATAAAACCTATTAGGAGGAAAGGGAAGACCCAAGCAGATCAATTATTAATTAGCAAGGAAATGGAATAAGATAAATGAAATAAATAAAATTCAAGATCCAGATATGTTTACTAACATTTCTACCAAATTTTCAAAGACCTTAACCTATCCTCGATATACAGGAGAAAACCAAAGAAATAGTAATTCTTCCTAACATTTCCATGAGACCTAATATCATATGCCAACACAACCATAGTTTTTAACCAATATCCCTAATGAATATAGATGCAAAGATCCTTAACAGTTTTAGTGACTGAGTTCAAAAATACATTAAAAGATCATACACTATGATCAAGTGGGAGTCATTCCAGGGATGAACCATTTGTATCATTCAATATATACAAGTCAATTAAAGTTATCTACTATATCAACAAATGAACAGATTAAAATCACAGGAGGATAAAAATAGATGCAGAAAATACCCAAAAAGGAGAGAATGACAAGGAGGAGAGTGGGGAGTGAAGTGCTGTCATAGAGACAGGCTGATTGACAGGAAGGAAACTGTGAACACTGGTTGTGGGAAATATACAGTGGTGGAGGAATGGGTGTTGCAACATTGTATGACTGAAACCTGATCATGAACAGCCTTGTAACTGTGTATCTCACAGTAATTCAATAAAAATTTAATAAATAAATAGAAAAGAAAAAAAATAGATGCAGAGAAAACTTTTTGTAAGATTAAATATCCATGTATGATTAAACAATGTGAAGAAAATTGTGAGCATACGGAATTTCTCTCAATGACCACATACAACAAATCCACATTTATCATCATATTACTTCTTTAATCTTGTAAATCATGGATATTTATTATTTTTATATATATTTTTTGCTTTTTTGGGTCACAACCGGCAACGTTCAGGGATTTCTCCTGGCTCTTCACTCAGGAATTACTCCTGGCAGTGCTCGGGGACCATATGGGATGCCGGGATCAAACCCGGGCCGGCACAGGCAGGCCGCGTGCAAGGCAAATGCCCTACCCACTGGGCTATTGCTCTGGCCCCTATTTTTTTTATATTTTTATTTGAGGCATTGTGAGATATTCAGTTACAAAGTTGTTCATGATTGGTATCAGTCATACAACATTCCAGAGCTGTCCCTTCACCAGCGTACATTTCCTACCACTAATTTATCTGATTTCCCTCCTGCCCACGCCTCTGGACCACCCCTCCCACATGCCTCTCCGACAGGGCACTTTTCCTCTCTCTCTCATGCTCTTTCCTTCTGGGCATTATGGTTTGTAATACAGATACTGAAAGGTATCATGTACATTAATTTACCTACTTTCAGCATTCAGTTCTTGCCAAGAGAATTGGTCCGTGGTTGGGAGCTTGCCACAAGTGTGTGTTTGTGGGGTGGGGTGGGGGGGAGAGAGGAGGAGAGGAGTTAGAATAGAGAATGGAACACTATGACAATAATAGACAATAATAGTTTTCAATGATCGCTTTGGCCATAACATCAAATTCAATGTGAAAATCTTTACAATGAGATTAGACATAAACCAAGATTGTCCACTTTCACCACTGTTACTAAACATAGGACAGTACACATATATTGCAATTATGTGGCTTACCTCACCACAGCAGTTAGGCAAGAAAAAGAAAATAAACGGACTCAAAGTAGAAAACAAGAAGTTAAACTGTCACTATATATAGAGATGCTGGGATAACATATGTAGAAAAGCCTAAAGACTTCACCAAAATCATTTTAGAAACAATATTTAAGATAGCAGATTGAAAAATAAGTGCACAAAATCTGTTTCATTTATATTGTAAACAATGAACTAGAAGAAATTAAAAAAATGTTGCCATTTAAAAATGGATCAAGTACCAAGAAATAAACTTAACCAAGTGTGTGAAAGACATATATCAATATAAAACATCAAGTACCTGGTAATCAACATAATAAATTACATGAAAGACATATCAAAAATGATTAAGTTATGAAAAGAAATAGAAGAGTGCAAAAGGAAATGGAAAAATGTTCCATGCTTGTAGTTTGGAAAAATTAACTCTGCTATAAATAATATCTTGGGCACAGAAAGTTGACCTAGGTTCAAACCTCAGTTCTACATATGGTCACCAAGCACCACCAGGAGTGATACTTGAGCATAGTGCCAGGAGTGCCTAACTATCACACCCAGAAAAAGAGTGTATTTCCCCCTCTCCCCTCTCTACAGAAAGAGTATTTCACCCAAAGCATTATAGAGTCTTGATGTAATCCTAGCAAAATTCCAATGGCATTCTTTTTCTTTCTTTTTTTCTTTTTTGGTCACACCTAGCAATACTCAGGGATTACTCCTGACTTTGCACTCAGAAATTACTCTCAGCGGTGCTCAGGGACCATATGGGAACGAACCCTGGTAGCCACTTGCAAGGTAAACACCCTACCCACAGAGCTAGCTCTGGCCCCTCCAATGGCATTTTTTTAAAAGACATTTGTATAAATGGAACCAAAGACTTTGTCAGGAATCTGAAGCAACTGTAAGGACAAAGATCGGAGGCATTTCATACTCTGACTTTAAACTATGCTACAAAGCTATAGTAATCAAAGGAGTGTGTATAAGACAGACTCAGATGAAAGGAATAGATCTGTGTAGGCAGTTAATTTATGATGAAAGAGGTAAGTACAGTAAGGACAGCCTCTTCAATAATGGTGTGGAGGCAACTGCAAAGAAAGAAGGGAGAAAAAAATTGGACATTGGATCCCTATCATTTAACATATATAAAAGTTAGTTTGAAATAAATCAATTGCCTCAACTACAAATCCCCAAATCCATCAAATATATCAATGAAAACATAGGATAGCTGTAAGAATGACTTCAAGTTGCTTTTAATGATTTAACTTCACTGCTAAAGAAAGCAAAACAATAATAAACAAATGGAACTACATCAAACTAAAACATTTCTTCATTGCAAAAGCAGCTATAGATAAACTAAAAATTCCTTATGTACAGGAACAAATATTAGTCACTATCAATAGGACAAAAAGGCTAATATGTAAGACATATAAATCACTCAGAACTAAACAACAATGAAACAAAGAACTCAATGAAAAACAGGGACAAGGAGATGACCAGACACTTCCTCAAAAAACAAACAAAAACCCCCAAACAATATACCCATGACTAAAAGGCATTTAAAAAACTGTTCATCATCAGTAGTTATCAGGGAAATGAAAATAAAAAGGAGAATGAGTTATCACCTCAGTGAGAATAGCCTTCATGAAAAATTCTGGAAACAACCAGTGCTGGCAGAGATATTTCCTGGCAAGGATGAAAAGGAACCTTATTTATTATTGGTAGAAATGCTGTCTGGTTCAACCTCTTTGGAAAATACTATGGAGACTTCTCAAAAATTAAAAATAGAGTTACCATACAACCCAGAGGTTACATTTATTGAGATATAGCCTCAGAATACAAAAGCATTTATTCAAAATGATATAGGCATACCTGTGCTCATTAGGACACTATTTAAAACAGCCAATATCTGGAAATAAACCAAATGCGTAATTGTGGGGACTGGAGCAATAACACAGTGGGGGAGGGTTTGCCTTGCATGCGGACAACCCGTGTTTGATCCTTGGCATCCCAAAAGAAATTACCCCTGAGCACCGCCAGAAGTAATTTCTGAGCAGAGCCAGGAGTAACCCCTGAGCATTGCCGGGTGTGACCCAAAAAAGCAAAATAAATAAATAAATAAATAAATAAATAAATAAAGTAATTGTGTTATATGACACAATGGAATACTACTCAAATATAGGAAAAAATGGAGCTTTAACCTTTGCTATAACTTGGATGGTACTAGCGAGGCTCATATTAAGTAAAACTAGTAAGAGAGAGGACAAATGTCTGAAGATTTCACATATGTGTCATATGTAAAGTAACAAAGCAAGAGAATGTCCAATGTGCAATGAAAACAGATCCTTGGTTCCTGACAACAGAACTTAGGCTACTAAGTGAAGACTAGATGTGACAAGCAGCAGGGTGGACTAGTAGAGACCTTGGGGCAATGGTGCAGGATTTCTGATATTTAGGGTGTGGGCATGATACAATAAATTTGCATGACAAATGCATGAGCATTCACCCCATGTTATCTTAGTAAACATTTTTTCAAAAGACTTTTATTCAAAGAATACATTTAATAAATAGTAGCTATCATTGCAATATAGATAAACTGTATATTTATTTGGGAGAGGATATTGGGGCTACTCCTAGTATGTTGCTCAGGGGTTGCCCAGAGAAGTGTTTGGTGCTAAAGATCAAACCTGGACCTCCTGCATGCAAAAACATTTGCTCAGCACTTTGAGTCATTTCTCTGGCACCAAATTAATAGTTAAGCAATGAGAAACAATTTTCATCTATTTATTTAGACTACAAAAGCAGTGTGGGAGAATGTGAAACATCAGTTTTCCACCATACTTCTGATGGAGTATAAATTGACAGAAACTTTCTTTTACTATTTTTTTTTAGCTAATGAATCTATTATTTATTTACCCCTGCACTGGAGTTAAATCCTAGAACACATCATGAAAATCAGGATCTAAGGATTTTTTTCCCCCTTCATTTACTTTGGTGTAGCATGAACTCATATCTAAAAACCATTTTAACTTCAATCCATTTGAGTTAAATTTGTGTATGGTATAATAGCAATACAAATTCTATCACTGAAGAGGGTCTCATTCTAAAAGTGATATTTTTCACATTGCTATTCAGTTTTCCTAAGTACTTGTCAAAGAAAAAGATCCTCAAAAATACTAGCAAACAGAATCCAACAACTCATCAAAAAGATCATAAATCGTGAGCAACTGATTCATCCTTGGGATGCAAGGATAGTTTTACATTTGCAAGTCAGCCTACAGAAAATACCATATCAATAAAAGAAAAAATAAAAACCATATGACCATATCAAGAGATGCAAAGAAAGCATTTGTTAAGATTCAGCACCCATTCATGATCAGAACTCAACAAAAAGGGAGTTGAAGGAACTTCCCTTAGTACAGTCAAGGCCATCTCTGACAAGCCCATAGCAAGCATTACCCTCAATGGAGAAAGAATCGTTCTTGAGAGCAGTTTTACAGCATGAATTGAACAGTTTAGTGTTTCATACAGTTAGCATAATAAGCTTATTTCTAGGACTTCATACTAGAAAGCAATCACACATGTGAAGAAATGCAGAATTTAGTTGATAAATTCAATCTTAATGGTGGACATTGGAAACCTCCTTCATGTCAAAAATAAAAGTATAGTTAGGAATGTTGAAACAAAGGCAATCATGTTGTTGAATGTTGAAACATTCAACATTGTTTCAACATTCAAAAATAAAAAGTACATAATTTGGGTACAATTAATTCTATTAATAAAATAAAAGTAATTAATAAAAATAACAAATAAATAACAATTTATTATTAATAATAAATATTACTTATTATTTTATTTAATGGAATTATTTAATTAAAATAATTTAATTAAGAATGATTAATTCTTAATTAAATTATAGGTGGCTTTCCTATATACAAATAACGAAAGAGAAGAAAAGGATATTAAGGAAACTATTCCATTCACAATTGTGCCACAGAAAATTAATTTAATTAAATTATAAATTTAATTAAATTATAGGTGGCTTTCCTATATACAAATAACGAAAGAGAAGAAAAGGATATTAAGGAAACTATTCCATTCACAATTGTGCCACAGAAAATCAAATACCTAGGAATCAACTTACCCAAGTATGTAAAGGACCTGTACAAAGAAAACTACAAGACACTGCTCCAAGAGATAAAAGAGGACACAAGGAAATGGAAACACGTTCCCTATTCATGGATGGGGAGAATCAACATTGTCAAAATGGTAATACTCCCTAGAGCTCTGTACAGATTCAATGCAGTCCCTATGAGGATACCCATGACATTCTTCAAAGAAATTGACCAAACGCTCCTGAAATTTGTATGGAACAATAAACCCCCCAAGGATAGCTAAAGCAATCATCGGGAAAAAGAAGATGGGAGGCATCACCTTTCCCAACTTCAAACTGTACTACAAGGCAGTAGTAATTAAAACAGCATGGTATTGGAATAAAAACAGACCTGTGGACCTATGGAATAGAATTGAGTATCCTGACACCCAACCTCAAACACATGATCATTTAATCTTTGATAAAGGTGCAATGAGTCTAAAATGGAGTAAGGAAAGCCTCTTCAACAAGTGGTGTTGGGAAGAATGGGCAGCAACATGTAAAAAAATGAACTTGGACCTGTGTCTAACACCATGCACAAAAATCAGATCAAAATGGATTAAAGATCTCAATATCAGACTTGAATCCATAAAGTACATTGAAGAAAATATAGGAAAAGCCCTCCACGACATTGAAGCTAAAGGCATCTTCAAAGGTGAAACATCACTAACAAAGCAACTAGAAGAAAAGATAAACATATGGGACTACATGAAACTAAAAAGCTTCTGCACCTCAAAAGAAACAGTGACTAAGATACAAAAGCAGTCCACAGAATGGGAAAGAATATTCACCCAATACCCATCTGATAAGGTTTAATATCCAGGATATATCAGGCACTGGTAGAACTTTACAAGAAGAAAACAAACAACCCCATCAAAAAATGGGGAGAAGAAATGAACAGAAACTTCAGCAAGGAAGAAATTCGAATGGCCAAAAAACATATGAAAAAATGCTCATCATCACTAATCATCAGAGAGATGCAAATCAAAACAACAATGAGATACCACTTTACACCACAGAGACTGGCACATGTTCAAAAGAGCAAGAACAACAAGTGCTGGCGTGGATGTGGGGAAAAGGGGACACTCATCCATTGTTGGTGGGAATGCCGGCTGGTACAGCCTTTCTGGAAAACAATATGGACTTTCCTCCAAAGACTAGAAATTGAACTCCCATTTGACCCAGCCATACCACTCCTGGGAATCTACTCTGGGAAACCAAAAATACGCAGCGGAAACACCATCCCTACTTTTATGTTCATAGCAGCATTATTCACAATAGCCAGAATCTGGAAGCAACCAGAGTGCCCGAAAATCAATGACTGGATAAAGAAGCTTTGGTACATCTACACAATGGAATACTATGCAGCTGTTAGGAAAAATGAAGTTATAAAATTTGCCTATAAATGGATGGACATGGAGAAGATTATGTTGAGCGAAATTAGCCAGAAGGAGAGAGACAGATACAGAATGACTGCATTTATTTGCAAGGCATAAATATATATGTACATATTATGATACCAATATCCAAGGTCAAGTGAAGCATATATCGGGAGGTCTTGTCAAAGGTGGAAATTATCACAAACGTGTGGGAGTCAGGAGTTTAGGAAAGACAGAAAATGGAACAGGGTACTAATAATAGTCGAGGGCACTAATGCCAACCTAGAACGGAGCATGAAATAGAGGCAAAAAGAATTCACATGACAACCTTTTAATATATGTTCTGTAATCCATAGTCTAGAAGGGAAGGAAAAGAGAAAGAGAGAGAAAGGCAAAGAAATAAAGAACCTGCCATGGAGCAGGGCTGGGGTTAGGGGGAGGGAACCGGGGATGTTGTTGGTGGGAGATGGGCACTGGTGGAGGGATGGGTGCTGAAACACTGTATGACCAAAACCCAAACATGAACTTTTTAATTGTATATCTTTTTATTTGTATGGAGATGGGCACTGGTGGAGGGACGGGTGCTGAAACACTGTATGACCAAAACCCAAACATGAACTTTTTAATTGTAAAAAAAAAATAAAAATAAAATATTAAATTAAATGGAAAAAAAGAAAAAATAAATAACAATTTATTATTAATAATAAATATTACTCATTATTTTATTTAATGTAATTATTTAATTAAAATAATTTAATTAAGAATGATTAATTCTATTTTAAATATAGAATTAATTGAAAAAATAAATTTCAATTAATTAATAATTAATTAACAATAGATAATAATTCTTAATTATTATTAATTTTTGAAACACAACATTCAAACAAGGAATGTTGAAACAAAGGCAACTATGTTTCATTAAAGAATATGTAATGAAACCTGCCATGGAGCAGGGCTGGGTTAGCGGGGAGGGAACCGGGGATGTTGTTGGTGGGAGATGGGCACTGGTGGAGGGACGGGTGCTGAAACACTGTATGACCAAAACCCAAACATGAACTTTTTAATTGTATATCTTTTTATTTGTATATCTCACGGTGGTATAATAAAATACTTAAAAAAATAAAGCAATCAAATGAAAAAAAAATAAAAAACAAAAACAAAAAAAAGGAATATGTAATGACAGAAATATCTTCTGAATGCATTATGTTAAAAAATAATTAAGGAGGCCAGAAAGACAGTAGAGAGGTAAAAATCCATGCATTGCGTAAGACTAACCCTGGCACCACACGACACCCTGAGATACATGAGCAGAATGTATCTTCATATCTTTACACTCAACCCCCAGCCCAGTTGGCTAAGAATCACTAGGAGGGGCTTCTGGGTCTCCTAAATTGTTTAAGATGTTGAAAGGATGTTACCCTTTTATGAATTTATTATGATAATTTCACTTGTATCACTTGTCTTCCCGTTGTTCATAGATTTACTCAAGCGGGCACCAGTAACGTCTCCATTCGTTGGGAATAAGGTTCATCATGGTTACTGTTTTTGGCATATCGAATACACCATGGGTAGCTTGCCAGGGTCTGCCATGGCTCTGGGCTCATCCATAATATAAATTACGATAATTTATATTTTTAAAAATATTTTATTGCACCACCATGAGATGTAGAATTACAAAGATGTTCAAGTCTGAGTTTCGCTAATACAGTGTTCCAGCACCCATCCCTCCACCAATGCCATTTCCCACCACCAATGACTCCAATTCCCTCCTCCCTCCACAGGACATTACTTTCTATAATTAGAAAAATAGGTAATAAAAAAGTGTACCCTCAATCTCAAGGAGCTTATAATTTTGTATTATGTCATATACATATAATAAATACAGCACAAATTATTTTTTCAATTAATTCTATATTTAAAATAATTTTGATAAAAGCTACATTTGTTTACATTATGGCCATCATTACATTAGACAAAATGTAATTATTTAATTATTATTTTTTTCTTTTTGGGTGTCACCCAGTAATGCTCAGGGCTTATTCCTGGCTCTGCACTCAAGAATTATTCCTGGTGGTGCTTGGGGGACCATATGGGATGCTGGGGATGGGATCTCGGTCAGCCCTGTGCAAGGAAAGCACTCTTGCCCCCAAAATGTAATTTTACTTCTCTATACTTATACAGCTTTATGCTTAGATAACTTCATAGGTTTTAAAGAACAATAACTTAAGCTTTACTCAAATATATATTTATTGTGACTCCACAGAATCTTATACAGATCCATATTCATGCTTTAAGCACAGGTTGGGAACAAATACTCTTCTAAGAGTTAAGAAACAGCCTCTCATCTAACCTGGATAATAGGGAAAGAGAGGTATCACTTGATCACTTGATCACTTGACATCCCATTATTCATTGATTTGCTCGAGCAGGCTCCATTAATATTTCCATTTTACCCTATCACATGCCAGAGTAGCCCAATGGCATCTGGTTGCTTCAGGAATACGAGGAGCCTCAAAACGTTCGTTCAGGGTCTACAAAGAAGTCTGGCCATCTTGTAGGTGGGCGGCCACATGATCTTTTGACATCCTGTGGGATCCAGTTGGTAAAGGCTCTAGTCCAGCGGTTGTCTCCAAATCGCATTACATGTCCAGCCCATCTGATTTTTGATACCTTGGCAAACAAGACAGCATCCTTGACTTTGGAATAGCAACGGAGGTTGGAACTCCGGATTCCTTCTCTCACTTGAGTGAGGTGTGATATTCCAAGCATAGCTCTTACATTCCTCTTTGGGAGACCCGAATAGTGTTCTCATCCTGCTTTCATAGGGAGATATAGAACTTTTAACGATCTAGATCGGTAGAATCGGCAGTGTACTTGTCTTTATCTCTGAGTCCAGATGTCCATCTGAGACTTTTATCCTTTTGGATGGGCTAATATTCCCAAACTCCTTGGGTCTGCATGCGTTTTCTTCCTGAGTGACCAACAAGTTGCAAGGGATATGGCAATGATGATTCTGTTTTTCCATACTTCATGCCCTACATAACCATGACAATCTCTTGCACCACTCACTTAAATTTTTGCCTTGACATGCATTTTAATTAACTTTGTCTGATTATTCATTTCACTGTAGCAAAACTGGATATATGAAAGAAACATCTAATAAAAATCACTCAAATATCAATAACTCAAGAGAATTATTGACTCAATGTGTTCTATTTCTCATTATAACATATTTTGTACCATTAAATATTTCCATATTAAATTCTTTCCTGAGTAAAATACTTTATTTGCATTACAGGGAATTCTACCCAGAGTCTCACACACATAAGGCATGCATTTTATTCATGGTTTGTATTTTGGTTCCTCATTAATATGATTCTAAACGATGTATAATTCTCATTTTATCCAATAGATGTCCATTGGCTGATTTATCCCCCTTTGATGAACATCTAGATTAGATGACATGCTACAGACAATACATTATCTTCTACATGTATATAGTGACTAAGGTCAATTTCTAGCATTTATTACTGGATCAAGGGTAGAAATATTAGTAAAAAATTTAATGAATACTATCAACATTTGCACATTGTTTAAAATAAGATAGTTAACTCTTGTTCTACCCCTGGCAAAATGTCCAATATACCCCCTTGTTTCTAGGAAAACTGGTGACTTTTAAAAATAAGCAAACATAATTATTTGTATCATATTACACATATTTATTGGTCATCGATATTTCTCAAGAAATTTCCTATTTCTTTAGCATTTTTTCATAACTTTTAAAAAAATTAAATTTTTTTTTCTTATACCACCATGAGATATACAGTTACACAAGTGTTCATACTTGGGTTTCAGTCTTACAGTGTTCCAGCACCCATCCCTCCACTAGAGCCCATTTTTCACCACCAATGTCTCATGACTGCATTTATGGCAGTATGGCAGGCAATTTTCACCTTTCTCTCTCTCTCTCTCTCTCTCTCTCTCTCTCTCTCTTTCTTCCTTCCTCCCTTCTCTTACACATTGTGGATTGCAATACATACATTGCAATACATACACTCAACATCTGGACTCCACAGCTTGTCAGAGCTCCACCCAACAGAAAAGTTGATCTTTCCCCCGCCTCATCAATAAATGCACAAGATGAGAGGCTACTACAAGAGTATCCCACCCGCATGGCACAGCCTGGAAAGCTCCCCATGTCATATTTGACCAGTAACAATTTTAGACCTCATTCCCATGACCTGAAGGAATGGTTTGAAACTCTTCATGTTCCTGGAGTGAGCAGATGTCCTTGGGCTACACTAGCATGTGATGGGATGTATGGAGATGCCACTGGTGCTCGCTCCAGCAAATTGATGAAATATGGAAAACAAGTAATACGTGTGATCAGAATGCCATTCATTTTAATAGCTAAATAATATGATACTGTTTGCATATACCATATTTTATTTATCCATTAGTTTATTTATGGATACGTGAGATGTTTCCCCCTTTCAGTCTCTTGAAAATAATGCTGCTATGTACCCATGAGATATACAATTACAAAGATGTTCATAATTGGGTCTCCATCATACAGTGTTCCAGCATCCATCTCTTCACCAGTGTCCCATTCCCATAACACTCCCTCCCACCCACCCGCAACCTGTCTCTATAACAGCCCCCTTTTTGCTTTTCAAGTCACATCTGGCAGTATTCAGTGGTTACTACTGGCTCTACACTCAAGAATTACTCCTGGTGGTGCTCACGGGACTATATGGGATGCCGGGATCAAACCTGGGTCAGCCACGTGTAAGGCAAACGCCCTACCCACAGGACTATCGCTCTGGCCCCTAACAGGCCCCTTTCCTTTCTCTCTCTTTCTCTCTCGCTCTCTCCTCTCTGTCTCTGTATTTCTCTCTCTTCTCTTACACATTGTGGCTCTTATGGTTTAACATGTAAGTCTCTATGTGTACATTCAATGTGAATTCTAGTCTGACATTACCATTCCACATTCCCTATCAGTCACCCCAGCTTGTTATATCTACAATGATCATTACAGTGTACATATGTGCAAGGTCATGGGAAGGACCTGGTCCTAAACGATTATTATCAAAGTCTGTCACGTGGCCGCGGGAGGAGCTGCGTGCCTCAACAGCTGTGAGTCTGGTCTGTAGCTTACCCTGCTTTGTTGGTTGTGGTGGCTGCCTGCTTGTAGCCACGCCCTCTGCGGCATGGATATGAAAGGGATGGGGGAGGGGCCGATCCCTGCTCCAAGTCCAGCTAGCAAAGCCTCTCCCATCTGACTGCTGGCCCTAGGAGCTATGTTGCTCTTGACCAGGGGCCAAGCTTTTACTGTCCTCCTGTGGCTCCAAGGGCCGCTCCACGTGGGTCAAGAGCGCAGTTGTGGGTCTTTCATGTTTTAAATTTTAAACAATGTATTTAATTAAAAGAGCCATGATTTGTAAGCCAAATGGTATTCCAGCACCAGTTCCATCACCCATGTCAATTTTCCTCCACAGTATTCCTCTGCTCCTTGTGCAGCCCTACCCCCAAGCCCTCCCTTCCCACCTTGAAGGCACATTTCAAAAGTTTGTTGATTGTAGTTTAGAGATTATGTTTTCAGTGCTGTTAAGTCTGCTTTGGATGTTTTGTTTAACTTTATAGAGGCCATCAAACTTCTATTAGGCCTTGTAACTAACTTCTCTGATAAAACTCTTTTATTTTTGAATTTATACTTCCCATCTTCTATTTAAAACAAACTATGTATTATGTATATACATCACTTGTATCACTTGTCTTCCTGCTGTTCATCTATTTGCTCAAACGGGCACCAGTAACGTTTCCATTTGTCCCTGTCGCAAACTAGTGTAGCCCTAGGGCATCTGCTCCATATAGGAGCACAATGAGCCTCAAACCATTCGTTCAGGTCACAGGAATGAGGTCAATCATGGATACTGTTCTTGGCATATTGAATACGACACAGGGAGCTTGCCAGGCTCTGCCCCGTCGGCGGGATACTCTTGGTATGCACTGATAAATACTGTTATTGGCTCAATAGTACTTCCAAGGTTACATGAAGGCCAGAAAGATAGCTCAATGGCCTGGAGCATATTCAGGAGGCCTAGGTTCAATCCTAGCACCTCATCTCTACTGCTGGAAGCACCCACTGAGCAACTGCCAGGTGTTGTCCAAATGTTATTAAAATAGCACCAACAAACATAATAGATAAACATCACTTGATCACTTGATCACTTGAATCCCGTTATTCATCGATTTGCTCGAGCGGGAGCCAGTAACATTTCCATTGGACCCTATCACGTGCCAATGTAGCCCAATGGCATCTGGTTGATTCAGGAATATGAAAAGCCTCAAACCGTTCCTTCAGGGTCTTAACAAGGAAGTCTGACCATCTTGTAGGTGGGCGGCCACGTGATCTTTTGACATCCCGTGGGATCCAGTCGGTAACGGCTCTAGTCCAGCGGTTGTCTCCAAATCGCATTACATGTCCAGCCCATCTGATTTTCGATGCCTTGGCAAACGAGACAGCGTCCCTGATTCTGGAATAGCGACGGAGGTCAGAACTCTGGATTCCTTCACTCACTTGAGTGAGACGTGATATTCCAAGCATAGCTCTTTCGATACCTTCCAGAAAGGCAATGGAGAAGATTATTCAGGACTTCTACTCAAATCTCTTCTATAGCCACATCCACCTGCCCACATACCAAATTCCACAGGATGGATATGTCATTCCCAACGTTCTTCCTTCTGAAATCCGACATGCCATCTTGTCGGTAAAGAAGGGAACAGCACCAGGCCCAGACAAAGTCAGACCCGAACACCTGAAGAATCTGCCGTCGGTACTCATCAATACACTAGCTCGGCTGTTCACACGCTACCTGTTCGAATGCAAGGTGCCCTCCCAATGAAAAACCAGCAGGACAGTTCTACTGTTCAAGAAGGGAGACATTCACGACATCGGCAACTATCGCCCCATCTGCCTGTTGTCTGTCATCTACAAGCTGTTTACACGAGTCATCCTGAACAGGATTAGCAGAACACTAGATGAAGGACAACCATGCGAGCAAGCAGGTTTCCGGAAAGGATTCAGCACAATCAACCATATCCACACAGTAACCAAGCTCATTGAGGTTTGTAGGGAGTACAAGATGCCGCTCTGTCTCACGTTCATTGATTTACAGAAAGCCTTTGATTCTGTGGAGACTGAAGCAGTCATCGAAGCCCTAGTCAAACAGGGTGTTCAAACCCAATACATCAAGATCCTTCATGAGCTGTATTACGGATTCATCACCAGGATCTCACCATTCTACAAAGAAGTGATCATTGATGTCAAAAGAGGGGTTCGACAGGGTGATACCATCTCACCAAAACTCTTCAGTGCCACCCTCGAGAACATCATGAGACAATTAGAATGGGAAGGAATGGGAGTGAAGATAGATGGTCGGCAACTACACCACCTCTGCTTCGCTGATGACATCGTTCTAATAACACCAAACATTAGCCAAGCGGCACAAATGCTGGCTGACTTTGACCGAGAATGTGGAAAGGTAGGTCTACAGCTGAGTAGACAAACATATGTGCAAGAAATGCTTATCATATGATACTGAAAGCATGTTATACAAAGTTAAGTTTGAGACTGAAAATGATCTGGTGTGCTAATATAAGTTTTTACCTGTAAGGTAAGTAATTGTATGTCTTCATGGGGGGGGCTCTCAGTAGTTTCTTCCTTTCCTTTCACTGTTGGGGTTTTTTTTTTGGTTTACTTTAGAATCGTCTATATAACACACACACACACACACATATATATATGTATATATATATATATAATATATATATATATATCTTTTGGTGTCACATCTGGTAATACCAAGAGGCTACTCCTGACTGCACACAGGAATTACTCTCCTGGGGTGTCCAGGGGGTCATATGGGATGCCAGGAATCGAATCCCTGTCAGTTGCATGCAAGGCAAATGCCCTAGCCACTGGACTATCGCTCAGGCCTCAAAACAGAAATATTTTAAGTAGAAACCAGAAGTCTTTTGATTCTGTTAAAATATGTATTATGTATAACACAATTATGCCATAAAAGTTGTTTTGCTGCTACTATAGACCTAAATATAGGGCTTATTATGACTAATTCTAAAACATTAAATAATCCTTAGTGTTACTACTCATTTCATTAATTATTTTTCAATTTTTTTTTGTCTCATGACAAAGACAACAGACATTTATGGTACTGTAATAAAGGTTTCATTTTGGAGAAGGATAAATATTTAAATATTAGCCTTTGTGCTCAGTGATCTAGGAATGTGTCAATGTGCTGACACAGACCTACTTGAAATTAGTCCTTGAAGACATTTTTTTTATTTGCATTTGAGGATACATTTTGAAAGTTTATCGACTGCCCCAGACATTTTGATTGAAAAATGAACTCATTATTTAATTTTGAATTTTGACCATATCCACACGGTAACCAAGTTTATTGAGGTTTGTGGGGAGTTCAAGATGCTGCTCTGTCTAACATTCATTGATTTAAAGAAAGCTTTTGATTCTGTTGAGACCATGCGGTCATTGAAGCTCTAGCCAAACAGGGCGTTCAAACTCAATACATCAAGATCCTTCATGAGTTGTATTACGGATTCACCACCAGTATCTCGCCATTCTACAAGGAAGTGATCATTGATGTCAAAATAGGGGTTCTCCACAGAGACTGGCACACATCCAAAACAGCAAGAACAACTGGTGCTGGCGTGGATGTGGGGGAAAAAAGGGACTCTCATCCACTGCTGGTGGGAGTGCCGACTGGTCCAGCCCTTTTGGAAAACAATATGGGCATTCCTCTGAAAGCTAGATATTGAGCTCCCATTTGATCCAGCAATAGCACTCCTGGGAATATACCCTAGAGACCGAAAAACACATAGCAGAAACACTATCTGTACTTCTTTATTCATCTCTGCGCTATTCACTATAGCTAGAATCTGGAAACAACCTAAATGCCCGAGAACAGAGGACTGGCTAAAGAAACTGTGGTTCATCTACACTATGGAATACTATGCGGCTGTCAGAAAAGATGAAATTATGAAATTTACCTGCAAATGGATGGACATGGAGTCTATCATGCTGAGTGAAATTAGTCAGAAGGAAAAGGACAGATATAGAATGACTGCATTCATTAATAGGATATAAATAGATAGCAGTGTTTTACTAAATATGGGAAATGGTAATGGCAGATTAAAACTCACCACTGAATATACACAAAGAGACTTAAGTGATAAACTCTAAATATCTGCAGGGCTAGCCACAATGTGTAAAATAAGAGGGAGAGAGATGCAGAGACAGAGAAAGAGATAGAGAGAGAAAGAGAGGAAACTGGGGTACCTGCTTTTAAGGCGGCCTGGGGGCGGGAGGGGGGGGGTACATTGGTGGTGGAAATGGCGCACTGGTGGAGGGATGGGTGCTGGAATACTGTATTACCAAGAACCAATTATGAACACCTTTGTAACTGTATGTTTCACGGTGGTATAATAAAAAAAATTAAAAAAAAACAAAATAGGGGTTCGGCAGGGCGATACCATTTCACCATAACTCTTCAGCACCACCCTCGAGAATGTCATGTGACAATTAGAATGGGAAGCAATGGGAGTGAAGATACAGTCGGCAACTACACCACCTCTGCTTCACTGATGACATCGTTCTAATAACACCAGACATTAGTGAAGTGGCCCAAATGCTGGCTGACTTCGACCATAAATGTGAAAAGGTAGATCTACAGCTGAACCTCGACAAAACAATGTTCATGAAAAACAAACTAGTTCCAGATGCTCTGTTCATTCTCAATGGAACAAACATCTCTGAATGCAGCAGTTATGTGTACCTAGGTCAAGAACTCAATATGATGAATGACCTAGCACCTGAATGTACAGGAGGAAGAGAGTGGTGTGGAACACCTTCAAGAGCATCAAATAAATAGTTAAAAGGACAAAGGTCCTCCGGCTCCAGGCACATCTCTTTGACTCCATCATTCTCCCTGCATTAACATACGTCTCAGGGACCTGGGACCTAAAAGCAGGAAGAGAACGCTATTCGGGTCTCCCAAAAGGGAATAGAGCTATGCTTAGAATATCACTCCTCACTTGAGTGAGGGAAGGAATCTGGAGTTCCGACCTCTGTTGATGATCGAGAGTCAGGGACACTGTTTGCCAAAATGAAAATCAGATGATCGGACAGGTAATGCGACTAATTTGGAGACAACCGTTGAACTAGAACCATTACCAACTGGATCCCATGGGACTTGAAAAGATCATGTGGCCGCCCACCTACAAGATGGTCAGACTTCTTCATCAAGACCCTGAACAAACGGTTTGAAGCTCTTCGTATTCCTGGAGCAAGCAGATGCCATTGGGCTACACTGGCACATGACAGGGACAAATGGAAACATTACTCGCACCCACTCATGCAAATTGGTGAATAACGGGATGTAAAGTCAAGTGATCAAGTCAAATATTAGAAAGTTTTAAGTTGGAGATAAATTAAAGTACACAAATTTTCTTATGTATAAATATTACTTTAATTGTTGAAATCTAAGATGATTTCTTAGAAAAAATTCTAAAGCTTTTATAACTAACTAAATTAAATCTTGTCAAAATAGCATATGTTGAAATATTAAAACAAAAAAATTAAATGAGAAATTTATTTCTTACTAAAATACTGAACATCATGCACTCTTTGGAATATGGATGATTATTTTGGCTCAATTCTGTCCATGTGAAGTTCAGAAAACTCAAATATAAAAGATGAGGAAGAAGAAAAATGGAGGAATTTTGATTCACCGTGAAAAATATCTTTCTTTAGAGGCATAATGAAAATAACATCCAATAACTTTCAAAGACCTGCCAAAATTTGAATTTTAGATCTGTCCTAGATTGCCTGTGAGACTAAGAGGAAGTCACTTTACTTTTCATATCCCCAGTGATCTTCATTTACAAAATATGGATCAAAAATACTGAAAGATCAAAGGACTTTTATTTATTTTCCCTGAGGCTTTTAAATCATTTTGACTTGATTTTTGTGCATGGTGTTAGCAAGGTCAAAATGCTTTTAATACTTGAAATCTCAGATGGTTCTCCAGTGAGGGTGATTTTGACCCCATTAAGACATCTAGCATTAAGGAGACGTTCCTACTTATTGCAGTTGGGAGAAGGTAGACCATCATAGCTAAGGTAGAGACCAGGTTAGCCACTAATCATTCCATAATAACCAGTTCCTTACAACAAATAAGTATCATGTATAAAATGTATATAATATATAATGAATAAAATATGAAAATTTTAATAAATATTACATATTTTTACTTAGTGATCAAATTGTGATTGAATTTGCTGTTGTTTCCTTTATAAATAGTTCAAAAACTATTTTTAAAGACTCAAACTTTAAGCAATACAACTACAATAACTCCTTAACTACATGTATTTTATCAATAGGCACCAGGCACATGTTTATTAAAATGAGAGATGTATTAATTGAACATAATAAACCCATGAAGCTTCTCCAATTGAATCAACTAAGCATAGATTTCATATAAAATAGTGAAAATTTTAGGTAAAATTGAAAAACAGTAGTTTTCATTCAAGTGGTAATTACAGGTCAATTTTTGGATAAGGCTGACTATCCACTACACAGATCCTCTGTAAGCAGTCATTAATAGAATGCATTAATAAAGTACCTTCAAAGTATTTAAGAATTTATAGAAACTAATTTGTCTCACTTTTTTTTAAGTATTTTATTATACCACCGTGAGATATACAAATGAAAAGATATACAATTAAAAAGTTCATGTTTGGGTTTTGGTCATACAGTGTTTCAGCACCCGTCCCTCCACCAGTGCCCATCTCCATACAAATAAAAAGATATACAATTAAAAAGGGAGGGACGGGTGCTGAAACACTGTATGACCAAAACCCAAACATGAACTTTTTAATTGTCTCACTTTCTGATATAGTTTTTATTCTTTGATGGCTCAGTTTTACCTTCTAAAAATGATATTGAAGGTGTTACAATTTTATGAAAGAGCATGGGAATTTTCTGATAATCGGTCCCCATCAATATGGTTGCAACTGGAGACAGCACAGCATGCCACCCTTTTCTTTTCCAGGTATGTAATCAAAAGGAGAAAGATGATGCATCCTTCCACCATATGTCGTGGATATGCAGCTTCATTTCACATATTAATAAGCAAAAAAGAAAGGCTGCACTTTTGAATTACAATACAAAAGTCCAGTTAGCTGAATCGACTTGTAAAAGAATGGAATAGTTAATTAAATAATTTAAAAATAACTCTATTCATAGTTAAGTTGCTTGACACAAACTGTGTCTAAACATGAATTTCTGTGTTTGGCTAAGCCAGTCAAAAGTTCAAGAAACTGGTGAATAGACATTTGAAAAGATGATGCTCTTTTAGTCTCCTGGAGATCTAACCTTAACCTAATTTTAAGCGAATCACAAAATTATGTAGTTCTATAAAATTATATAGGCAATTATGAATACCCCAATTAATCAAAAGAAAATGCTTTTATTTTCTTAGTGGACAGGGATAGGAAAAACAAGGAGAAGTACACATACTATTCAATAGACATATGATTAAATCTAGATGATTCAGTCAGAAATCCTATTCAAAGAGAAAGCTATTTATCTAAATGAACTCACCCTCTGCGTTTGGCTGATGCAGAAGCCACCTTAATTTCTTTGACATATAAAGGAGGTAGACCTTAATGTCTAAGTACGAATAAAATGTTAGCATTTTCATACACTGTTTTCAGGTAAGAAGTCGGGGCACATTTTAAAGACACTTGAGAAGCAACTGAACTTGCAGAACTCTTCTCTAAGTTACCTAAAATACTTCAAATACATTAAAATAAAACTAATCCCTGCACTGGTGGGTGAAAACTTTTTCTATCCCCAGGGCACTAAAATAATACCCTTTTGAGCAGTAGGTGAAGTATTTTTTGGCGACAGCTTTCTAGTTATAACAAGGCAAGTCAATTTTTAGGAATTAGGGATGCTAATCACAGTGTCTCAAGATGTGCCTTGCTGGGGGAGTGAAATACAAGACCACAAACTGACAGGACTGCAATATGCTGCTCTCCCTGGAAGGAGATGGAAATGGGAGGGAGATTCGGCTTCCTGGTCCCACCACGGCTTGATCTATCATAAAGGTCAAGATAATTGGCCACATACAGCAAAATCAACACCACTCACTCTCCCCTCGCCTAGCAGATGGCGTAGAAACTCAGCTTCCCACAGGGCTAAGTGGTGGCTAACCTAGGTGGAGGAGGAGAAGGTCTGAAAATATGCATGTAAGAACACAAGGCACTGTAATGATGCCATCAGATTTAACATTAAATATATTATACAATCAATTGATATGCTGTAGGTTGCCTCCAAACATGCATGAAATATGCCAGGGGTTTTTTTTTTACCAGACTGCATGCTCGCTCATGCTTATGCCTTTCTAGTGTTTTTAGACTAAAAAAAAATTGCAAAAATCTTGACACTAAATGTATTGGCGTTAACATATGAAATGGTAATAAATGCTATTTTTGGTTTAATGATATTATTAAAGTATGGCTATTTCAGAATTCAAATTACGTGAAGTGGCCCAATTAATCTTATCACCCAAACTAAGGTGGTCAGTGATTCAAATAAATAAGGTAAGAAAATTCACATGAGTTTTACTAAATATGGGAAATGGTAATGGCAGATTAAAACTCACCACTGAATATACACAAAGAGACTTAAGTGATAAACTCTAAATATCTGCAGGGCTAGCCACAATGTGTAAAATAAGAGGGGAGAGATGCAGAGACAGAGAGAGAGATAGAGAGAGAAAGAGAGGAAACTGGGGTACCTGCTATTAAGGCGGCCTGGGGGCGGGAGGGGGGGGGGTACATTGGTGGTGGAAATGGGGGCACTGGTGGAGGGAAGGGTGCTGGAATACTGTATTACCAAGAACCAATTATGAACACCTTTGTAATTGTATGTTTCAGGGTGGTATAATAAAAAAATTAAAAAAAAAAGAAAATTCACATGAAAGAAAAAATAACCAAGTTACTAAAATTTGCTGAATATATTAAGAGCCTCACATACAATAGAAATCTACTTTAGGGATTATCAAAGGCATATATTGATCTGAAAGTGTGAAGCCTATGATAAAGACACAAAGTGAACAAGGTTATCTATCAATTTGCATCTCCTAAAAATAACTACATACAAGTTATTTTTTGGGTCACTGAGCAACACAGTTCCTCATGCTTAGTTCATTGTTCTGTTGTTGTTTTGGAATTCCAATATTTTATCAATAAGATCCTTACATTGTTCTTTGCGATGGGACCCCAAAAAAAACATAACCTAATCTGACTGAACAATTTTAAACCACAGAAGTGCTCCTGTCGTATATACTTCTGGTAAAACTCATTACCATAAATCTCACCCCCAAAGGAATACCTAAACAGAATAGGAGATAGCTTCAAAGAATATAAAAGTATTTTGTAGTGGGGGGAGTTGAAAATGTAAAGACAAAAAATAATTATAGATTTTGAAGAAATGATTGACTCTTTCCACTCCCAGGAAGTAGAGTTAAAATCATAATGTAGAAAAGCAGCTCTTTGATTGCTAACCAGAAGTCACTATGGGGATGAAAAAAAAATCCAATGTCTGAACCATAGGACACTGAGAAGCAAATTAATTTGAGTTCTTTTCTGAAGTTCATTTAAAAGGACTAACTGGAAGCATTTCAAAGAGAACATTTAAAGGGCTGCTGACGTATGCTCAAGTTGGTCCTAATTAGCACTCAGAGTAGGTTAGACATAGTGTTCCAGAGAGTAAGTACAAGCGTAAAACTATGCTCAAGTATTAACAGCGATTAAAAGTATGCCCAGTGGGTGGGAGTGGGTAAGAATGTTTATTTTATAAAGTGAAATTGCTAAGCATGGAGAAAGAGCTTGCAAGAGAAAGAGTGGGCACTTTTGAAGGGAGTGTGTGGCGGAAAATAACCAAAAACAGTATGAGAAGAGTAGGAAAGCATACAAAACAGGAGTCAATGATGACTTATTATATGAGCTCTAATAAGTACTAATAAGCTCTCCAGGATTTAAGGCCTAAGGCTATTACTGTATTACAAGTTCTCACACTTGTTCACAATAGCTTGTAGCCCATCAATCCTCCCTCCAGAAAGATAAATTGTACTCAGATGCAGAATAACAACTAATGTGCATGTATAATGTATCATAATTTACATATGTGGTCTTTCACCCAAAATATTTTTTTTGTTTTGGTTTTTGGCTCACACCCGCTGGTGCTCAGGACTTTCTCCTGGCTCTGCACCCAGGAATCACTCTTGGTGGTGTTTGAGGGAGCACATAGGATTCTGGGGACGAACCCAGGTTGACTGCACGTAAGGCAAATGTTCTACTCACTGTGCCATCAGACCAGCCCCACATAAAATATACATTTAAAATATCCTTGTAATATTCATAGTGTTCATGCCTGAATGACACTTGGAAGTCCCCTCCAAAAAAATTCCATGAGAAACTCCCACAAGTATGTGGGAGTCAGAGGTTACGTAAGATAGAGAAGGAACCAGTGCGCTAATAATTGTTGGAAATGGTAATATCAGACTAGGACTGAGCATTGAACGTAGGCAAAAGAGATATACATGATAATCCCTAAATGTATGTATTGCAAGCTACAATGTGTAAGAAAAGGAATATATATATATATATATATATATATATATATATATATACATATATGTATGTAGAGAGAGAGAAGAGGAGGAGGAGGAAGAGGAAGTAGAAGAAAACAAGAAGAGGAAGAGGAAGAAGTAGAAGAAGGAGGAGGAGGAGGAGGAGAAGAAGAAGAAAAAAAAGAAGAAGATGAAGAAGAAGAAGAAGAAGAACAACAACAACAATAACAACAACATCAAATAAGTGGATGCCATAAAAGCAGGCTGGGGGAGGGAAGGGATTCTGGGGACACTGGTGGTAGAAACTGTGCACTGGTGGGTTAGGTGCCACAACACTGTATGACTGAAACCAATAATGAAGATCTTTGTAATTGTATATCTCTCGGTGATATAATAAAATTAAAAAAATCCATGAGGCAAGGTGCTTGCTTTACACATAACCAACTCTAGTTCAATCCCCAGCACCCTAGATGGTCCTTTAAGAACTGCCAGAAGTGATCTCTGAGCACAGAGCCAGGAGCAAGCCCTTAGTACTACTGGAGCTGTCCTCAAACCAACAATCAATAAATCATAAACAAATATTTGGTGGACTTGGGGGGAGGTACTTCAAAGTGGTTCTCAGGGTATCTGTGGAAAATTCTAGAACACCATGTCATTGCAAGAACCCAAAGACACAGTGAAGCCCATGCACTGTGAAATCAGGGATTACTTTGGGTCACTCTGGCAGCCATTAGAGCCCTCCAGGGCTCTTGGAGCTGCACTGGCTGGTTATCAGAATGTCAGGGTCAAACCAGGTGACTGCATGCCTGGTATGCACCTTAATCTATATTTCCCCTCTCAACCCCCAAGCTTCTAAACTTTATATTTTAATATTAAGCTACATTAGAATGAAAACTCAGTTCCTTAGTTCTACTCTGTACACATAAAGTTCTCAATATGTCTGGGCCTTCCCTAATTGGACAGCAAAACTATCAACAACCTTAACCTGAACATATCTAAGATCCTGATGCCCTACTCATCACAAAGCTGACTTATGTGAGCTCTGATATAAGGATATTGGATGTTTTAAGCAAGAGGGGACTTGAATGAGAGTTGGAGTCTATGTGACATGCACAAACCGTTGTAGAAACAAACAGCTTGCCCATGTTCATTCTATTTTTAAATGCCCTATTTAAAAAAATTTTATTGTACCACTGTGAGGTATATGATTACAAAGCTAATCATGATTGCGTTTCAGTCATACAGTGTTCCAGCACCCATCCCTCTACCAGTGCACCCTTCCCAACACCAATGTCCCCAGATTTTCCTCCCTCCATCCCTCCGTTCCTGCCTCTATGGTAAGGTCGTTTCTTTCTTTCTTTCTCTTTCTTTCTTTCTTTCTTTCTTTCTTTCTTTCTTTCTTTCTTTCTTTCTTTCTTTCTTTCTTTCTTTCTTTTCTTTCTTTCTTTCTTTCTTTCTTTCTTTCTTTCTTTCTTTCTTTCTTTCTTTCTTTCTTTCTTTCTTTCTTTCTTTCTTCTTTCTCTCTCTCTCTCTTTCTTTCTTTCTTTCTTTCTTTCTTTCTTTCTTTCTTTCTTTCTTTTTCCTTCCTTCCTTCCTTCCTTCCTTCCTTCCTTCCTTCCTTCCTTCCTTCCTTCCTTCCTTCCTTCCTTCCTTCCTTCCTTTCCTTCTTTCCTTCTTCTTCTTCCTTCATCCTTTTCTTCATCATCATCTTCTTCCTCCTCTTCCTCTTTCTTTTCCTCCTCCTCTTTCTCCTCCTCCTCCTGCTTCTGCTCCTCCTCTTCCTTATCTTCTCCTTTCCTTAAACATTCCTTCTCCTCTTCCCCTTCTATTTCTCTTCCTTCTTCTTCTTGTTATCCTCATTCTCCTTCTCTTCCTCCTTCTCCTTCTCCTTCTCCTGCTTCCTTTTCCCTTTCTTTCTCTTTCCTCCTTCTCCTTCCTCTTCCTCTTCATCTTTTTTTCTTACACATCGTGGCTCTTGAATGTATATCTTTGCTTGCTTTCTTTTTCCACTATGCAGATGACATCACTTGAACACATATTTCCCGCTTCCTCTCCCCTCTCTTATTTCTATTAAGTTTCAATAAAACTATCTTGTTTCACTTATAAACAGAGAAACCATGGTGAAATTACTGGTTAAGGTTTAAGCAACCAAAATTACCCTCTATGAGTTGCTGCAAACCAAAATATCAAGGAATCTGCACATCTTTGTGATAAAGTATAATTCATGCATAACATTTATCAGCAAAATATATAGATACATATATATACATATTACAATATCAATATCCAAGGTCAGATAAAACATGGATCAGGATGTCTTTTCAAAAGCGGAATCTACCACAAGCGTCTGGGAGTTGGAGGTCGGGTGGGACAGAGAAGGGAACAGTATGCTAACAATTATTGTAGGTGATAATACCAGCCTAGAACTGAGTATTGAATACAAGCAAAAAGAAACACATGATAACCGCTAAATGTATGTATTGCAATCCACAGAGTGTAAGAGAAGGAAGAGAGAGAGAGAGAGAGAGAGAGAGAGAGAAAAGAGATAAAGAACTTTCCATAGAGGCAATATAGGGGAGAGGGGAGGGAATTGAGGACATTGGTGGTAGGAAATGGGCACTGGTAGAGGGATGGGTGCTGAAACAATGTAGGACCAAAACCCGGACATGAACATCTTTGTAATTATATATCACATGGTGGTATAATAAAATATCAAAAAAATTTTACACAAACATTTGTATGTGTCTATCTTTTGCTTCTAAACGTATTTTTCATCCATTTTCAGTTACTGAGTGTCAATGGTCCTAGAATTAGCTCTGAAACAGACAAATGCATACAGTCTAAATGATAGAATTTGTGTCTGGAGGAATTAGACTGACCCTTGACAATATCTAAGTAGGTATGTAGAGCAATATATATCTAACACTGTTGTGAATTATATATATTAAAGTTTTTATTTGAATGATGTTAATAACTAAAACATACATTGAATGTCAGTTAGGTGTTTAAAAAATTCATATGGTGTGGTAACAATACATACCTAAAACTTATCAACATTTATACTTTTTGTAAACCAATATTGCTTCAATAATAAAAAAGAAAATGGAAAAAAATGGCATAACAGTGGATTCAAACTTGATGTCAGCTGTTATGAAAACAACGCAGCTGCTGAGAGAAAACAGTTGCCAGGAAGAACCATGCTGAGGATAAAGGAAGAACATTGTGGGAAGCACAACTTTATAATAACTTGAAGCATCCCATCTAATGACATTATAATTTGGCTCTCACTTATCGGGTAATGCACCAGACAGCTTCAACTATCATTTGTCTAGCACACATTTAGTATTGTCTTCCTTATAATAATTAGCTTTGTGTGTTGGACAATGAATGAGGTGGGGGAAATCATCTAAGGCATATGAGAAATAAACCTTAATGACAACAAACAATTTGTCAGACATTCTTTTGCTTCAGCTTGAACACTTTGGTGCCATATAAAGAATTAAACGATCTAACCCATCTCATTCATCATCCAAACCACAGAACACAGTCTTAGAGTCAAGCTTTTCTAGAAGATTATCTGACAGGTGCAATATGAGTCTACGGAGGGTTTGTATGATGTAAGAGCATTAACTATGCTTTTAAATATGAAAAACTGATGTTTCAGCCGTCTAGGCTAGTTACTTTCACTTTATAACCATGAGCATAGAAATTTTCCAGTAATTGGTGGGGATAGCCTAGCTAAGTTTGATTTGAGTTGACTGTCAACTCAAGGGAACTTAGGAAAGACAACAGTACAGTGGATGGAAATTAATTATTGCTACCATTTTGTACAATTTATTCATTTAGTGAACATATACTAAGTTCTTACTTTGGGACAGCATTAGTGAAGTACCTGATTTTTCTTCTGGTGGCTCAGAGAGTCATTGAGTGCTTTTCAGAATCATCAAGCTAAAAACTAGCAAGTCAGGGGCTCAAGCATGATTCTTCGGACTACAAATGCCATAGTCTGAACAGTGTCACATGCTGCTTCTCAGCAGGTAGTGATGAATGGTTTATCTACTGCTCCATTTAACTTCCACCGTCCTCCCAGCTGCCCCCTCACATACTGAAGTCCTTTACAGCACTGCAGGCCCCAACCGAATTTGTCAACTTGAATAGAAAATTTGATATAAAGCAAAATGCATATGAGCAGCAAAGTTGACATTTAATTTTCTTACAATATGAAAAAGGGACCAAGAAGAAAAAAGTGGACAAAATCTTTTAAGCATTTTACAGAAGTAAAGCTTCCAAGTTTTAAGTTTTTATCTGCCCCCCCCCCACCTCTGGTCTGATTCAGAAGATTAAACTAATCTGGCGTTATATTAAGAGACTCCTAGGCTTTCTATTTTACTTGAATATTTGCTCCCAGATAAAAGATATACAAAGAGCTTATGTTTTGCTGAGGAGGAGACACGGTTCATTAAAGGGGCAAAATTCAAGATCCAAAGTAGCAAAGCAGATAAGGGAAGGTAGGAGGTGATCTTGTGTCCGGTATAGATACTATGTTTCCGATACATGCTAGTCACTTTTATATAGGAAATTTTATTTATCACAGAACTAATACAGAGAACTAGCTTTATTTTACTACAAAGAAAAAGTGATTTAGTAAGTTTAAGTCACTAGGCTGATAATGGTAGAACTGAGATAAAAATCACACCTATTTATTTATTTGTTTTTGTCACAGCCAGCGATTTGATGCCTAGGGGATACTTCTGGCTCTGCACTCAGGTATTACTCATGGTGGTGCTCGGGAACCAATGGCCATGCCTATTTAATGCCAAAGTTCTTTCCATGGGGAAAGCTGCCTTAAGTCTATAGCTTATTCCTAAGATTGTTACTTAATAAGTTATTTTGCAGGTAGAAGGAAAAGATTCTAATGGAATCAAAGTGCATTTTTTAAGTATTTTATTAAACCACCGTGAGATATACAAATAAAAAAGATATACAATTAAAAATGTTCATGTTTGGGTTTTGGTCATACAGTGTTTCAGCACCCGTCCCTCCACCAGTGCCCATCTCCCACCACCAACATCCCCGGTTCCCTCCCCCTTCCCCAGCCCTGCTCCATGGCAGGTTCTTTATTTCTTTCCCTTTCTCTCTCTTTCTCTTTTCCTTCCCTTCCAGACTATGGATTACAGAACATACATTAAAAGGTTGTCAGGTGTATCCTTTTGCCTCTATTTAATGCTCAGTTCTAGGTTGGCATTAGTACCCTCGACTATTATTAGCACCCTGTTCCATTTTCTGTCTTACCTAAACTCTGACTCTCACACGTTTGTGATAATTTCCACCTTTGACAAGACCTCCTGATATATGTTTCACTTGAACTTGGATATTGGTATCATAATATGTACATATATATTTATGCCATGCAAATAAATGCAGTCATTCTGTATCTGTCTCTCTCCTTCTGGCTAATTTCGCTCAACATAATCTTCTCCATGTCCATCCATTTATAGGCAAATTTTATAACTTCATTTTTCCTAACAGCTGCATAGTATTCCATTGTGTAGATGTACTACAGACCAATATCCCTGATGAACACGGATGCTAAGATCTTCAACAAAATACTAGCAAACAGAATCCAAAGACTCATCAAGAAGATTATACATCATGACCAAGTTGGATTCATCCCGGGAATGCAAGGATGGTTCAACATTCGCAAGTCAATCAACATAATACATCATATCAATAAAAGAAAAAATAAAAACCATATGATCCTTTCAATAGACGCAGAAAAAGTATTTGACAAGATCCAGCACCCGTTCATGATTAAAACGCTCCAGAAAATGGGAATTGAAGGGACTTTCCTCAAGATAGTTACAGCCATCTACCAAAAAGCCCACAGCAAGCATCATTCTAAATGGGGAAAAGTTGAAAGCCTTCCCCCTGAGATCAGGGACAAGACAAGGTTGCCCCCTCTCACCTCTTTTATTCAATATAGTACTGGAAGTACTTGCCATAGCATTTTTTATCTTGTATTTCTCAGTCTCTTTCAGGAAAGGTTCTGCCTTTGGGATCTCAAGTGGATACTTCTAAAGTTACTCTTTACTTCCTTCACTACTAAGTCTTCTTCCTTTCCTTTATATTTACCTTACCTTACACAATAAAACACTCTTTTTCTAAAACTCTAAAGTAAATCTGGTTAATTGCAATTTTTAAAAGATTATTAAAGAGCTGTCAACATACAGAAATGAGCATCTTAAAAAAGACCAGTCTACAATATGCAATGCTCAATTCTATAATTATACTTAGTATCATGTAATCTTTGTATCTATGTGCCAAAATATCAGCCACAGAGAGACTGAGGAAGCAAATAAAAGGACTTGAGACCAAGATTTGCAAATGCGGATTCTAGTTTAGCATAGGCGTTTTACAGTTCCCTGCAAGAATCACTAGGAGTTCCATAACCCGCAAAATATTTTCCAAAAATTCAGGCTACTGAAACTTCCAGTTTCCCAAATATAAATAGAAAGCCTGAAACTCTCTCCTTTCTTATGGGTCCTAATATTTTCATTTATTTAAGGATAAAATATATAATGCCAATGATATATTTCCAGACATAATAAGTTTTTTTCTCTACAATTTTTGGTGATTTTTATTGATTATAAATGTTAGAGAAATAAATAGTGAAAATTGAAAATAACTTAAAGTAATATAACCTATATCATTAAGAAGCTATAAAGTTTTTATTTTTTGTTTTTAATTCTTTTTATTATACACCATGCAATATACAATTAAAAAAGATGTCCATGATTGGGTTTCAGTCATACATTGTTCCAGCACCCACCCATCCACCAGCGCACTATTCATACCATCACTGTCATCAAATACTTCCCCCCCCCCAGCCTGTGTCTATAGCAGGCACTTTTCCTTTCTTCTCTTTCACTATCTTTCTCTCTCTTCTTTCTCTCTTTTCTCTCCAGACATGTTTAAAAAAAAAACTCCTGAGCTGGAGAGATAGTACAGACATTAGGGGCTTGCCTTGCATGTAACTAATCCCAATTCAAATCCCAGAACCACATATGGTCTCCCAAGCACTGCTAGAAGAGGTTCCTGAGCACAGAACCAAGACTAAGTCCTAAGCACTGCCTGATGTAGCCCCCCATACAATCACAAACAAAAAGCAAAACCCCATTTTCAGTGCATCATGGTCTGAAAAGATAGCTGACACAATTTCTATTTTTTTTTTAATTTTATTGAGGTATGCTTTGTGACTCAGCATGTGGTCTATCTTGGAGAATGTTCCATGTGCACTAGAGAAAAATGTGTATTCAGCTTTTTTGGCATGAAAAGCCCTGTATATATCCACTAGCTCTCTTTCTTCCATTTCTTCCTTCAGGGCCAATATTTCCTTGGTGAGTTTCAGTCTTGTTGATCTATCCATCGTTGATAGAGCAGTGTTGAAGTCTCCAACTATTATTGTGCTACTGTTAATGTCTTCTTTGAGGACTCTTAGCAGTTGTTTTATGTATTTTGCTGGCCCCTCGTTGGGTGCATATATGTTTAGTAGTGTAATTTCTTCCTGGTGTACATACCCCTTAAGTAATAAGAAATGGCCTTCGTTGTCCCTTCTAACCTTTTTCAGCCTGAAGTCTATATTATCTGATACTAATATGGCCTCACCAGCCTTTTTGAGGAGTTGTTTGCATGGAGATACCACTTTACACCACAGAGACTGGCACATATTCAAAAGAGCAAGAACAACAAGTGCTGGCATGGATGTGGGGGAAAAGGGGACACTCATCCATTGTTGGTGGGAATGCCGGCTGGTACAGCCTTTCTAGAAAACAATATGGACTTTCCTCCAAAGACTAGAAATTGAACTCCCGTTTGACCCAGCCATACCACTCCTGGGAATCTACTCTGGGAAACCAAAAATACGCAGCGGAAACACCATCCCTACTCTTATGTTCATAGCAGCATTATTCACAATAGCCAGGATCTGGAAGCAACCAGAGTGCCCAAAAAATCGATGACTGGATAAAAGCTTTGGTACATCTACACAATGGAATACTATGCAGCTGTTAGGAAAAATGAAGTTATAAAATTTGCCTATAAATGGATGGACACGGAGAAGATTATGTTGAGTGAAATTAGCCAGAAGGAGAGAGACAGATACAGAATGACTGCATTTATCTGCATAACATAAATATATATGTACATATTATGATACCAATATCCAAGGTCAAGTGAAACATATATCTGGAGGTCTTGTCAAAGGTGGAAATTATCACAAACGTGTGGCAGTCAGAGGCTAGGTAAGACAGAAAATGGAACAGTGTGCTAACAATTGTCGAGGGTACTAATGCCAACCTAGAACTGAGCATTAAATACAGGCAAAAAGATACACATGACAACCCTTTAATGTATGTTCTGTAATCCATAGTCTGGAGGGAAGGAAAAAGAGAAAGAGAGAGAAATGGAAAGAAATAAAGAACCTGCCATGGAGGAGGGCTGGGGGAGGGGGAGGGAACCGGGATGTGGTGGTGGGAGATGGGCACTGGTGGCGGGATGGGTGCTGGAACACTGTATGACCAAAACCCAAATATGAACTTTTTAATTGTATATCTTTGTAATTGTAAAATTTAAAAATTAAAAAAAAACAGAAAAAAAAAGAAAAGTAAAACCCCTGATAATATTTATTATGTAAAGAAAAGAAGGAAAGATGACTGTATTAACAAAATGTACATAATGTGTTTACACATTTCAATTACAAATCACTGTATCACTGTCTTCCCATTCATCCTCGATTTGCTTGTTAGGGCACCAGTAACATCTCCACATGTCCTGTCTCATGCAAGTAAAGCCCAAGGGAGCCTAGGTAATATTTATAATTTAACAAAATTCTCAAAGAACTCTTTACAAAATGTTTTTCTTAAAAGTCCATTGTACAAAATATGTATAAGGTTTATATGAGAAAACTCAAACTCTGATGAATGAAATCAAAGGAGACCTAGACAAATGGAGAGATATCCCATATTTGTGAGTGGGGAGTCTCAATATTGTCAAAGTGTTGTTCTTCCCAAATTAATGTATTGATTCAATGCAATAAAATCCAAATATCACGAAATACATTTATGTATATCAACAAATTTGTTCTAAAGTTTATATGGAGAGCAGAAATGATTAGAATTGCTAACACTCTATTAAAGGAGATAAAGTGGAGAACAGAGCTACTTGAGTTCAAAAATGTATAAATATATAATACTTAAAAACAATGTAATATTAGTCAGATAATGTGCACACAAATATATTGAATAGACTAGAGAGCCCAGAAACAGACTCCTATAAATATATTCGAATTATCTTAGACAAAAATCAAGAGCAATACAAAAGAAGCAAAAGATAGACTCTTAACCAAATAAAGAACAACTAAGCATCTACCTGAAAAAATATTTTAGAAACACTTCTTATAAACTTAACAAAACTTGAGTATCAATGAGTCATAGACTGACAAAACATAAAACTTCTAAGGGATAAAAGGGAAAAAACCATAAACAATATTGAGTATGTTGGATGCTCTTTTAGAAAAACATCAATAGAAAAAATCTATGAAAGAAATAATTGGCAAGCTGAATTTTATTAAAATCAAAATTTTCTGTCTTTAGAAGACAATATCAAGAAAATTAGAAGATAAGTAAAGAGAGGCAGCAAATATTTGCAAAGGATTTATCAGTAAAGCACTGTTATCCAAACCATTGAAAAACTCAAACCAAACAAGAATAATCCCAGTTAGATGTTTCTTACCAAAAGAGATGTACAGGTGGCAGATAAGCATATGTAAAGATAATCCACATAATTTGTCATCAGGAAAATTCAAATTGAAACAACAATAATATACATATATTAAATCACTCAAATGTAGCATCAGACATCAGATACTAGATTATAGAGCAACAGAAACTTTTATTTTTGCTAGAATTAAAAATTGTACATTTATTTTAGAAAATATTTTCATCATTTTAAAAAATTTACCATACAATTCAAAATTATACTTTCTGATATTTATTCAAAGGAGCTAAGACCATGTCCACATAAAACCTGCTCATGAATATTATGGCATCTTTCTTCATAACTGCTAAAAATTTAGAAGCAACCAAGAAGTCCTTCAGTATTAAGTGGATAAACTGTGTTACATCCAGCAACGGAATATTACTGAGTACTGAGTACTAAAAAGAAACAGACATAGAAGGACAATAATAAACATGAAAATTACATTTCTGAGCAAATAAAGCTATAGTGCAAAGGTTACACAGTCTATTATTTCAATCATGTGATATTCTGCAAAAGAAAAACTACATATATAGTAAAATCATTCATTATTTTTATGGGGAGATTTGGGCAGACAAGTGGGGAGGTGAATGAGCATAACAGATAGGATTTTTAAAAGGTAATTGTTCAGATAAAATAACATTTCAACAGATAATCACATAAACTTTTTTCTGTAGAAAAATATTTTGCCATTCATTCTCTAAGAATTGTATAGACATGATAGCCAGCTACAGTGCACAAGAACCACAAAATGCTAGTTCACTAATCTTGTTATTTTGTTGTAGTTTTATTGCGTTACATCTGTTAACCCCTAGGGCTTATTCCTGGCTCTTTGCTTCAGGGAACACTTCTGGCTGTGCCTGAGGAACCATGTATGGTACTGGGGATCAAACCCAATTCAGTTACATGCAAGGCAAACATGTAGCAGACATTATTGCAGTGAAAACACACACTAGGGAATTATACATCTGCTTAGTTCATAGATTGTACAATGTCACGAGTAAGCCCCAAGGTAAACTATGGATTTAGAGTTCTTTTTATGAACCAACATAGGTTCCTCTTTGGTTAAAAAATTGTTGCAACTGGGAACATTGGTGGTGCAAAATGCATACCACCACCGTTGGCGGTAAAGGGACAGGTGTTGTAACATTGTATGATTGAAACCCAACCATGAACAACTTTACAACTGTGTATCTCAGTGAGTCAATAAAAAGTAATTAAAAATTATTACATTTTGTTGAGTGATGATAATAATTGAGTAAACATGCATTCACAGGGATTGGGGCATAAAGGAAATTTCTATACCCTCTCTTTGTCATGAACTTAATACAGCTCTGAAACAGTCTTAAAATAGACTCCACACAAAAACCTAAGGGGTTAAACATGAATTCCAGGTTTAATTAAGATCATTAATGAAAATTAATTCTAAAACCAAGGTGCCTTAAGTATACAGTTTTGGTTAACTTCCATTAGAATAATCAAAAGTCATATTGAGAAAAATTCTTAGAATTAGTATTTAATCCAAAAGATCCTAACTCAAAGTTGCAGACTACTTTGTTAGTGTTTTTTTTTTATGGAGAAAGATAGAGGAGTTGCCAGGTTTTTATTTTTCTAGACAATTATTTCACATACAACATACCATATTTCAGCTTTGACTTCATTAATAAATAGGCATAATAAAAACAAAAATGAGCAAACATCATATCATAAAAGAGGGCTATGACTTCAGAGCAATATGGATGTAGATATAATATAGGCAAAATGTAACTGTATAAAATATTGTCTTTATTCTTCTAATTTCATGTTGGACTTTTCGAAAAGATGAGTTTGGAAAGTCTGATATACTCCAAACCCCTCATAATGGATATGCCTGAACCAGGTTACAAATGGGTGGCTTTTGGGATTGATGCTAGAGCTTAGTTCAGTGGCTGACTCAACCTTATGGTTCTTTCTTGTACCCTGGGAATAAGACAAAGGGCCCGAGATGAGGAAAGAAGGGACTCCTGTTCCACATGGTCTTGGGATGACCTTGAGTTCAGGGATAAAAAAAAGTGAAAGAACATCCCTAAGAAAGAAAATGAGTGTACTTTTATTTTCGGACACCCTTCTCCTCATCCCACAATTCAAATCAACAAGTTGAGGGTGTCAGATTAAGTTTTGTAAAAATCATAAATCTATAGACAGTGCAATTTAATAAGTAACAAATTTGCAGAACTAGGTGATATACCCACAAAATCTTGTCAAAAAGTCTCTTTCAGTGAGAAGAAATCTGCCTGAAATAGACCTTTAGTGCTCATGTCTGCCTTAAATTCAGCCACCTATTAACTATGCCAAACTTTCATTTACTGTTATCCAGGAGAAAGAAAATGTTTTTTTAACTTCTATTATGCAACAAGTCCTGGGTTTATTTTCTTCCATACTATATTTCATGAAAGAAATGCTGGAGATCATCATTTCTTGATGCTGGTTCATCAAGAAATGCTGGAGATCAGAGGTGATTACAAGAGTATGCCACCCACACGGCAGAGCCTGGCAAGCTACTCGTGTCGTATTTGATATGCCAAAGACTAGTAACAGTTATAGACCTCATTCCCATGACCTGATGGAATGGTTTGAGGCTCTTTATGTTCCTGGAGCAAGCAGATGCGTTTGGGCTCTACTCGCATGTGACAGGACATATGGAGATGTTACTGGTGCCCACTCGAGCAAATCGATGATGAACGGGAAGATAGTGATAGTGGCTATATTTCATATACTACTCACCTCAATCTTATTTATTTTTCTATCTATCTATCTATCTATCTATCTATCTATCTATCTATCTATCTATCTATCTATCTATCTATCTATCTATCTATCTATCTATCTATCTATCTATCTATCTATCTATCATCTATCTATCTATCTATCTATCTATCTATCTATCTATCTATCTATCTATCTATCTATCTATCTATCTATCTATCTATCTATCTATCTATCTATCTATCTATCCATCCATCCATCCATCCATCCATCCATCCATCCATCCATCCATCCATCCATCCATCTATCATCTATCTGTCTGTCTATATCTATCTATCTATCTATCTATCTATCTATCTATCTATCTGTCTGTCTGTCTGTCTGTCTGTCTGTCTGTCTGTCTGTCTGTCTGTCTGTCTGTCTGTCTGTCTGTCTGTCTGTCTGTCTATCTATCTATCTATCTATCTATCTATCTATCTATCTATCTATCTAAGAACAAACCTGAAACTGCAGAGCACATACTCAACAAAGGGAGAGGCCAGAAATAAAATGCATCAGAGTGATTTGTATGGGTTTCTGAAGTAGATTTTCATGAATAAGTTAAAATATGTTTTTGTATTAAATTCAAATATATATAGGTTTATATAACAGCAAATCAGTAAACTACGCTTAGCTATTTTCGGATATTTTTTATAAAAATTGAACCATATAAAATTACCTATTTCCAATCATTTATTTTTTGGTGACCGTCCGGCATTAAACATAAGGCATCATGCATGAGTAGGACAGACCCAACCACTAGATTCAGTCCTAGACACTGGAACTGGGTCAAATGTATGGTCAAAGCATAGGCCAAAAGCGTTTAGAGATTGTGACTGCATATGACTTGACTTGCAATCATCATTATCACATTTCACTATTTCAGAAATTTCTGTCTCTACTTAACAAAGAGCTTTAGACTCTGAAGTAAATGGGAATGATGCTAATAATGATAAAACATGAGCAGCAATATGATCATTTACTGCTCTCAATCAAAATGTTTCTAATGTATACATTCTATTGTGCTATAATTATAGAACAGGATTTGCTATTTTAAGCATTTGGAAATTAAAAGTTCAGTTGAATGACTATGATCACTAAATATAAGACATCTCTATACCTCTTTCATTATGAATTAACCGAAACTATCTACCCATTAAGCAATAAAGGATCATGAGGGACCATGGTCAATTGTGTCAGATTAAGATACTTGTCCAAAAGACATCAATCTGGAATTTATTATAAGATTTCCATCTCATTGTTGGCTTAAAAATAACTTTTGTTGAGTTACAATTCCATTCATTGGTTTGAACTGCACAATATGATGTTTTTATATGCTGTAAATCATCATCTTTATCATTTTGTAAAATGTCTTCATAACCCCCAAGAGACTTTGAACCCCAATTATTTTTAATATGTAAAATCTTCAAGATGACATATACACTTTGTATAATTCGTGACAAAACTATTGATAGCTAAAGAAACAAAAAAAAGATACAGTATATATAAAGTTACATCTGATATCAACCCATTACTATACTTGTTTAAATTCTATAAATTTGTTACAGAGAGAATGACTTCTACCATAGCAAATATTATTATATAAATCCCCATCTACCTTATTATAGGGAATTTCCAAGTGGTGTTGTATTTCCATCCAAACACTTGTTTTGTTCCTAAATGTATGGAGAAAAAAAAACTCTGGCACACTGATGAGAGTATATACTTGTGTAATATCTATAAAAAATAGTGTGGTGATTCTTTAAACAAAATAGAAATACCTGTGATACACCAATTTCATTCCAGTTTTTATTCCCAAAATATGAAACTGTTATTTTAAAAGGACATATGCACCACAATGTTCATTGAAGGCCATTATTCAACAATCAAGACCCGGAAATAGCTTAAATTGGATAAAGGAATCACCATGTACTATTTATAAATAAACACAAATTTCATTAGAAATGAAAACAAATCTAGGGAGCCAGAGAAAAAGTACAGTGAGTAGGTCACTTGTCTTGCAAGCAAGTTCATCAGATTCATATTCAGAAGCCTATATGATCTGACCAGGAGTGATCCCTGAGCTCAGAGTCAGGAGTAAGTCCTGGACACTGCTGGGTGTATCACCCAAACAAAGATAAACCAAAAAAAAAAAGAAGAAAAATCCACTTGGAATAAATACTTGATAAATACTTGATTAGTGACTGTGAATGATGTGATACAGACCTTCCCTAATAAAAGATAATATGAAATAGTGTAAAGAACTTAGAGGAAGAGTGTGTAAAAGGTCATGGTGATATTACTAATATAGAGAATGTTTTATATCCATTTTTATAACATAAAATTACAGAAAATATATAAATGAGATGAACAGAACATAAAGGGAATAGAGTTTATGTATAAATATAAGATATTTAAAAGATGGGAAGGAAGAATTTAAGTTTTTTTTTCTGGAATATCAATCATTGACAAATTTAGATGAAGGAAGCAGGACATTTTTAAATGAGTTCTAAAACTTACAAAGGATGGCTAATCATTGCTTAGGAGAAAATAGAAACTTTGTGCTCACATTTCAGCTTTTTTTAAAAAATAAAAACAAAAGGCAAAATTGGAGAAAAGTTATACTAGAAACGTTGTCTTACATAAATCAAATAGAACAGAATGCAAGAGTGGTAAAATATTTCCTTGAAACAACCTCCTATGTTTAGATTATAAAATAGGATTTACGTTGAGAAATGAGGTCACTGATTTTTTAAATGAAAGAAGTTAGTTTTAATGGAAAATTACATGATAATCTTCCATAAATAAATTGAACAAAAGTAATACACTTATTAAAATATCCTTATGTATTTGTGGAAATTTTACTCCTGAACCAAGTCAATAACTTTAGAATTATAAAGGATATTAAAATTACATATATTTCCTTTATGAATAAATACCATAACTGCTAGCCTTTTTCTCATCACAACTCCTCCAATAAAAACTTGTCCTTTAGTGTGTGGAAATTTTCAGAAGCTTCATCTCTCTCACCTCAATACACTTTGTTCTCTTCAACATTATGCTTGAACTTGAATTTCAAGGCAGCTAAATGATTGCCCTGAGTATGTCATGTAAATGCAAATGTCCATATCTGATTCCAATGAGTTTTGACCTTCTGAGATTTGTCAACTACTCAGATGTCAAATACTTTTTCTTTTCTGAACAGAAATGTATTTGAGTCAATGCAAATCACAGTGTCACCTTTCAAGGATAAAAGACTGAATGAATTATAAATCTCAATTTTTTACCTACCTCTACCCAAAATAAATATCTTAGAAAATATGAAGAACGGTAGAATTTTAGTGCTGCTTGGACCCTCCAAGACAATTAACCTATTCCCTTTATTTAATCGAGAAAGGAGCTAAGTGACTTACCAGTCCTGACATTAAGATTGGTAGAAATCTTAACACACAAAATCCAAACACAGTTCTCTAATAACCATGCAAACCGTTACTTTCCTCGGATTTAAGATGCTCTACACTATCAGGTTGATCAGGTTGGCAACAGAATCAGTTAAACCGATGAATTTTTGAGGAAGAAAACTCCAAGACACTAAAGTTGAACATGAGTGAACCAGTACCCGAAACATGACTCTACATCAATGGGAACAGCCAGGGTCTCCGTGTGGGCCCACGGCAAGGGTGCAGAAGCAACCCATCCGCAGCACAAGCTGAGAAGCTGCCTGAATCATTTAATCATCTGCCACTCCGTCTGCAAAATGGGAACAACACCCATTCAGTGTGACTGAGGGGACAGACGTAGATAAGGGATGGAAAAGGACTTCGAGGTTCCCCACTGCACAGCACAGACCCTGCCATGATTTATGCATAGGCCTGCTTCTGAAGGTATGTGCCCTACTTCCACCAACAATAAAAGACCTTGAGGCGTAGATTAAGGCACAAGCAAGCACCAACCCAAGAAAACTCAGAAGAATAGGAAAGGCGAACCCGCTATGAAGCACGGAATAAAAGAAAGAAACACACCCTGGCCTAGATATTTGGTGCTGGGAAGAAATAATGTCATTTTGAAATTACAGGTAGATGTGTTTCCCTGCTCCCCACCCCCTCATACTCTTTTCTAGCACATTTTGGGGAGCTATGGAAAATGAATAGAAGAGACAAAAAAAGTACTTTTGCCCGGCAGGAATACAAAATTGTAAAAGCACAGACAGAGCTACAGAGGCGCGCTGCCATTCACTCACAAAGAATTTTGTGCATGTAGATGGCTGATTAATTGCCGGCCTGCCTAGACGAAGCTGCAACAAGCCAGATACTGTCAGCATGCCATCGGTTACCATGGAAATGCACAAGGTTCCTGTTTCTGACAAACCCTTGAATACTGGATAGATTGTGCCATATGTAAATAAGGCAAATTAGTTTTCCTATATCTTCCAGACAAGGTTAGACGAAAAGAAAATATATCTGTTTAAACATACTCTCTAACCTCTTAGATGTGACGAATGAGAAAGAGGGCCTTCTTTCTCAGGAAACTGAACTCAGATTGCTACAAGTGAAAGGCACTTGGGAAAAATCAGCCCCAAATGCAAAGTGTGCCCATGTACAAGGAAGGATTCAGGTCGGCCATGCCAAGCTATATGTTTATTTTATGCCGTTTTCTTGACAAAAATTATAAAACATCCATAGTTCCCTCTATGGTATTAGAAGTTTTTGTTGTACAGTTTTCATGTATTGCACAGTCCCTAGACTGAATCACACACCAGTATAATTTACAATATGTAACTCCACTTTTAGGGATATTGTGGGGTGCATAATCTTGGTTGGACTTCTTTTTTAAATAGTTTTTTGTCAACCATAGAGACTGTGACCTTTTTATGCTGCAATAATAATTTGTGTTTTCCTAAACCTGGTGTTATTTCCAAATAAATCTCATAATTACCATTACAATATTCTCAAGTACCTTATTATTGATACTAAACTAGTCTGATGGCCATATATTATTACATATTTGTAAAGGGACCTGTTTACTTAAACAGTGAAAATACCAAAAAGATTTAGAGTGTCTTTCATGATAGAGTGTCTTTCAAATTCATTGGATCTCTGAATTATTTTAAAATGTGCAGTTCTCAAAATATGATATCACTTCTATAATCTCAATTATAAAGTACATACTCTATATATTCAAGTGTTATGCAATAAGCTACAATAAATATGAAACCAAAGACATCTATAATTATCTACAATAACCCTTCCCTAAATTTAATGTTCTGTGCTCTTACTGAGTAAAGGCAAGATAAAAATATTTTCTATTAAATGATTCACATATTTTGTATGCCCAGAATTCAATTTAATTATAATGTACTATATGTTATTCCATGTTTTAGAATTCAGAGATGAAATCTAGTTAATAGTTCCCAAGCCTTAATGTATCTTTATAATTGAAGACTAGTCAGTAAAAATAAGACATTAATAAAGAATTATATACTGTATGTATTTTTCATTTTAAAATAAATAACATTTTTACTATCAAAAATATTGACTTTCAGTATTGTCCTTTCTGATATTTTTTCTCTTCATACTTTCAAATATATGGTATGTACAAAAGAATTGATGTATAAAAATTTCTAAACTCATGTAAATAAGCAAATTATATTTATATGACAGTAAATAAGACATAAATAAATGATAAGAAGGATTCTGGCTAGATTATGTATCCACATATAGAGTTGACATGATGTTTTTCCTGTTCTTTATTTTGTTTTACATATGTAAACCCAAATAAGCTCTCACAAACTCATAAAGTCATTTCAGTAAATTATGAAATTCATGACCTAGATATGACATATCATTTTACACTGCATCCCCTTAGAATCAGACAGAAATGCAATCATAAGCATTGAAGTTTCTTGCATGGCGATATAATAATACTTTATTATTAGAAACTGCCACGTTCTTTAATTGTGAACTTGGATATTTGAGGATTTAAATAGTAATATTACAATGAGTAAAAAAATTTCATAACAGGAAGTAGCTAAATTTCTTCTTAAGTTTTTTTAAAGGACATTTTTTCTAGATTATAAGAGACTTGATATATACATATAAGGACTATATGGGAAATAAGATCATCTATATTCATGTTTTTAACTCTATGCTTCAGAACACAAAATTTGTAAGATGGGTACTTTTAATGATAAGAGTATTTCACTTTATTAGTTAATTCTAATGAAAGATGAATATTAAACTCTGACAAAAAACCAGAAGGATTGTAAAATACAGGACAGTCAGTGAGAAAGAAAAGATCTTTTAATCATTGTGAGGAGAATTAATGCCTTCTTGGTGGAAAACAAAAAAAAACTGACTTAAACTTAAGAGTCTATATTATGGAAAGAACTTTCACTCATTCATTGCATACTTACCACATTTCTCTGCATAACCATCATACATTTTATAACAAGACTTTTTGGCAAAAATCTGGTTGTATCACTATTAGGTGAAGCTTTGAAAAACATTGCACTGGTTTTCCTTAAAAGCAGAATGTGACATTTGTGCAGTGAAATAGGGTGTTGTACTCTAACAAACTTTTCAGACCTGGGAAGATTCCTGGCTCTGTGAGTTTATAGTCCCACAACCATGAGCACTGGAGCACGTATCTGTTATTTCAAATCCTATCACTGCTTTTTCTTGAATCCCCCTTATGATTTAAATAAGACTCTCTAAGTTAGTTTTCCATTAATTTGTAGCCCAGTAGCTTGTACATTTCTCATAAATATCAAGTATGATCTGGGTCTTTTCTATCTTTGTATCTTCTACCATATTCAACATGAATTGCATTTTCTAACAATATTTGTTGGTTAAATGAATAGTTAACTTTCTTGTACCTATACTGCAACCTTAGGCAAGGTATCTAACTAAGAGTTTGGGACATTTTCACTTATAAATGGGAACACTGAAATAAGTCCTCTTCAAAATTAAATTTTGTAATTCTGTAATACTTGTTGATGTGATGTCAGTAAACAAATTCATTGGATAATTAGTCCAAATAGTCCAATGAAAGCAAAAAGTTTGGCTTGAAAGCTTTGAAAAGGGCCCGAAACACCTCAGTGGTGCAGAGGTACACATATATGTCTGAAATAAACACCCAACACCACTTTAAGCACTTCAAGCAGGAGCTCTTAACTGCAAAAGTAAACTGAAAAATGTGCCTATCAAAGAGGCAAATAGAATGTGGGAAGGAACCTGAGAACACTTGTGGAGTTGAGGCTCATCTGATTGTGGGATTTGTGTTGGAACATTGTACACCTATTATGAACAACTTTGCAAATCACAGTGTCTTAATTAAAAAAAAAAACTTACAACTATTTTGAACCAGAGTAAACTGAAATCAATTTGAAAGTAACACAAAGTGACTCAAACTATACCTCTGGTTATAAGGCAATAATCATATTTCATTTTTTAAAATGTAATAAACATATGGTTTTTTAGATTTAAAAATGGTTTGCATTCTCTTTTCACTTCAGGCTATTTTTTGAGAGTGATAGTACAAACATAATCATTTTATTTATCATAAAAATAATGTCCAGATATGAGAATAAATCTTAATTTAAGACATTCCATGTACAAAAATAGAAAAAATTAGGCACAGAAAAACATTTCAATTTTAAAATGTTTAAGTAAGTAAATAAAGTAAGACTATGGTTCCTATAGTAAAAGAGAAGCTCCTTTAAACACTACAAATAAGACCGTTTGCCCCAAACTCATATGGATCAAAGATAATGTAAAAACAGTGGGTGATGTGCTATAAAAATGACTCTATGGCTTATCTGTAATTTAAATATGTGACAAATAATAATAATGTAAATGTTTCAAACAATGGTAAAACACTAGAATGAGTTTGAAAGGAAGTGTGGACTCCTTTTCCTTTGCCAGCTTACTGGCTTTATTTTATACTAGTCTAAACAGACATCCAGAATAGCACATAATTTTCCATTGGGCATTCTATTAGAAAAGAAGAAAAGTATTTTGTAAGGTTATATGGGCAATGCCTGTATCTGTATGTTTAATTAAAAACATCACAAACTTAAGGTCTTTCTCAAGATTTTGACCTGTCATGGCAAATAATTCCTTAATTTTCTTATCAGTCAAGTGTCAACTCAATCTCTAAATATCAATATTTTGAAATAAAACTTCACATTATATTCATGCTGACATTTATATAACCTGGATATTTGCATTAAGACTTTATCACAAATTTTAAGTCTAGAAGATACTTTTCCCAATCTCAAGATAAACACATTATTGACAATTCTCTCAAAAGATAAATAAAAATGAAACACAAATGAAGGTTAGTTGTTTTTATATTTGCTCAAAAGTAAGCCTGAGGAACTAAAATGCATTTGTTTAACTGGTTGCTGAGTTTATAAAACCGCCACAGAGTACGTTCTTCATGGAAATGGTAGGTTTGGAGGGAGACAGAAATTGAGCACTGACATTCAGGATTCAAATACAAGTAATCATTTAATCAATGAAAACAGCAATAAATAATAAAAAAAGAAAATTTGCGGTAAAATATGTGTCATTTTTCATCATTAAGGGAACACTTATTTATAAATGCACATTTATATCAGATAAATGAAATCTATTACGGATATATTTAGTTGAACTTTTCAAACTGTTTCAGATTGAAATGTAAGTTAAAACCTAAAACCGATTTGTTCCATGTAAATCGCATTTTTAAACTTTTCCAGCTAAAGATATTACCAGTAAAGCTATTAGCTCAGAGATGAGCCCTCTTTCTTTAGACTCCAAAATACTAAATCTTTGATATTAGTTTTTTCCCTCTCTAAGCATTTGACTGAGTATGTAGATTTTCTCCAAGAACTGAACATCTTCCACATATTTTAGGAATATTGACTATATTTGATGTTAAAGGAACTAGTAACATGTTACAATTTCAATCACTAGATCCTGAATACAGTCTGACTGTTAATTTTATCAGAAAGCCAAATGTTTTCTCTCCTTTCATTCTGCATAGAAAATGTATATCTCACAACTTTCCACCCTTAATCAAAATCCATAAAGTAAGCTTGAACTAATTTATTAATTAATGAGTGGCATGATATTTGGAATTTCAATGTCTCTGCTACCAACCTTTATTTTTCTGATTATATACCTAAAAATGTAAAACCCTCTTTGCTTAAACAACAACAACAATAGCAACAACCACATTATCTGCAGGCCCGATGTCCTGCATATTTTCATCACTTTGGGCCTACTCACCCAGATTGGGTTATCCACTCAGCATATCTGGAAACCTGAAAAACATATTAGAGAATTACACTATATTGCTTTTGGCCTAGCATGCAGTGTATAATTAATGAGACTTCTATTTATATATATTTAAAATATTTCAGGGCCAGAGCAATAGTACAGAGTGTAGGGCATTTGCCTTGCACGCGGTCAACCTTGTTCAATCCGGGTATCCCATATAGTCCCATATAGCAAGCACTTCCAGGAGTAATTTCTAAGTACAGAGAGCCAGGAAGAATCCCTAAGCACCACCGGGCGTGACCAAAAAGAAAAAAAAATATTTCAGCATTCTTAGGACATTTATACTCTAGTGCTCTTTCATCCAAGTTATTAATCAATGGTGTCTACAAAATCTAACATTTGGACTTTATGAATTCTATATAATAATTATACTGATATTCTGATGCTCTTAGTATATGTCAGGAAAGCAAATAATATTTGTAAATATTTAGAAAGGATGAATCCTTTAAAATAAAATTTCATAATAAAGGAATTGAATAGATCTTAAAAAATTCATATTCAAAGATCTTTAACAACCCCTAATAATTTGAACTCTAATGATCGATATGCACGTCAGTAATCCACTCATGGCATAGGTTAAATTTGGAAGAGGAATTTCACAATCATTGAAATATTTCTCTCAAGACATTCCTACTAATTAATTAAAATTACTTTAAATTATTGAAACATTAGGTCTGTGAGTATTACAAAACTCTATATAGAATGAAAAACAGTTTTAATTTTATCCTTAATGGTCCAGTAGATATTCTTTAGATATAGCATAGAGGACATTCCTTTAGACTTTTTCTTTTTCCTTTTAAAAAAGCTCAAGCAACATTAGTTTATAACATAATACAGGTTTTGGATGTACATCCTTAGATACTAACATCTGTATATATGACATTACATTACTGCTAAAGTTTTTGTCTATCCATCATATATAGCTAATCTCTTTTACCAGATTTGTCACCTTTATAGTCCTTCCCTTCTGGTAACCACACTATTCTTACAGTTTAAAAAGTTGTTTTGGTTTATTCAATCATTTGTTTCATTTTCTACCATATATGAGCATAGCAATATAGTACTTGTCTTTCTCTAACATATTTACTTAGAATCACTAGATCACTAGATTCCTGTTCATCATCTATTTGCTAGAGCGGGTACCAGTAATATCTCCATATGTCCTGTCTCATACTAGTAGAACCCAAAGGCATCCGCTTGCTCCAGGAACATAAAGAGCCTCAAACCATTATATTAGGTCATAGGGATGACCTAATATAAATGATACTGGTATTTGGCATATCAAATATGACACGAGCAGCTTGCCAGGCTTGCCGTGCGGATTTACTTAGAATAAAGCTTCTAAATCTATTCATGTTACAAATGTCAGAATTTCCTTTCATAATTGAGTAATATCCCATTGTGTATATTTACCAGTTCTTTATCCATTCATTGGTTAATGAACATTTAGGTCGCTTCTAACTATTGACTACTGTGAATAATGCTAAACTAAATATGGGCATGCATGTGTTTCTTCAAAATCACATTTTTGATTCTTCAAATATCCCAGAAGTGGGACAGATAGTTGGATCATATGTTTCTATTCTTAATTATTTGAGTACTTTTCATACTGTTCCATAAGAGATACACTAATTTTTATTCCTATCGATGCCAATTTTATTTTGTAATACTAAATCTGTATTTTATTAACTTTGAATTCACAATACTATCAACTGCTGGTATCCTGCATTTAAGTATAATTATAACCAATGGCATGTTCTCACATACTGTACTCATGAGTATGTTCTCGTGAATAGGTTTCCTCTCCAATAGCTGACACTGAACCGTACAATATAATGTACATTGTTTTAGCAAAAGTGTCACGTTGTGTGGAAAAAGTAAGAATGTTACAAAACAGGAAAATACCTTACGAACAGTCAAATGCTCTTTGCCTAACAGATATAGGAATTGCACTCCTCCTTCTGTTTCATCATTTTCTTTTCCCCTCTTCTCTCCCTCCCTGTCACTTAGTGAATAATTCAATCACAAGGGCCATACAGGTGAATATCTCTAGCTACAAAGACCAATCATAGTCACCCACCCTGCCATATGGACATCTATAACCCACATGGTTTGGAATCATTAGAGGACAGATTAGAATTCAGACTCTACCACTTCTTGTGGCATGGTTTTGGGTAAATCATTTACTTGAACTTTTGGGGCTTGGTATTGTTATCCATAGAATGGATATAACTATAGTAGTTATTTTATTTTACAGAATTGATGAAGAATTGAATACATTTGCATATATATTTATATGAAGCTTCTTTTGAAAATATAACTACATACATGGTTAGAACAGAAGTCACTCTAAATTTGAAGAACACATTTAGGGTCGATGATGGTTTAAGAACTCATTTGTCACTTGTCTTCCCGTTGTTCATCGATTTGTTCGAGCGGGCACCAGTAACATCTCCATATGTCCTGTCCTGTGCTAGTGGAGCCCAAGGGCATCTGCTCGCTCCAGGAAGAGGAAGAGCCTCAAACCATTCCTTCAGGTCATGGGAATGAGGTCTATAATGGTTACTGGTATTTGCCATATCAACTACGACACGGGTAGCTTGCCAGGCTCTGCCGTGCAGGTGGTAGATTCTTAGTCGTAGGCTCTCAGTTCGTGCATTTACTGATGAACCGCATGGCCGGGCTGTGGGGTCTGGATGTTGAAAATGGCGGCCCTCATTGTGTGGGGTTCCTCAGGCTTCTTGAGAGGCTCTATTGGAATGGTGGGCCCGGGATAGAACTAGCCTTCCCTCAGGGAGTTTGCAACAAGTCAAACTCATTTAGTGCTGGATTATTTAAGAGAATTTTTTAATATTGTAGAAAATGTTTTTCATTAAAAATCCAACTTTATATTATTTCAGTCTATAGTATATTCAAATATTAATGCTTATTGACTGATAAAATTACCATTAACTTGAAATATAATTTTAATTATATAAATTAGAAACCTCTGAAAGAAATATATGCAGAATATAGGCATTATTATTACATAGTTATTATAATTCTTGGCATAAAATTATATTAATAGTATTGGAATGCTAGAAAAGGATATCCTTATTTATATAGTCTTTCAGAATATACAAATACTAGTGCAACTTCTTAATGAATTAGCCTTTAACCAGTAGATTCAGATCAATGACACAGATGTTTTTATTCACCCTGGAGCTATATTTGAAACTTTAAAATGGGTTCTATATTTCCACTTTGATATTACTGACCACTTCAGCCCATCTTGCTTATCAGAAGCAACCTACCATTAACTTCAATGACAACCAAAATGCCTCTCTCACAGTTTCACATCTCTCCTTGACATCCTTGACTTTAGCTGGCCCTAAACACAGTCAATGCAGTACCTTTATTTATTATTAGCAATTTTCCCTCCATAACAGATCACTTAATTACCAACCTGACAGTCAGAACACTCCTATCTAGCTGCAATGAAATGCTTTGGACAACTAGAGGCAAAGGCTTCAACAAACAGAATTTTGTTTTGTTGCTGCTTTCAACAAACAGAATATTTTAGGTAATTTTAGGTATTTGGCCTATTTTACTTTGGATAGATGGACACACACATGTTTGCATATATGTATGTCTCTATGTTACATGTTTGCTATTGTATGTAATAAATATCAATCACAAAATATACTGCCAAGATTTTATGTAAGAGAAGAACTTTCATGATGCCTTCTGAGCAAAGTGAATTTTATGTTTAATAGATGAATCAAATATTAACCAAAGAACATTCTGTTTTACCAAATAGATAACATATGATGGTGACCAACTGTCTTTTAAAAAACCCTGCAGATTCCTTCTTTGTTCAGCTGACAACCATATTTACTTATCAGACATAGCCTTACTTTTTTAATTAAAACTAACTTTAATGTTATGAGAATATATCACAGTATTTTGCCTTTATTTCTGTGAGCTCCAAATAAAATCCTATCTTCTCAATATTTCTATTCCAGTCTTAACTAAAAAGAAAAATCAATTTTCCAGCTTTAGCTTATATGCCACTATGCTCAATATTTTTCTTTTAAGAATCAATGATCTAGTTGAATCTTGATTTCAACATAAGGCCATCCATTAGAGAAAGTTAAGAGCTTGAAAAGGGTCAGCCTTTTCTGTTGCTATTAGACTAGGTAGCTTTCGTCTCTAATGGAATCCTTTTGATAATTATTTCATACTTCTGGCAAATCTTGATGGACTCATTCACCTCAACGTTACCTTTGCAGATCATTCAAAAGCTTCTATTAGGACATCTTAGAGAAGCCTTCTTTTTGCTTTATACTCAAATAAAGGAAGGCGAAAACTAAACTTCAAGAGGGGCCATGCTTTTCAGTGTGATCACAATATTTTTTAGTCTATACAAGTGACATCAGCTATTTTTTCTTTTGAAAGCCCTTTGACCAGGTGGAAGGATTTTAAACACATATACATAGTCTCATCACAACAACTATATTTTCACATTTATTTTCATATATTTTTAACTCTCAAAGTTTATAGAATATGAATTTTCAATAGGATAAGAAAATCTAACAATAACAATATAAAGCATTGTGGTTAACTGCTAGGATTGAAGCACCATCTCTCTCTCTCTCTCTCACACACACACACACACACACTACAGTCTCGGATAATTCTTTGAAAAGCATCACATACCTCATTTATGACACAGATTTTCTTAGTAATGGTATTTTTCTTAGTTACTTACCAGCATCAACTTAAATTCCTTAAGTTGAAAACAACTGGGTAACAGGTGAAAGCTGCTTGAGGATGAAGAACTTTCTGTGAGCTTACGCAGAGCAGTTAATAGTCACTTGAGGAATCAAGTGCTGAACATATAAGATGATTCTGGCTGCCACTTCTTCACTAGAACTACTCTAAAAGGAACTCTTTGGGACGCTAGAGTATAGTGGACGTGATGAAACCCAGAAAGACCTGTGCATTGCAGAGAAGGGAAGGCTTGGGCATTTTTAGTGTTCAGTCGTGGTGGAGATAAAAGGGACCAGCCCAAATTTACTTGGTGTGCCTATCCCAATACCTTTCACAAAGGATTTAAGGTAGCTCTCCATATATATTTGATGTGACAGATACATTTACCAGAGAAAGATAGACATGTGGAAAGCAAAGATTGAAAGTAAAGATGGAAAAATAGCACATGTAAGCATGCATAACACAGTCCACCTTAAGCCCTAGGGGTACTAAGGTAGGCCAAAGCAGAGAGGGAAGTAGTATCAAGTACATGGTTTACAATCTCCAAAATGTTGAAGAAGTTTGGAGGCAAACTGTTCATATAGGGCTACTGTGTAACAATACACTAAACAGGTGTGTGTTTTTACCTTACAGAAAGGAAAGAAAGGTCTGTGTGGTTGAGTGACTCAAGGGTGAAATGACCAGTAGAAATCAAAGGTAGGATTCAAACTCAGCTGGCTTGGACATCAAAAGTCCTGCTCACTTCATATCAGGTAAAGGTCAGGAACAAAACATCCTTCACACACATCTGGCTCCAGCCATTGCCAGAGAAATGGCCCAACTTCAGCACTGATCTCAGAGAGAGATTCCCGCAGCTGAGTTATCCCAGATAGGTCTGGTTATCACTGGGCTAAAATCTCTGGTCACTGGGCAGGATAGGGGAAGACGGAGTCCCCACCCTGCCAGAGACCCAACATTTCACCCACCCACATCTTGTTCCTGCTATTGCTAGAGAAATGGCCCAGATTCAGTACATCTCAGAGAGATGACAGAGAGATGCCTGCAATTTATCATCCCAGGCCCAAAGTCCCTGAAGTGAGCGGTCGCATATGTGACCACATAACACCTCCAAACTTCACAGAGCTTAAGGAGCATTGGTGGTATAGTGGTGAGCATGGCTGTCTTCCAAACTTCACAGAGCTGACAGCCCAGGAGAAACAAGAAAATTGGATGGGAAAATTAATTAGAGGCCCACTAAGCTCAGTGAGTGAAAACAGTAACAGAGAAGGCACAAACAGAAACTAACAGTACAGTGTATCCTCAGGCCATGAGTTCGGCAACACCATTGAGATATACGTTGTAATAAGCAATATAAAGTAATTTGTGCTGCTAAGGCACCAGGCTGGTGGGTGGGGGTGGGAGGGTGGGAAACTGAGACATTGGTGGAGGGAATGGCAAGTTTGTCAGGATGGGACTTTGTCAGGGATGTTGAATACCTGAAACAGTATTGTAAACTGTATTGTAAAAAACTTTGAAAATCACAATGTTTAAAGAAAGTTCTTAAACAAAAGAAACAGTTATACGCCCTGAAGGGGCAAAACACCAAACAACAGCAAAAACTCAGCTTCTTCTTAAAATTCAGTTTCTCAAACCTGTATGACTTCTTACTAGAAAAAAAATACCTGAAAGCATTTTTCTGAGTTCTTAGAAAATTCAGTGGATGTGTCTGTAAATCAATCTAAAACATAAACTGGGTCCAAGAAATAAGGTTTTAGCTACTCTGCTGTATAGCATATTTAAATTTTATAATGCCCTTTCCCCCTCTTTTCCCCCCCCTTATGCTTTTTCCCCCACACAACCACAGTTAGATCTTTGGCCTGAAAGAGGACTAACAACCCGTTGGCATATTTGGGAGCCCAGGATGGGACTGTCTTTGATGTTGGTAAAACATGGAACTTTGAAGACAGCGACCCTGGGAGCGGGATTCAGACAAACTTGAGCACTTGTTTAGTAACTGAGCATTTGTAAGGAAAGAAGCTTTGATGCAGAGCTGTCTTTGTCCTGTTTCCCTATCAAAGCGAATTACCCAAGACTCTAGGGGGGGTCCCCAAGAATGAGCAAAGTAGAGAGAGGAGGAAACCCTGAGTAACCAAGCTCCCAGGCAGTTGGAAAGGTATGCTCTAACCCTGCCATTGCCACCTGACCCAGAGTCCTGGGAGTGCATAGTTCATGCTGCCATTACCCCAAGTGAGAATTTTGACAGCAAAGCAAGAGAGCTGAATGACAGACAAGTCAAGATGATGGTGGAGGAGCAAGTGCAGAAGAGGATCAGAGAGCAGTACAGCAGAGCAACTGAGCTGGAGCACCAGCTGCCAAGGCGGTGGCTTGTGGAGAGGCCACCAGAGGTAGCTGAACAGAGACTCGCTCAGAGAGAGGCAGAAAACACTACTGTCAGCTAAGGCCACTGTGGTCCCCGTCCCCTCAGTCCTAAAGAACTGTTGGTTGCCCCTAGTCGCTGAGAGCCAGGAGAGCTTTTGGGATTCACAGAGGCAAGAGATTATGAGATGGCTTAAGAGTACACAGCTCCAACAAACAGTGGTGGATTCCTACCACGCTCATCTCCTCTGGCTGCTGCCACTGCTGAACCCAGAGTCTCCTTGGAAGCACCAACAGCTTCACAAATGGTAAAGAGAAGGTAGAGGTCACATACCCACCACACAGCCTCCATGGACCAAAGCCAGAAGCACCACACCTGCTTTTTAATTGAAATAGTCTTCCCATAAAAACAGGTTCCTTCCTTCCTTCCTTCCTTCCTTCCTTCCTTCCTTCCTTCCTTCCTTCCTTCCTTCCTTCCTTCCTTCCTGCCTGCCTGCCTGCCTGCCTGCCTGCCTGCCTGCCTGCCTGCCTGCCTGCCTGCCTGCCTGCCTGCCTGCCTGCCTGCCTGCCTGCCTGCCTTCCTTCCTTCCTTCCTTCCTTCCTTCCTTCCTTCCTTCCTTCCTTCCTTCCCATTGTCTTGGTGTTTAGTTTTGGGGACACCCAGCTGTGTTCAGGGCTTATTTCTGGCTCTACACTCAGGGATAACTCTAAGCAAAGTCAAGGGGAATACTATGTGGTGCCAAAAATGGAACCTGAATTGACTACATGCAAGGCAAGTGCCTTACCCACTATACAATACCACCAGTCTTATTAAGCAGATATAGAAACCAATTTGTCGCATATAGTCAAATGATCAATGAACTTACAACAATACTTGGAACAAATATCATATGAAGGTGAGCTATTTAATATTTAGAAATGATTCTCAAACCCACATAATAACCCTATGGGTTAAATTTGTTCTGATGCTCCTCCAAGTTTTACATTGAACAACATTTATAATGGGACTTAAAACTTTCATTTGGGCATATAAGCTCAAAGTTTGTGTGGTTGTATACATTATGTAATAATTAATTATTTTTGAAATAGTGATAAAGTACAGAAATGGCAAAATAGTACAAAGGGTGGGGGGTAGGAAGGAGCGCAGGGTCATTGGAAGAATAAGGAACACGGTGGAGGAATTGGAGGTAGGAATACTGTATGCCTGAAACTTTACTGTAAATAACTTGGTAAATCATGGTACCTAAATAAGAATTTTTAAAATATATAGTACAAAGAGTATATTACTATTACGTATTCTGCTTTTTTAGAATTCACCTGTGTACTGTATGAGTTCTTCCATGAAATTTGATCCCATATATAGATTTCTACAGTTATAGATTCATAAGATATTACGAAGATACTACATATAGGGACTATGTATCATTTTCTCAGCTATCCCCAATGACATCTTAGATAACTAAAATACAGCATCAAAATCCAAAAATGTATAATTCTTATTTATATTTCACTAGTTTAACATATAGATTGGTACTCATTTCTGTATGAGGTTTATAACCTCTGTGGACTCATATAATCAATACTATAATCACCACAAAACTTTCACCACAAACTTTATCACCACAAACTTTCCCTATGTTAACACTTTTCAGTCATACCTAACCCCTATTCAACTCAATCTCCAACCATGGGTAGCAACTAGTCTGCACTTCATTTGTATAGATTTTTGTCATTTTGAAAATGCTATATAAACAGAAGCATTTATGTGTAATCTTTTGAGACTGGTTCTTATCATTCAGATTAATTTCCTTGAGATTCATCCAATTTGTTGTGTACATCACCAGTAGTTCATTCTTTTATATTGCTGAATAGTATTCCAGTACGATTTGTGCACCACAAATTGTTTAATCATTCATCCATTGAAGGATATTTGGACTATTTCCAGATTTTGACTATTGTAAGTAAGCTGCTATTAACAATCATGTGCAGGTTTTTATGTAGACATAATTTTTCATTTCCCTGGGATAAATGCCCAGAAATGTGATTGCTGAATTATACAGTAAATGCATATTTGAATATTTTGAGAAAATTGTAAAACCAGTTTTCAGAATGACAAACATTTTATATTCCTGCCAGCAATATATGTGATTCAGCTTGTTCATACCCTCACCACCATTTTTGGTATCATCATCAGTTTTTATTTATCTCTTCTGATAGGTATGGGGTAACATCTCACTGTAGTTTTAATTTGCATTTCCTTAATGGATAATGATGGTGAACGTCTTTTCATTTGCTTATCTGCCATCTGTATTTCCTCTTGATAAAATGTCTATTCGTATCTTTTACCCCCCTTTTTATTGGATTTTGGGTGTGCTATTCTTTGCTTCTTACTGAGTTTTGAGAATTTCATAATCAAGTTCTTTATCAGATACATGGATTGCAAGACTTTATTTCAGTCTATAAGTTGGCTTTTCATTTTCATCAGTTGTTTTGGGAAACAAATTTTAAATTTTTTAGCAGTTATGAATACAGTTTCATATATGAGAACTCTGTTTTCACTTTGGGGTCCCAAAGATCTCCTCAAATGCTTCTTCTACAAGTTTTCTAATTCTACTTCTCACATTACATTTTATGATCCATTGTAAATAATTTTTAATGAACTGTGAGGTGTATGTCAACATATCCTTATGTTTTTGCCTGGCCCAAGCATTATTTTTCAAGAAGATCATACTTCCTCCACTGAATTACTTTTGTACCTTTGTTAAAAATAAGTTGGACATATCTTTGTGGGTCTATTTACAGGTTCTCTAATTCTTCATACTTTTTATTCAGTTAAAAGTATATTATGAATGTTTCCACAGTTTCAATATCTTTTACCAAAAGCATGTCACTGACTAAACACGCCATGTTTCATTTAATCACTACAATTTTAGACATTTGGGTCATTCTTGAAGTCTTGTTAACATGAGCGACTATAATGAACATTTTTATGACATCAATATAACTTTGTATATATATTCATGATATTTGGAATTTAGAATTAAATTTTACATCTAGTGTACAAGATTTTTTTAAAAGAAAATACATTGCTTTGAGTAATGGCTGGAATTAAAGCTATATTTAAGTATATGTTAAACTTTTATATAGAATGCAAACCAGTAAAAAATGAATAGCTAAATTAAAAACCAAAAAAATTAAAAATCAAAGGCATAATATGCATAAACGTAAATATAAATGTAATGGAGGCTGAGTGAGATAGGATATCTTTGAAGCCACTAGTTGCCATCAACACAAGATTTGATATTTGCGTATATTTTAAAATCAATGCATGAGTCTGATTTCTCAGAGCAATATACATTTGGTGATCGCAAATGCCAGATGCACCAAAGAGAGAGCCGTGTAAAGGTACCGCAGGAAGTTGGATTTGAAAATAGATGAACTAATACATCATTGACTATAGTCAACTTTGTAGTAAAGAATATTTAATCTACTACAAGGACACAGGTTTATCTAAAACAGATCTAGAGTTCAATAGGAAAAAGGGAAGGAAAAATATTCTTGGCACTACACATTTGGAAAAGTCTCCTGAGAATATAGACTTATAGGGGCTCTGAATTTGGGTTAAGCAGATGGACTATGGGAAATGGTATTCTAGACAAAGACAAACGCATGACAGCCAAAGTGAGCATGCAGCTGGGTCACTCCATGACTGTGAATGTGCTGCCTATAATCGGGGCATGGTTGGAATAGTAGCAAAGTTAGTATGAGTCTGACCCAGGAGCTAACTGCAATCTCAAATAAAGGAAATAGAATTACATTCAAGTAGGGAAGCTCTTAAGGTATTGATATGGGGACAGATAATCTGAGCTACCTTAAAAAATAGTTATTTGGGGCTGGAGAGTTATAAAGAGAGTCAGCCTCTTGCCTGAAAGGCAGACAGCACAACCCCATTCAATTCCTTCATACTTAGGCTTCCCGAAGTATGTACAGGAGTGATTCCTGAGCACAGAGTTGAAAGTAATCCCTAAGCATAGCTGAGTCTGCCCAACCTCTCCAACAATAATACTGGCTCCAGAATCGCACAGTTTATGTGGAAGAAGACCACATGCAGAAAGTTACAAGATGCAGCTACTGCTTAAGTCTAGCAAATTTAGCTAAAGTCTAATAAAGGCTGGGTGGAAAGATGAAATCTGTTCTTCTAGATTCACCTCTAGGTGACCTCCAGAAAATTTTGGTACAAGACATTTTTTGTGGAGAGAAGAGAAATTGACCACTACTTAGATCACATGTTTAGTTCAACAATGATGAAAAATTGGTAGAATGAATCTGCAATCCATGGTGGTTAATAGCAAGGACGCTAGAGTCAAAACATATGGGTTCTAAAAGCAGAAAAGCAGAGCCTATATTTACTAGTTGGATACTCCCTAAAAGGTGTCAGGAAGTGGGAACTCCCCCTACTGACCTTCTGGGTTCTTCTTGGTATAGTCGAATAATCAGATTAACATTAGACGGATAGCAGGAGAAAAAAACTGAACAATATAAGGAAATGACATAGAAATGAAGATCCCATGATCAGTGAGGAGAGGTGGGGTTATATATCCTGAAATAAAGAATGGAAAAGTGGCCTTGGACCTCAGGAACAGTAGAGACAGACTCACAACACAAGTAGTGACTCATACAATAAAGTTCAGATGTTCTATAACCATGCTTGGCTACCATATATGTTTGTTCAATAGATAGTATATTTATGTAAAAATAAAAAGACAAATTTTCATTTTTTCTCAGTAGTTAATGAGGTAGTGAAAGTTTCTAGAAAATTTCAGCTCACACTCATTTACATGCCAGTGTATTACATTTTTTCTCATTAGTGAATCTATTGCATCAGAGACGAAGTTGGATTCTTTGGGCCTTGTTTTTGGGCTAAACCTGGCTTTGCTCTGGCTCTGTGCTGAGAGATCACTCCTGGTGGCCTTGGCACCTTATGTGGTACTCGGGATTAAGCCCAGATCGAGCTCTTGCTTGCTGTATGATCTCTGGCCTGTTTTGGTATGCTTAATATGCACAAAAATTTACTTTTTGTATGAGGGCCGCCACTTTTCACATCCGGACTCCCCTCTCATCAGAACTCCACCCAGCAGAAGAGCTGATTGCAGCCGGGCTTGGCCATGCAGTTCATCAATAAATGCTTGAGTCTTGAGGTGACTAGAAGATTATCCCACCTTCACGGCAAAGCCTGGCAAGCTACCCGTGTCGTAGTTGACATGCCAAATACCAGTAACGATTATAGACCTCATTCCCATGACTTGATGGAATGGTTTGAGGCTTTTTATGTTCCTGGAGTGGGCAGATGCCCTTGGGCTATTTCGCATGTGACAGGACATAGTGAGATGTTACTGGTGCCCACTCGAGTAATCAATGATCTACGGGAAGTCAAGTGATCAAGTGTATTACAATGTTAGACCTATTTGAATATCTTGGGGTCTACCTTTCAGAACTAACTGAAACTCTATGTATCTCACTTTCAATTGTAAAACGAGAACAGAAATAGTACCCAATAGCCAGTGCTTACACAAATTAGTGCATCAATTACTTAGAACAGTGCATGTACATGTTTACCATTACTCTCTTTGTCATTGCCATTATTTCTGAGATATTTTATAAAACAAAATATTTAGCTAACAAGATCCTCTTGACTGGGTCAAAGGGAAGGAATTCAAGTAGCAGAAAAATGGAAATGTTGCACTTATTTTACTGTATAAACACATCACCTGAGAATAGTGTTAATATGCACATTCTGATTTAATAAATGCACAATGAGACCCAAGATTGTGTATTTCTAATAATATTCAACTTTGAGCCAGGATCTAATTGTTCCTTCACTTTTACCTACTTCTTTTGTCCTTGCATCCAGTTCCTTTTTGAGCTTTGGATGCAAAGGGGTAATTAAGCTTTTATTGGCAAATATTGTTTTTAGGGAAATTTTCTTCATACAATCATTACAAATTGATTCCTATCATATATATCAAGAACTTTGCAAGATTCCGATCTCAAATCATCTTGACTAATCTCTCAAGGATAAGGTGCCATGAATTCATTTTGCTAATACACAGAACAGATTAAGCAACCAGCTTCAGGTCATACAACATTCGGTGACGAAGATAACATTCAAGCCTACAATACCTGACAGGCAAACTCAAGCTTTTTCTCTCATGGTGTGACACTTCCAAGAGATCTTCCTTTCAGAGAGACCCCAAAGCTGTGTTTCTCAATCTTTTTTCAACTATGGCTCCCTTCCGGCATTGTTTCCTTCCCGTGATCTCCTAGTTCTTCCGGTATGCCTCTGAGTCCCAGGGCTCCTTATTATGTACTCTTCTCCCATGGTCCCCTTGGAATATCTCAGCGGCTCCTTGGGAACAATATGATACCCCCCGCCGCCCCAGCTGAGAAACACTGTTGTAAAGGAAAAAGAAGCAGAAGTTGTAAAGGTAAGAATAGGAGAGTATGTGCCCTTTCTGAAGTATATCAGGTCCTTTAGAACAGTTGTTTTAGCGATATCTCATATGATCTTGTAAAGATCTTGTCAATTTTATGATCCCAGGATTTACTGAGATTTAGTCCTGCACACAGATCCTTTTTATATGGATCTCTTTTATTCTAAAATAGAATCATTTTTGTTATGGCATTTCACAAAAACATTAGTTCATTTACCAGGACAATTTATATGAAGATGAGTAAATTCTTAATTCTAATTGACACCTACAATTATAAATCTGAAATTAGTAAAATAGCAAGTTTGAGTGAGTGGCATGTATATTTCTAATTTCATTGACTAGATCCATCAAAACAGTACCTTTCCCTTAGGTATTAGCTTTAGGAAAAACTATCACCACTATTGTATGGAAGAATATTGAAGTAAAGGAAAATCTCCCATCTCAATGCTTAACAATGTGATTCCTAAGGAGATGAGATATATACCTAAACACTATCAGACTTATGGCATCAGTGAGCATCACAAAGTCAATTTCACTTTGATGTTCTACCATCAAAAATGACACCTTTGCTAGATCCTAAAAAGATATCTTCACAACTTTATAGTCCTTGCAAAGTTGCGTTATTATTTGTCTATTTCATGTCTGTTTTTCCTAAGCAACTTTTTTAAATTTTAGCTATTCACATACTCTGTTAAATCTCTTCACATCCTTGGATGCTGAGTATGTTCTTCATGTTTGTTTGCTATTTATTACTCAATGTTTTTAAAATGAAATGTTTTTTAAAATGTTTTTTTAAAAGACCTTTATATCACTTCCATGATTGAAAAGTCCAAATATTTTTTTTTCTTTAAAAGACCATATCTTCCATTGAAATAATATTAATTCGCATGTATTTGTGGATGGTAAATACAACTAGATGTAAATATAATAACTGAAGTTAAAGTGTATTCTGCCCATTATCAAAAATCATTGTATATTCCCTCTTGAGACAATTTACTAAAGAAAATTGGTCCCTAGATTTATGCCTACTCTAGGGTGAACATCCATGTTTACTTTTTTGAGCATTTTTGCAACTTTACAGTTTTTGCTTAGTCGTAAGTTAGTAAAGGCATAAATATGATTATGAATATTAATAAGGGTAGGCCAGCAGAGCCTGGCAAGCTACCTGTGTCGTATTTGATATGCCAGATACCAGTAGCAATTATAGACCTCATTCCCATGACCTGATGGAATGGTTTGAGGCTCTTTATGTTCTTGGAGCAAGCAGGTTCCCTTGGGCTCTACTTGCATGAGACAGGACATATGGAGATGTTACTGGTGCCTGCTCGAGCAAATCGATGATGAACGGGAAGACAGTGATACAGTGAATAAGGGTAGGCAGTGGTTTTAGCTAAGGTTGTCAAAGATTATTTTTATGGTAAGAATAACATTTGAGCCAGATCTCTGATTTTTATAAGCAACTAGATAAGTGATAAAGATATCTAAGAACATTTCAAATGTACCCCAACTAGGAACAGAGGTAGAAATTCATGGCAGACACAGAGAAATCTTGAATGTATTAATGTTTCTGTCACAGATTTAATAGATCTTAATTCTCCTCTAAAGACCAGCAATCTCTACAACCTGAGTTCTAATAAAGGTGTTAAATTCCTAGTTGAGGGGGGCAAGATTTGTGAGGAGCATATTCTTTAGTAGTACTTTAAGAGAATATCATGAAATGCCCACAATGGTATCCCTAGAGGATTATATCAGAAATGGATTTCTTTTGGTAGATTCCAAATGAAACAGCATGATGCAATTAACTGGACACTTATGAACATATTAATATAGACCGCAAAATTCCTGAATACTATAAATCCTATTCAAATTAAATCCAAATATATCTACATATATATCTATATATGTATATATGTATATGTCACACTCTTCCTATTAGGATAAAAACTACCTTAAACTTATGAAAATTTTATTCAGTATCATTTAATTAATTATTTTTGTCCCCTCTGAACAAGGTACAGCTTGGGCTAGAGGTGTTTGATTTATTGCACACTGAAGTATGCAATATTTTATTTACTGCAATAGAGCATGCACTAATTTTTTAAAAAATTTTTATTATACCACCGTGAGACAATTACAAAGGTGTTCACAATTGATTCTTGGTAATACAGTATTCCAGCACCCATCCCTCCACCAGTGCCCCATTTCCACCACCAGTGTACCCCCACCCCCTCCCACCCACCCCCAGGCTGCCTCAACAGCAGGTAGCCCTGTTTCCTCTCTTTCTCTCTTGTCTCTCTCTCTCTGTCTCTGCATCTCTCTCCCTCTTCTTTTACACATTGTGACTAGCCCTGCAGATATTTAGAGTTTATCACTTAAGTCTCTTTGCATGCATTAATTTTTTTTTTGCACACTGAAGTGTGCAATAGATAGGCAAATAAATGTTTTCTTGTCTAAGTTGTGGGTACGTGTTCTTTCAATGCATTGACATAAGAATAAAGCAGAAATCCTTCCTTTTGCTTGTTTTTGATTTGGAGCCACATCCAGCATTACTCAGGACTTATTCCTGGTTCTATGGTCAGGAGTCACTCCTTGCTTAGGGGACCAGATGGGATGCCTGGATAAAACCTGTATACAGTAACTTTTAATGCCATTAGAGGATCACCATACAAGTTTAGGGCTTCTCCACACACAGATCTTGATATCAACAATTATACATGGTCATGTGTGCCTTCAGAGTAATGGAGAATAGTCAGTATCTGTGTGGGTATAATTTTGTGTAATAAAGGTGGAGGAAGGTATGGGATTTGGTTTAAATAAGAATTTCTTTAAAACACCTTAGCAGACAGGAGACAGGCTTGTCTACACCCAGGGCTCTGCCCCATGGGCCCTAGATGGTTGATGGTCTGACATAGAAAAAAAACTGGGCCTCCTGGGATAAACCCAGAGCCATGGCAGAGCCTGGCAAGCTACCTGTGGCATATTTGATATGCCAAAAACAGCAATGATAATAAACCTCATTCCCAACGAATGGAGATGTTATTGGCACCTGCTCGAGCAAATTGATGAATAATGGGAAGACAAGTGATACAAATGATACTTTAGAGCACAGTGAAAAAATGTTACAGATAAAATTAAATCAGGGAAATGTATTTAAGGCATAAGAGCTATGGACTAGAAAAAGGATAGAGCATCTACACGCTATAAAAGGGCCAGGGTATATGACATTGTGAGTCTGAGATGCTCTAATTCCTCTAATTCAGTGAAAATGTCCCCTTCTACACAGACAATGGCAGAAGGAACTCTGATAGCCAATGAGTCAAGTGTTTGCAGATGCATGGGGAATAAGCCACCATTTAAGAAACCCACCATCTTTCAGAATGAATTTTCTACATGTCACTGTAAGTTCAACTGAAGAGAAAAGAAACTTTCTACTATTTTGCTGTACATATTCTACCACCTGTATGTTGGATGCTTTAAACTACCAAATGCTGCAAGAATTTACTTAGGCATATTATTAGTGCCAGTCCATCACAGAGGGAACATAAATAAGCAACATTTGGAGCACTACAAAATTGACTAATTTAAAATTGCTTGAGTGTAGTTAATCAATATTTGCTTCTTCTAAGAGATGAAGCAAATCTATTACAATGCTGATTTCATCATTTATATGTTAAGAAAGATAAGAAGGCAGTGTGATGTTTACAACACTGACCTCTGAGGCAGAAATACCAGGATTATAAATACTAAAGATTGATAGATTTGGACAAATTACCTAACACCTAAAACACAGTTTACTCAGCTCTAAAATAGTGATAGGCTTAGTTCTTGATCTACAGAATTCATATGAGTTCGTAAAACTGCACAGACCACACACTACAAAATCACGCTTAGTATAGTTATTAATTTCTGATAAATTTCTCTATTTTGATCTTTTTCTCTCTATTTTGGGACAACAGCTATATAACAGATAAAAATCAATGTTTAACCAAAGGGATTTGGGGGTTCAAGTAATAAATAAGAAATACGATTTAAGAATTTTTTGAAAGTTTGAGAATAAGTGATAAATGAGTGACTGCCTACTATCCATAGCAGTTACATTGCTGTGGCTCATAGGATAATGTCTGCTCCATTCAAAGGAAATAGAACATACATTTACTGTTGTTTCATTTTCCAGGAAAATATATATTATTATACCTTTATATAATTTTATTTTTTATGGAAACCATACCCAGCAGTTCTGAAGTTTGGGGAAGGGGGCTGGGGTTCCAGCAGTACTTGATGTGGTATTATGGACCTAATGGTTTGGTGGCTGGCACAAATAATTCAATATAATATGAATATATATTTCTTTATTCTTTGGGATGAGATTATTCAAACTGTACTCAGGGCTTACACCTGACTCTGTGCTTAGGGAACACTCCTAGAGGTGTTTTGGAGGACCATAAGCATTGACAGAGATCAACAAGCATCAACTCTATAGAAGGCAAGTCCCTTACCTTATGTACTCTCTCTATGTATACACACACACACACACACACACATATATATATATATATATATATATGATCCCAATGTTTTCTATTTGTTCATTTAACAATGTGCTAAAAAAAGCAAGGACAAACAAAACATGTCTCTAGGTAGAAGTTAAGGTATCTCTAAAAAAGTCTTTTATTTGCTTTTTGGGTATTACCCAGCAATGCTCAGGGGTTAGTCCTGGCTCTGCATGTAGGAATTACTCCTGGCAGTGCTCAGGGGACCATGCCAGAGATTGAACCCTGGTTGACCAGGTGCAAGGCAAACACCTCCCCACTGTGCTGCACTCAGGCTCCTCAAAAGTCATTCTTAAATGTGGTTTAGTATAAGAATTAAGTTGCCAATATTTTCTTCCTTACTACCTGTGAACACCTATCAGTAGTTAGTCAACTCTTCATCCATTTATTATCATAAATACTTAATCAAATAGGATTCAAAGTGCAGACACCAGAATCCCTCACCTCCAAGAACTCTGAATCTGAAGGTATTGGTAGCATTATATATGAATATCCTACAGAGATATGTAGGGCAAAGGAAGACTAAGTTGAATCATTGTATGATGGCAATGGCATTAATGAAAGACAAATAGACCCTTTCATCTTGAAGCTCCTGCTCCCACTTCATCATTCCTTCCCCACATTACTCAATATCCTTGTTTAACTTTCACAAGACCATAACTATAGTGCTCACCAATTTTTGCAGAAGAAAATGGAAATATTTAACAAAAATTGTGCTAAATTCTAGCAGTAATTATTTCTACTAGTTATACTGTACTTAAGGAAACTGCCCACCAATTTTTAATTTAGAGTTTAGCTGATTTATACATTTATAGAAATGAAAATTTAAAAAAAATTAGGTGGTCTTAATACAGGCAGTCAGCACGCACTGGTGAGAATAAATATAAGTTGGACAGAGGCATGAATTTAACAGACAAATCTATTCATGACTTTAGGAAAGGTTTAAAGCAGACACCGAACATCTCTAAAAGTACTGCCAATTTGGGGGTGGGCCACAACCAGTGATGCTCAGGGCTAACTCCAGCCTCTATGGTCTGGAATCACTCCTGGGGATATGTAGGGGACCACATGGGGTTCCCAGAATCAAACCTGAGTCAGCTGTGAGCAAGGCAAGTATACCCCCAACAATTCTCTAATAATCTAGCAGATGTATTTCATAAGTCTGTGGCTTCTTATAGTAACTTTTGTTCACATAGTTAATAATAGGTTATAAGGCAGTAAATTAAGCTACTTTATCTATATGGTAGCACATGATCCTGGAGAATAATATGAAACGAATAAAAATCTTGCCACTAAGGAGTTTATTTGATATTACCACCTTGTATTTATGTAGTTATCCTGTTCTATAGAACATCTCATCCCTAATGTCTCCTCATTCCATTAGGAAGGAAGTCAAGTTTCCTAAAAATGAAGAGAGTCTGTTCAAATCTTCATGCCTTACAAGAGGCAGGATCTGGCCTATAAATCTTTCCCCGAGAATCCACCTCTTAAGAAAGAAAAATAGGGGCCGGAGCGATAGTCCAGCAGGTAGGGGTTTGCCTTGCACGTGGCTGGCCCATGCCGGCCGGGTTCGATTCCTGGCATCCCTGAGAACCGCCAGGAGTAATTAATTCCTGAGTTCAGAGCCAGGAGTAACCCCTGAGCATCACCGGGTGTGACCCAAAAGAAAAAAAGAAAAGAAAGAAAAATAGGTGGAGCCTGACATAGCGGTAACTGCCACCTCCACCACTAAACGACTCTACTTGAAATATGATACTGCCAAAAACAATATCACGGCACATTTATGATCTTCGTCAATATTTTATTTGATCTTTGGGAAGGGTTATTATCATCTCTATTTTACAGGTCAATGGGGCTTAGAGAAGTAAAGTCACTTCTCCAAGTCCATGGAGATAGTACTGAAGTTAGGAAGAATGACAATGACTTCTATTTGATTGTGAAATACTTCAACACAGAAATACTACTATGAGAGAAGAAAAGAGATGCAAAAGCAGGAGATATATGAGGAGTTATTAATGGGTGTGCAAAACTTACTGACAATTATTACCCAAAGATGGAAAGAAACTATCCAGAGAACAGGATTTGTCTGACTAGTATGGATGGTGGAATTACAGAGCCTTGTGTTGCACAACTTCAGCAAAAAAGCACCATTCAAACTGTGCTGTATGTTTGTGTCCTACTGGAGTGTAGTATACAGACAAAATTCTACAATGGGATGTCCCTAAAGTTGGGTGGAATTTGTAGTCTTGAATAAAAGAGAGCAGGAGGTAGGTTGATTCTTAAAGGGCTTTGAAGGCTGCAACTGGTTTCACTCAGTTGGTAATAAGGAATATATAAAATTTTTAATCCTGAGGATCTGAATGACCATTCTAGATGTATTCATATAACAGTGGGATTGGTTGATGGTCAAGAGAAAAATCAGAGATATGGATTAGGAACAGTGGTAAAACTTAGAGAAACATGGAGTCAGGGAAGAACAAAGTTGGGTTTGGGTCTGAGAAGCATTATGAGAAAATACTAAACTTGCTGCCGTCAAAGATCAACAAAGTAGAGAGAAATACTTAATTTCATAATTAGGGGATTTGTGTGAATTAGAAAGTTCATACAGTTGTGAGATGTATGGAAATGAGAAGAGGTTCTTCAACTGTTTTAGATGTACTGAAGGTTTGACCACAGCAGATCAATGCAGTATAAATATGTATATAAGGATCAGGCCTGGTTGATGTGTCAGGGAGAACCTTGTGGCTCTTCCCTCTCCTAGGCCTCACACTTCAACTGGATTGCCAACAACCACGCAATAGAAAAAGGAAAGAAAAGTATGGAGAAATGTGAAATGATTTGGGGAGACCTGGCCTCATATAGCCGACGTCATTTCCACCTACATTAGATGAGCCAGAATTCAGGTAAATGGCAAGGAGGCAGGAAACCTAGAATACCAGGCGAGGTCAATGAGAAAATGGAGTTTGGCATTGTCTATGCCAGACTCCACCATATGGGTTGAATTTCTGTGATACCAAGTGGCACCATAGAGGTTCCTGTTGTTCCCAAGGTAATCATCCTTGGTTCAACTTGAATCTGGTTGAGTGGTACCCTTCATCCTCTTACAGAGGCTTTAAAATATTATCTGCCTTTGTTCTAATTAAGATGTGTCTTGAAGCTAAGCTAAAGGCATCTTCTGAGATGAAACATCACTAATAAAGCAAATGAAAGCAAAGATAAACATATGGGACTACATGAAACTAAAAAGCTTCTGTACCTCAAAATAAATGGTGATCAAGATACAAAGACAGCCCACAGAGTGGGGAAAATATGTGTATAAGGAAAGCACTGAAGCTTGCTGAAGTTTTTATGGTTGGACATAGCAATATTGTAAGTTACCTGCAGGTAAGATGGAAGTCATCAGAAACTTATCCTGAGACTTATGTTACTGATTTTGGGGATAGGGCATATATTTGGTTCTGAGATCAAATCACTCCCTAAATTGCAGCTATTTATATGGAATAAATAAATTTATTCTGACATGAGTTAACCACCAGCATGAGAAATTCCTCTCAATGTCAATAACTACCAGCTCACACAAAAGGCAACGGAAGTAACAAAAATCTTAATGAAATACCTTAGCAACAATTATGTTCATAAAGCAATTTATTTTTTTAAGATATAAACTCATAAATACTCTTCTATAAAGCACAATGACTCATAAAACCCCTGCAAAGTATATTCATAAATATTGATTAAAGTGAAGGCATGTACCAGATGGTGGAACACCATGATTCCTGGATTCTGTAATATAACACCATGATTCCTGGATTCTGTAGCAATTACTACAAGGGGTTAGTCTAAGGTGGAAGATTAAGAGACAACAAGAAAATGATTTTAATAACACTAGATTTTTCACATACTAGTCTATATGATTAAGTTATATCTTCTTAAAAGTATGTTAAATTATAATTAGAAAAGATCATAAAAAATTTGTGAGAGAAAAGTGGAAAAAAAGATCCCATATTCACTCTGTAATTGTCTTTGCATTTTGATATCATTTTGTGAGATGCATACATATTCTCATTTTTAAAATTAAAGTCACTGAACCAAAACATTATGTAAGTTTCAAGTGTGCATCACAGGAAAATAAACATGTGTACACACAACTTAAATTCACCCTAAAAGTCCAATTCCAACCCCCAATACACAATTGATTCCTTTGTTACTATTTACCCACCCCTCTTTACCCTTGTCTTTTGTTAATCACTAATTATTCTCATAGTTCAAGGGTTTATTTTTGCATTATTAAGTTCATCTGTTTGTCTTCTCTATATATTACATGGTAGTGAAATCACATGCAGTCTTCATTAGTTTGGTTTATTTCACTAAGTACAGTACCCTCCAGATCTACCCATATTTTCAACTTGATCTATCCAGAATATCAGAATTATGCTAAATGTAATTTTATACGCAAATAATGAAACACACAATGGTACCTCATACATTTGCTATTTTATCTAGTTGATGAACACAGATTTTTAAATTCTTGCGAATCCTAAGTAATGTTGATTCTTTTCTTTGGGGTAGAGTGGAACAAATGTGGCAGTGCTCAGAGGTCACTTCCAGTTTTGTGCTCAGAGGTCACTTGTTCATGGAAGTATTTAGGGAATAATACACAGTGCTGGAGACAGAACCTGGATCAGATGCATGACAGGCAAGTGCATTACTTAGTGTTCTAGCTCTCCTGCTCTTGGTCCATTCTTTCATTTTTCTTTTTTTTTTTTTTCTTTTCTTCTTTTTTTCTTTTCTTTTCTTTTCTTTTTTTCTACTGTTGAGTCTTACGAGTTCTTCATACACTTAGAAATTAATTGCTGAAGCACACTATGAAAAATATCTTCTTTCATCCATAGGATTTTTTAAAATTTTCACATAAGGCTTTTTTTTCACTGTGCAGGAGCCTTTCAATTTGAGGTTATTAGCTTATTTGTGCTTGTATTTCTCTTGCCCTTAAAGTCAAGTCCCCAAGCACATCCCTAGTGTTAATGTCAAAAGGTATGTACCCAATTTATTCTTTGTATTTTATGGTTCAAAATCTTATATCCCACTTTAATCCATTTTGAATTAATTTTTTGTATATGGTATTTGAAAAAGGTCTGTTTTTTCACATTCTTTATATTTTATTTTATTTTTTAATTAATATTTTATTATATCACTGTGAGATATACAATTACAAAGTTATTCATGTTTGGGGGTTTTATCATACAGTGTTCCAGCATCCATCCCTCCACCAGTGCCCATTTCCCACCACCAATGTCCCCGATTCCCTCCCCCTCCCTAGCCCGCCTCTATGGCAGGTTCTTTATCTCTTTTCTCTCTTTCTCCCTCCCTCTCTCTATCTTACTCTTTTCCTTCTCTTACATATTGTGGATTGTAATACATACACTTAGAGTTTATCCTGTGTATCTTTTCCCTGTTTTTAATGCTCAGTTCTAGGTTTGTATTAGCACTTTCGACAATTATTAGCACACTGTTCCATTCTCTGTCTTAGAGAAAGGTCTGGTTTTCTTCTTCTTTTATTTTGTTTTTAATTTATATATTTCTATTATATATATGCGAGAGACAGACATGGGGCAGAGCTGCTACTGGTTCTCACTGTGCCCAGTCGCTCATGAGGCGCCCGGGAGGGATGGCAGGTTCTATCCCTGGCCCGCCACCCCAGCAGAGCCTCACAACAAGCCAGACGACCCCCACTCCATGAGGACCTCCATTTTCCACATCCGGACTTCCCCCTCGTCAGAACTCCAACCAGCAGACCAGCCTATCACAGCCCGGCTAAGCGGCCACTTGTGGCTGCGCGGTTCATTAATAAATGCTGGATTTTGAGATGACTACAAGAGTATGCTACCCGCACGGCAGAGCCTGGCAAGCTACCTGTGTCGTATTTGATATGCCAGATACCAGCAACAACTATAGACCTCATTCCCATGACCCGATGGAATGGTTTGAGGCTCTTTATGTTCCTGGAGCAAGCAGGTGCCCTTGGGCTCTACTTGCATGAAACAGGTCATATGGAGATGTTACTGGTTCCCACTCGAGCAAATCGATGATGAATGGGAAGACAGTGATACAGTGATATTATATATGCACTCTTTGTATCTTCTTTGTTAGTGTTTTTATTTTTGGGGTCACATACCGCAGTGCCATGGGATTACTCCTAGCTTTGCACTCAGGGATCACTCCTGATGGGCTTGGGAATGATGTGAGGTGCTGGAATAGAATCTGGATTGGCAGTGTGCAAGTCTAATGTCTAATATCTCTCTTGCTGTCTTTGTATATTCTATATTTTTCAATAGTCTAATTTTCCATGTACAGGTCTTTCATGTTTTTGGTTAAATTTATCCTAAGTTATTAAATATTTTAGATGAGATTGTGAATGATACTGTTTCTCTACTCTTCATTTCTCAATTTATTATTTGTATAGAGAAATCAAAAGATTTTAATATATTAATTTTATGGGCTGGAAATTTGATAATTTATTATTTTCAATAGCTTTTTTTTACTGTTACTTGGATTTTTTTTCCCATTTTTTGGGTCACACCTGGCAATGCTCAGGGGTTTCTCCTGGCTCTGCACTCAGGAATTACTCCTGGCGGTGCTCAGGGGACCATATGGGATGCTGGGGATCGAACCCAGGCCAGCATGGGGCCGGCTGCATGCAAGGCAAATGCCCTACCTGCTGGACTATCTCTCCAGCCTCTGTTCCTTGGAATTTTTCTATGTTACTTTTCATTCTTCCCTTCCAATTTGGGTAACTTTTCCATTGTTTTCTTTTCTGCTCTTGTAGGATTCCCAATGCTATACTGAATACCAGTGCTGAGTTTAAAAGTCTTCATTTATTCCCAATATTTAAAGAAATGCTTACAGTTTTCACCATTGCTTATAATGTTGACTGTCGGTTTGTTAAATTTATTTATTTATTCATTCACTTATTCATTCATTTATTTATTTATGTATCTATCTATTTATTTATTTATTTATTTATTTTGCTTTTTTGGGTCACACCTGGCAATGCTCAGGGGTTATTCCTGGCTCCTTCCTCAGCCATTACTCCTGGTAGTGCTCAGGGGACCATATAGGATGCTGGGGATCGAACCCAGGTCAGCCACATGCAAGACAAACACCTTCCCACTGTGCTATTGCTCTGGCCCCTTTAAATAGTTTTTATTGTCCCTTCTGTATCCATTTATGCCTTTTTAATAATAAAAAGATATTTGATTTTATCAAATGCTTTGTCTGACTCTAGTGTGATTATTATTTATATAGCTTTTTTTCTTCCTTTTATTGATGTGGTATATCATGTTTAACAATTTGCATATGTTGAATTTTTTCTTTTAGCCCCAGAGTAAATTCCACTTGACTATTGTATGTGATTCTCTCATTACATTGCTGGATACAGTTTGCTGGTATATTGTTGAGGACACGTCCATCTATTTTCATCAAAGATATTGATTAATAGTCATTTTCTTGACATTTTTAAAATCAGGTTTAAATATCATGATAATTAGAAGTTTCCCCTCCTTTACAATAAAGTTGGAGAGAGAATAAATTATTCTTTGAAGATTTGGTAATATTCACTATCAGAGATAACTAGTTCTAGGCTTTTATTTATGGTGAAGCTTGTGATGATTGTTTTCGTTTCATTACTCATTATAAATTTGTTCCTGTCTTATCTTTCTACCTCATTCAATATGGAATGTTGTAGGTTTCTAGGATTTTACAGTTTAGTCCTAGATTGTCCAAATTGTTGCCATATAACTGCTCAAAATACTCTCTTATGATTCTTTGTCTTTCTGTGGTAACTTCTTTATTTCTGATTTCATTTATTTTTTGTTTATAACATATATTCTTGCTATGAGTTTTTAACTTAAGAGAGTTAAACTTTATTTTTCCAGTAGGTGGCAATGTAGCTTTATTTAATTTGATTTACTTTTTTTGGCCTCTGCTGGTTTCCATTCAGATGGAAGCCTTTATTTTCAGTTGCTGTGTTGAAGAGTTGAAAAGAGGTACGATGAGATCTGCCAGCTATTGCAAATGTGCTTGATGGTGGCTGGCTTGTATTTGTGATACAAGAAAATTACCCTCTCTCTGGGGTCCCAGAACTGAGACTTGGCCATCTGTCCACTATTACTGCATTTCCAAAGGTCAGAACCATTCCTGAAGGGTAGGTAATGGGATGTATAGTCCAGAGCACTTATCCTCTGTTATCCTTCTTGTTGAGGTCCTGGTCTATATGGAGCAGTACAGCTACTTTTGGGCTTCCCCTGATTCGAGATCTTAATACTTGGTATTGTTTCCTCTCTCTCCTCCTGCAGAGTCCTCTATTTCAAAGCTGCAGTGTCCAGATTATCTCTCTCTACCTACTTTCTGTCCAGTGAAGAGGGATCCTTTGAATTCCTTCTAGAAGAAGGAATTCCTTCTAGAGCAGTCTGTTTTGTTCTCTGAGGTGCAAGGGGTGCTTTAGTCCTACCTTAACCTATGAAACTTCCTCAGTGCTGTGTCTTTCTGGCTATTGGGAATGAAGGAAGTTACCCCATTTATCACCGTCTTGGTGATAGTCTTATACATTTTTATTTTGTAAAACTAAAATGGGGGGGATAAGGCAATAAGGCTTACCCGAGTGGCTTCAGTCATGAGTCGAACTCCATGTTTTCCCACCAGAAATTGGCCCCTAAGCATTCTACAGAGTAAGCTGTCCCCTATCCTTTTCCTTGTTGTTTCTTGAAATTTTTTTTCATCAGATTTTCCATGACAGCCTTCATAGCTATTGCTGTAAAGGATCACATAATATTTCACTGAATAAATGAGACAAAATTGATTGGAGGAAATCCCTAGTGATGATACTTGGCCTTATTTTCCCTCTGAAAGCAAATAATACTTAACTCTGTTCTTGCAGCTATTTTATTTTTATAAATTTTGGATTGTGTGTAAGGGGGCTGTGTGTATGAAATGCGTTGAAACAGAGCTACTAGATCAAAGAAAATTTGTGGTTTCTGTAGTTCTTAATATAAGAATTTGTCTTCCAGATTTCATTTTGATTTTCTCCTGCACCAAGAATGCATGTAGGATTGTTACTCTATATAACCCTTTCTGTTTCTGGATATTATAATAATATTATAATTAATTGCAAATTTCAGTTTCAAATTTAATAATGACATAATACTTTTTTCATTAAAAATTTTAGCAAGGGTCACACCCAGCAGAGATGTGGTGCAAATACTCTTGGAGGTGGTTGCTTGTGTTGTGGGCCTGATGGTGTTCATGCGTGGTGATGTGGTACTTGTGCTTGGAGCCACTGAGCTTATATCCTGTATCTATCTGTAATTGAGAGACTGCCCAGGTATTATTAGGGATCAATGTCAGGGCCTCTCACATGCCAGGCATATATTCTACTACTTGAACTATCTCTCTGGTACAGAACATGTATTATAAATGTTATCATACAGTAAGCAGTATATGAGCACTTTAATTAGTCAGTTATAAGTCTGATCACAGCCCGGCTCATCACAGACCCAGCCATTTTCAAGCCCAGCCCAGGTACGCTGATCCAGAGACTCACATACATGGGGCAGAGCTGCTACTGGCTCTCACTGTGCCCAGCTGATCATTAGATGCCCTGGAGAGAAGGTGGGTTCTAGCCCTGGCCCACCACCCCAGCAGAGCCTCGCAAGAAGTCAGAAGCCACACCATTTTCCACATCTGGACTCCCCACTCGTCAGAGCTCCACCCACAGAAGAGCTGATCCACAAGCCCGGCTTGCATAGCTGCATGGCTGTGTGGTTCATCAATAAATGCACGAGATGAGAGGTGACTACAAGGGTGTCCCACCCACATGGCAGAGCCTGGCAAGCTACCCGTGGTGTACTTGATATGCCAAATACCAGTAACAATTAGAGACCTCATTCCCATGATCTGATGGAGTGGTTTGAGGCTCTTTATGTTCCTGGACCTAGCAGATGTCCTTGTGCTACACTATCATGTGACAGGATGTATGGAGATGTATTGGTGCCCGCTCAAGCAAATCGATGATCAACGGGAGGCAAGTATTACAAGTGATACAAGTTATACATTTATTAGTAGTTAACAATATTATAGAATTTCAGGGGGTTGGCTTTTACCTCTATATGTGTGTAAGATTTACTGTATCCACCACAAGTTTTAGCACCATCTACCATCAACAACAGCCCCTCCTCACACACCACACACACACACACACACACACACACACACACACACATGCTACTAGCTGAAGTATGCCATGAGTTATCAGCCCAGGAGAGAATTTATTTTCCATGAATAAAGCTTCTTGTCACCTGCAGGTAAATTGTTGTTGTTTTGGCAGGGGAATGAATATGCCATCTTCTTGGGTTGTTAACACTTAAAGTAATGTGTTTCCCTCCACTCCACCATCTCTGTCTTCAAAGACCAAGCACCTGAACTCGAGTTTGGTAATAATGAGTTCATCAATAAACAACAATTATTATAGAAGAAAAATGCTAGACAGGTAGCAAAACAAGGAATATTTCTTAGTGAAGCAATCAGGTGGATAAGGTACTTTGGGCAATGAGTTTCTTTGTTTTATTGCTTTTTTTTTTTCGGTCCTACCGGCGACGCTGAGGGGTTTCTCCTGGCTCTCCACTCAGGAATTACTCCTGGCGGTGCTCGGGGACCATATGGGATGCTGGGGATTGAACCCAGGCCGGCTGAGCCGGCCGCGTGCAAGGCAAACACCCTACCCGCTGGGCTATCGCTCCGGCCCTGGGCAATGAGTTTCTTGAGAAACCCTGAAACCAAGATGTGATTTAAATAAGTGCTTTGTTAACAGTCCTCCAGTGATAAGATCTAGACTATCACCACCAAGAAGATCAAGTCGACCTCAGATGTACTTTAGGGCTGCCTGGTGGGGCTGCTCAGACATTAGCATCCATGCTGTGCATGCAGGTACTTTTATTTGATTTTACCAGACCACACTGTTCCTCAGTCTTGCCCTTGAACCAAGGCACTCTGGAGGGAGACTATGGTTGCTCAAGTAGGAGGACAGCATCACTCTCCATCTTGAGCCTACTAATTCCTTCACCCTTCACTTTTCACTCTAACACGAGCCATCCAGGAGACATCAAGTCAAGTTGGTGGGAGAACTAAAACTCAATATTTCACGTCTTTGAAGCCAGTCATGGTTCCTTTCCATACTGCTGAATAATAAAAGGCTACAGACTTGACTGGAGTGGTGAAGAGATCAAAGTTGCAGTCTGAGTGTCCAGAAGGGTTTCTGATTCTTGCTCTAGTAGCAGCAAGCTTTGAACAGTCAGGACATATACTGAGGAGTGAGAGCGTATCAAGCTTGTCATTGATAAGATACTGAGAAGATGGATAATGGAAAACAATTTAAATTCTGCATTCGTTTGGCAATTAAAAAATACTTCCTCCTCCCCTCCTTATTTCTCCCTTTCAACTTGCTCTTTGGGGGTGGGTTACCCTTCTGAAATGCCTACTTCCTTCCTCTTTTGTCTTTCTGTCTTGGTCCCTGGGGAGAATGGAAATTAGCTAAGTGTGATGGGTGTTCAGAAGGCAGGCATTGGTACATGGCCAAGAGAGAACTAATTCTCCCAAGAGTCGCCAAAAGTATCAGCTTCACAAAATGCCTGTTTTAGAGTTGAAAAGGTTTCTTTGTTTCTTTAATATTTCAAACCCAGGCAGTTGCAATCTGCTTTAAGATGTCCACGATCACGCCAAAACAAATCTCTCATATCAATTAAAATATCAATTGACATGTATTAAGCTATGGGGAGGGAACTATAGGAGAAACAGAAAATAGAACAAAACAAAGTTTTTATTTACAATGGAATTTACAACTCCAGTCCTAGGGGTGTGTATATGAATCTTTTTTTTGAATGTGAATCTTATAGGACAATGTTATATCCATGATCAACAATCAATAACATAAAGCGGACTGAAATAAATATCAAGTAGAGGCATGTACCTGATGCTGTGGGGGAAACAAAAGAAGAAAAATTTCTTCATTTTATTTTATTTCATGAAAATTCAATAAAAATTTTATGTCATGAAAGATAATATATTTGAGTAATCTTTGAAAGATGAGAATGATAAAGAGTGTTCAAGGCAGAGAGAAGAGTCAGCAAACACACACAATTGGTGAGTGTCTGGTATGATTGGGAACTGAAGTTCTGGTGTGGTTGATTGGTTGTAGTTTGTTAGGAGGTGATTTTTATTGTTGTCCTTTCGTTTGCAAATGTTGGAAATCTTAGGATTTTCTACAAATTTTTTATTTCCAATACATTGTTCTCTGAAGCAATGCCATTCATTTAAAAAACATGTTGAAAGCCAGAATTTTGTTAGTGTAAGATCTTGAATAAGTATATTGAAACAACAAATACATTAGTCCTATTCATGAATATGTCCAGTTGATTTAGTAAAGAAGTTGCAAAGGATACAAGTCAAAATTAGCAATGTTGTTTTATCCTCATATACTTTGATGGGCACCATATATAATTAATAATTTTTCCCTTAATGAACAAATAGTTAAGATTCATGATGGTACCCTATGCTATCTTACATTGTTATTACCCTGTGGAGGTTAGATTTCACTTCTGCTCAAGAGCAGTTAAACTCAGGATACCAGTGATAGGTTAAATAGGTCTGTACTGAGCAACCAGCTACCCAGATAGAAGATGAAGGACTCATATCTTCAAAGTTTTTGTCTGCTTGATCACAAGAAGCTGTTTTTATAGAAAAGAGACCAGGAAAGTGCATTTTAGCACTAGTGGGTACTAGAGCAACCTATAAGCTCCCTCTGGGATAGTCCACTAAGGCACACTCTATCTTATATGCAAAATTAAACCAAAAGTTTCAGAGTCAGGATTTAACTTGTAAGGGCAACTATTCCTGACTAGAAGAGCTTTCTGGTATTTAAGTTTGAATTAATCTCTTAATTTCTTTTGGTCAGTTTCATTCAGATGACTAATGGGATTATTAAGGAGCTTAGTATCACAGGATGTATCTCACTGAATAGGATGGGTAAAGTATTATCCATGATGTGATATAGTGCAGGCTTAGCTCTTGTTCATGGCCCATGTCTAGGGAGGTGAGTGGGAAGTTCTGCACAAAACAACAATGCCTAGATTCAGGCTGAGGAGTGTCATCCTGACACCTTCTCCTAGAATAATCAAGACAGGGAAACAAGGACATTGCAAACGTACACCAGTCCTTAAACCAGATGTGACACGGGTTATTTTGGCCCACATTTATTGTCTACGGCAAAATTATATGTTGAGTAATGTCTCAGGGGAAGCAGGGAGGAAAAGGACAGTTGGTTACTTCCTTAACCCAGTTCCTATCGTAGAAGAACAGAGACAGAACATAAATGTCTCAGATAGAGATGATATACGCATGGTAAACCTACATACAGATGATATAAGCACCAACTACATTTTTCAGACCATAATAAAGGGGGTAGGTAAAAGGTAAAAGCTTAGGGAGTGACTATTTCTTTGGTTGAGGCATGGATAAACACTTCTTAGACACTAGGGCTTTATTTGCTCTTAGAATAATTTCTAAGTAATTCCTCAAGTAATGGTGCCTGGGCTAGGCACAGCCCGGCTCGACGGCGCATAGCGGCTGTGCAGTTCATCAATAAATGCTGGATATTTAGATGACTACAAGAGTATGCTACCCACACGGCAGACCTGGCAAGCTACCAGTGTCATATTTGATATGCCAAATACCAGTAACTGTTATACACCTCATTCCCATGACCTGATGGTTTGAGGCTCTTTATGTTCCTGGAGCAAGCAGGTGCCCTTGGGCTCTACTTGCATGAGACAGGTCATATGGAGATGTTACTGGTGCCTGCTCGAGCAAATCAATGATGAACAGGAAGATAGTGACAGTGAATGGTGCCTGACTTCCTAAGGCTCACAAGGCTTTGATTAAACTTAATTCCCCATACCTATATTATATTCCTTTTAAAGGCCTGCTCTGAACATAATGAAAAAAAAACTATCTGATGCACTTGGAGAGACTGATCCCATAAAAGAAACTCAATAAACACAGTTTTGTCAATGACTAATTGTGAAACACTATCACTTCTTTGTGTATAAACAAGGTGCTCATGCCTATACCAGGTTTCTTATGTAAATAAAATCATTCCAAATTTTTGTAGAACTCTCTGCTGTTTGAACAAATGACTGTATTTTGCTTTAAAGCACTTTAAATCTCAGCATTGTTTCCGTATCAATGGCAGCCATTTGGTACTTCTTGCCTCTTGAGCAATGATAGCAATTTATTCTGAAAACCTTATTCAGTCATTGAACATCTTGCAGCAAATTTAGCTAGTGTAGACACATACCTAACGCTTGTACTAACATTTTCTATCTTCTATTCCGACACTTATTAGATGATTGCTTTAAAGCTATTTTTGAAGAGAGGACTTGAAAGAGGAGAATGGATCAATCACTGTTTAGCCTGCTAGACCCTCTTTGATGTATGGTTACCAAAAGTCATTCTCATCACATCACAGAAGGTTTAGGTGAGGCAAGCTTGTGATCTCAGCTGAATTCTTAATACACGATAGGCTGTCTAGTGTCCCCACACAGGGATGTAATTCAGTTTATAATAAAAGCTCAGTGCCCTTATTGCTGTTACTATACACAGCAGACTTACTATATACCATCTATTGTATTTGGGGGGATGAAAGAAAAAAAGTATTAGCTTATGTCCTGACTGCTTTCAAAGTCTACTTAACCAATTCACTGCTGCTAATTAGCATCTGGATGTCCTAATAGGGTAATACCCTGGGCAATCCCTAGCCTCCCTCCTGTATCAGACCTCCATAAGACTACTGTCCCCTTGTGGTGATGAACAAGTTTTTCCCATTTCCTGGTAAACATGAAGCTGTTTTCGAAGAAGTCGGAACGTGCTGACCACCTCATTGCATTATCCATGAACTGGAATCACAGAACAAAGTAAGATAAGGTTCAAAGAAAACCTTGTATATTGACCCTGACTGGAAGAGATGCTCAATGGCTGAGAGGGTTCGAAGATAACCTACTTTCTCTTCCTCTCAGCCTCTTGTAACAATAATGTACTTGCTACTGAAGCAGACATATTATATAATCAATACCTAGATAGCCTTATTGCTTTTGGGCATACAATAATGCATTCCAAAGGCAGGAAACCCTCCCAGAGACAATCATTTGTCAACAAGGGCAGTTGTCACAGAAGCTTTCCCTCCAAAAGCAGACAGCTAGAGGAAATGTTGACAATTTCAAATGTCAGCCAGAGTTTCTAGGGCAGCACTCTATTGTGGGTGTCTTGCTGATGAATCAAAGGAATTATTTAGGATGTCCAAATATTTCCTTTATAGCTTTGTTTCAGGACTTTCCCTGTCTGCTGTAATGTTATAAGGACTAGGGACTGAATCTTCCTATCACCGTAACCACATTAATGAATAGGACATAAGGAAGTTGAAGGTATCACATTTTAAAACTCTGGCATTAAACATGAGACATACTTTTTATTGTAAATAAGAGTTTGAGAGTTTGGTATGGCTCAGATGACTTTGCCCAAGGATTATAAACCATACTGAAGGGATGAAGAAAAATATTTTATTATAAGATTATTTGATTTGAGCCTTAGCAAGCTATTCTCTGAATTTGATTTTTTTATTTGAGAAAGAAGAAACATAGTTAATTATTTCAGACCATGTCTTTATTTCAAAAAGCTTTTGTAATTACTTTCTGAGTAAAGTTAGAATTAGTTCAGATTTTCCATGATCAATGGAGCTTTATATTGAAAACTTTAGCAGTAGATATTGGTAGAATGTATCTCATTTATTTTGTGAAAACCATCATCAGGAGGGGCTATGCAATGAGAACAGGCATACTAAAAAGCTAACAAAGAAATCTCACAATGACCCCTCCAAAAAAAAATTCAAGTAAGCTTGTGGGTTTTGCAATCAGGCTGCCTCGGGGGGTCAGAGATCAAAAATAAATGGTGGGCCACAACATGCAGAGCTTTTAAAAAATAATGTCACATTCTTTCATTCTCAGCATAAGAAATGGGCAACTTGTTCAGGGCAAATAATTGTTTGAACTGAGGATTTTATTATTAATCTCTGAAGACTGCTGAATTTAGGGTCACAGTAAGGGTTGATTAGGTACAAGGTGCATAAAGCTCTCCTCTGTCGATGCTATTGAAAGAAGCAAGTAATTTAGATTCAGAATTGGTCTTGGATTGAAGCTCACTCCATTACCGACCATTTTCAATTTCAGCTATACAATAAACATCAAGCTCGGCAAGGAAATTAGTACATTTGGTAATGTATTGGAAGAGATGGGTGGGTCTTTGACAAGATGACACTTATCACCAAAGCTTCAGTTAATGAAACCCTTGAGTGGTATCTGCGTTTGACATATTTTGACATTTTTTGAAATCACATCCAGCGTTTTTCCCCCACAATGTTCTTCTTTATGAGAGAAAAAAAATCCATCTATCTTTAAAATGAGTAGTGGAATACTGCAATATTATTGGGAAAAAAATTAAAGAGATGCTGCTTGCATTGACAGGGTACTTTCTCAAAATCTGCAAGAAGCAACAGATTCACAGGATAAATTTTATTCAAATGAAGCTCACAATGCATTTCTAGGGAGATACTTTGAGCTTAAATAGAACATGTTTTATCTCACTGTCCCTGAGAATACCTTTCATTATAAAATGTGATATCATTAACGTGACTGCAATTTACATTTCTTATTTTATAAAGCTGATTTGCGGGAATTATTTCTTGAGCAAAATAGCTGTATAGTTATTTCTCCTGCGCCACAACCCCAACCCCCAAAGAAAACTGCATGTACTGAGTAAAACTAGTGGTTTTAAAAGAGAAACAAATTCAATGGAACAGAAAGTGAAGACAAAACACCAACAAAATAAGATGAGAAAAAAACCCTTCATAAACAATAAAAGCATATAATAGGTACAAAAGAGGATAAGAATAAAGTTCAAGTTATCAAAAATAAACAACTTCTGGCCCCAAACAAGTTTTGACTATATCACAACCCAAAGTCTCCCAACTGAATTCTCACATTCATGTATGAGGAAATTAGTTTTATGGCCAACTGACCTAGATAATGAAAAACAACAACCACCACAATAAAACGAAGTGAATGCTTTTCCAAAATGACTGAAAATTTTAGGTTCGTACATTTTGAGGAGTGGTTTTTGTTATTTACTTTTTCGTTTTGTCTGAAAGCTGGGTGAAATTATTATGTATTCAAATATTTTAAATCTCACACAGCTCTATTGTTAATGCCATGTTTTTTATCCAGTGCTGCGAGAACAATTGTAACAAAAAATACAAAGCATTCTACATCGGGGGGGCCTTCCTGAACCCTCCAGGACTGGGTGGTACTTGCAGTGTGGTGGGCCCAGCCGGTGGTCCCTCATACATCATTTACGCAGGAGGAAGGAGGAGGTCACCTTGAAGTTTGGAATGAAGGGCTGGAGAGGGAAAGAGTGTGAGGAAGGCAGAACGCGCAGAGTGAGGGAAAGCGAGGCAGTGGCTTTGTACAAGATAGACACTCTTGAAGAATTCAAAACACATTAAGAGGACTCTATTTTAACCTCCAAGTTGTAAGTGATTTCTTTAAATACTCTCTAGATCCTACACCCTTTTTGACTTCCATAATCCCAATTTAAGAACCCTATATCTTGCTGTTAAAAGAGGAAAAATAAATAAATAAATAACAGCTCCTTGTATTGGCTCCCGGTCTTAAACATTATCTTGAAAAAGTCGCTTGACATTTTCCTGCCTGGAGAATCTCACCCCACCCCGGAAAATGATACCTTTAGCATCTGTAAAAACACCACGAGCACTGCAGAGACGTTCCGGGATGCGGTGTGATCATTCCTTCCTCCTTATTCTACAGGTGGGGAAATCGGTGAACTGGGTTTAAATAAAATGACAGATGTGCTACTTCACCTCGACAATGCTATTTCAATTCGTTTGTTTTTAATATCACATGTACAGCTTTCAGAAAATTATGTGGCATAAGGACTTTCCCTTTTAATTTTTCAATTTCAATATCACATGTGGAATAACAAAACTTCAACTGGAAGGTTGTTACTATATTTATGGATGCTATTTAGCTAGGAGGCATGAAATCAATCACTACCAGTTACCTATTTGGATCAGTTAATATCCATACCCTAGTAGTTAAAATATTTGCCAGAATGACTGGCCATGAATGGAGCAATTACAGGAGGTGATTACTTATTTATGTAAATATGTATTTTAATGTCTGCTCACCCCTTACAAAACTCACCTCCTTTGTTTTGTGGGTCTACTTTGCCATATAGTAATCACTCCAGAAATATATACACGTACACACACATATACACATATATGTATATATACATATATGTGTGTATATATATATGTATATATATACATATATATATACACACAAATACAGCTGTTTTTCCCACACAATTACTTTTTTGCTTTTGTCTTTGTTACTACGTCTGGTGAAAGCTCAGGGGACCATGTGGTGCTAGGGATGGAACTGGGGGCTACCGCACAGCATGCACTCCAGCCCTTTGGGTTATCTCCCCAGCCAATAATATATATATACATATTTAATATGTAATTATATATAATTATATATAATATATAAGGATTTAATTGAATATTTCTTGCATAGATACATTTTAGAAGTTGTAACAGTCAGAAGAATAATAGAATTTTTTTGCTGTGTAGCGTGAATTGCTTATTTGTTCAGCATAAATAGAATTTTATGGGAGTGATCACATACCACAATCTGGGTATGTGATGCTCCAGCCCATTGGTGCTGGGGGTGACCAAGGTCTTGCTTGGTGGTGTTGGGTGGGGCACACAGTGTCAGGAAGAAACCAGAGAGCTCATGCATGCTAAGTAGGCACTCCAACCCTTTGACTTTTCTCTCCGGCTTCTACAAAACATGGTATTTGGAAGGTGGTGCTTCTATTTTCAGTATTAACTAAATAGCCATCTTCAGTGGATCATTATGCCCACAATTCTTTTGCCTTTCTAGGAAGGTTTTATTGGCGTAATCTTAAGCCTGGGATTCCCAAACAACCTAGGTTTCACATTTCTCTGGCCTGCTAAGTCAATTTCATTACCGCTTCTTCTCTGCCATTTTCTTTGTCTTTGCATTATCTTAGTCATTCTGCTGCATTATAGTGTGATTTTTTAGAAGGAAGCACAGGTCAAAACCTGTTCTCAGTGTATTATTTCATATTTTAATATATTTTCCAGAATTTATCATTATGAAATTTATTCTGTAGAAAAGATGTAATGCAAAAATAATAGAATATGTAATTATATAAAGTCACATTTGCAAATATTTGCATAATCAGATAAATATAAAATAATTGCATGCATATGTACATATACATGTGTGCCTAAGCATATATGTATACTGTATTAAATTCATTTACTCAGTTTATGCATCAACTAATATTTGCAAGTCAAAGGATGATAAAAAGAATTCCCATGTACAGAAGGAGCTTCTACTGATCACTTTCTATTTCCTCTGGGAAGCAGGAGAGGCAATCATTGCCTAGAAGTAGAAAGGAGGTAAGTAGTTAGGGTTTTAAGAGCCAGAGAATATGTAAAGCAGTTGCCACAGAGACTAGAGAGAAATAAAGGTATTTTCAGGCAGCAGTGAAGGTTCAGTTGGAGGATGAGAAAAGTGTGATGTAGAAGGGAAAAAAAGAACCCTTCATTTACCTACTACTGAACATCCTGCATGCTCTCCCTGTGTCTCGTCTACACTAAAATAACCATATCTTAATTTCCATATTCAAAATTTCTTTTTCCCTTTGTTTTTTCACTTATATTCCTGTATTAGTCTGCTGCACTAAGTTGTACTGCAATCGTTCATTTCATTCTACTAAGAAATGAAGTTGATTTTTTTGGAGGGGGCATAGATTGGTTCTGTGTGTCTGTGGGAAGCCTTGATGCATTCTGTATCTTCTTTAACTCAGGACTCAGGCTAAAGGAATAGTTTCAATGTTTATGTCAAAGGAGTAAGAACAGTGATAAAACAATGCACTCACTCTTAAATTTTCCACTGGTAAGCTGCATGTGTCCGTTCTATCACATTGTAGTCAGTAGTTTACAGACAAAACAGTAGTCAGTGGGAAGGATATATTAGAGGGAGCGAGACTAAAAGATAAATGTCAGAGAACAGGAATATGTAATTCCCTGTAGAAAAAACCTAGTGAATTGTGGAAAACAATAAAATTGACTCCAGTTGGCTCTTTGATATCAAAAACAAGTTTCTCTCTCCCATATGATATTAATATGTTCTCCTTATGCCTAAGAAAATAGGTTAGCTGATGTACCATATCATGCCATCAGGTTCTAGGTTCAAGATTTTGTGATTAATTTAAGACTGGGTTCAGATATACTTCTTTTCATTTCAGACTCATGAGCTAAAACTGAAAGTGCCAAGCAGGCAATTCTGAAAGCTCACTGAGGCGGACATTATGAGGGCTCTCCACCACAGAGAGAAAATGCCTTTTGTTTAGGACTTAGGTCTAGATATCCAGTGCATGACTGTGGGGGTCAGGTTCTTGACTCCAAAACTTCTCTTTTTTCCAATATCTTCAGTGGACCCTCTCTGAAAAGACATTTAAGAACATGCTTCACTGAAGCTAAGATTTGCTCTTGTTTTTTTGCTCTTAGACTTCAGTCACAAGTTCTTTTTCTTCTAGATTGATAGCTATTTGGAAGTAAATCTCCCAGCAATCAGATTTTTATACAAACAGACACATTGTTGATGCTTAATGAAGTATTTGTTCAGTCTTCTAAACCATTATTACTCCTGAAAAGATTCATCTGCTATTACTATCATTGAGGGGCTCAATGGTATTTTGTGACCAACTATAGCACTTATACTCTAAGTGTCAGAAATATGAAATTATGTTTTTAAAGTCATCAATTCTTGGGCACGCTGGTTGTTTCCAGATTCTGGCTATTGTGAATAATGCTGCTATGAACATAAAAGTAGGGATCATGTGAAACACTGATTTTTAAAAAACATATTTGGAAGTTGTAATTCTTAGATTAGGGTTCCAGAATGGTCATGTGGATCCTCTTTAAAATAATAGACTGCTGACTTGTTCCAGTATCCTTATGTAACTAAAGAGAGCAAGGAAGCTCTCTGGGGGCCTTTAATAATGGGCGGATTCCCTTCCTGAAGGCTTAACTATCATAACCTCATTTTCCCAAATGCTACTGATATCATCACATTGGGATTAAGATTTAGCACAAAGGAGCTGGGGTTGTATTTCAGTGATGGAACAAGTTTCTCACTTGTGTGAGATTCTGGGCACCGGGATACAGAAAAGTTTGAACATATACATTTTGGGGAGATATAAAAGCATTCAGTATACTACAAGTGTGTGCTAATTGGCATCTTAAAGATGAACATTTCTTAAAGATGAACTAAGGTGAAGGTGGGATACTTAACCTCATAAAAGAATTAGAATAAATTATCATTAAGATCTATGATCATTTGATCATGTATTATAAAATGGGTAAGTTTCCTCAGTAAGTGCTGGAGATGAGAGCCTTCTACTGAGAATATACCACCTACAAGGCAGAGCCTGGCAACTACCCATGTTTTATTTGTTATGCCAAAAACTAGTAACAATTATGGACCTCAATTCCATGACCTGAAGAAAGGTTTGAGGCTCATCCTGTCCCTGGAGCAAGCAGATGCTCTTGGGCTACACTTGCTTGTGACAGGACATATGGAGATGTTATTGGTGCCTGCTTGAGCAAATCGATGAACAACAGGAAGACAGTGATACAGTGATACTATTATCTTAGATTTAAATAAGCAGGTATTTTGCTCTCTGTACACATGCACAAAATAGTCAACTCAGTATTACAGAAAGACCTTCTTTTTAGTAAGAAAAGGAATAACAGGGCCAGAGTGATCATACAGCAAGTAGAGCAAATACTTGCCTTGCATGCAGCTGACCTGGATTCAATCCCTGGCACCACACATGGACTCCTACCAGCAAGCACTGTCAGGAGTAATCCCTGAGTGTAGAGTCAGGAATAAGCCCTGAGCATTACTGGGTGTACCTCTCCAACCCCTCAAACTATTAATTAAAATTAAACAAAAATGTAATTAAAAATAACAGCTTTGAATCTCTTGGAAGAAAATATTGGTGAACATTTAATAATACTAGGAATGTTCAAAATTCTTTCTTTAGTTTAAGACCAAAAACATTTTGATTTACACAATTTTAAAATTAATTGGGATAACTACCACATTGACAAACAAAACCATAATATATAAAGATACATGCTTAACCTGTAATTTTAGACAAGGAATAACTATACAATATGGGAAAGTAGTAAGAGTAAAAAAGAAAATCTAAACAGAATACACTTTTTAGTTGTAATATTCCAAAACTCAAGAAAATCAGCAAGCTCTTGACTTAAGAAGCACCACATTTGGTGGTAAGGTCATATTGATGGTGTGACTGGTGTTTGAATGTTGAATACTTGAACCAACTGTACTGTGAACAACTTTGCAAATCATAGTGTTTAGATAAAGTTTTTAGAAAAAGAAGCACCACAAATCCTAAATATAATGTCTAAAAGAGAAAAAAAATACATCAAGACATTAAGCAAAAGCTTCTAAAACTCAAAAAATGGAAAATAAAAAAAATAGGTATAGAAGGATACTAGGTATTTTATATATAAAAATGACTTTTGTATATTTGTTCTTCTGGGTTCCATATATAGTTATCCTTAGTTTTATTACTGATACTGTATTCAGAGATCAATCCTTTAGGGCAGATTCCCTAGCACCCCAGATGGTGTGCTAGAAACACACCTGGGTCATGTGGGGTACTAGGGATCAAACCTGGGTCAACTAAGTGAACAGCAAGTACCTTTCTGCTGTATTATTTCTCCAGCTAGGTTATTACCTTTAAAAGAATAATAACTAAAATTACATTTTACCACTCAGCAGAAACTATGAAACTCCCATAACAATGAAATATCTTCAAAGTGTAAAAGAAAAACAATCATTAACTGTATTTTCTGAAATTTATTATGAAAATTTCTTTTTTAGATGAATAAATTGAGAGAACCTCTTAAAACTAGACATACTAAAGGAAGTTCTAATGAATGTTCTTCAAGAAGACTTGGGGGAAAACTTAGAAATATAAAAAGAAATTAAGTGCAATAGAGAGGGGAATGCAATAAGTGACCTACCAAGTTTATTGAAAACTAAGAAGTTACAGCTACTTCCTATACCAAATTCCTTTCCCCCTTCAGCTTCACAATTAAGCAATACAATACTAATAATATTTGGAAGTTTTCCTTCTTTGGTGCCAAAGAGTGAGATTTTTTAAACTACTTATGTACCTACTCATGACACAAAAGTACTGTGAACAACTAGGTAAACCACTGTGTTCACATGAAGTTATTTTTTTTTAAAAGAAGCACCTTTTTTTAAAAGTCCTATCTTTAAAAACCCCAAGACTGTTTACTTTTCCCAGTATACAAAGCTTTTGAGACAAGCTTGAGAAATCCATTCTGCCCTTCCTAGTTTTACTATACTACGGTGATAAGGCATCTGTTTCATCTGTATCATCATCATCATGACATCATCATCACTTGAGTGTTTATGGTTCACAACTAGCAGAGTGGTAGTGCTCCAACCTATAATGGACCCTATGTGCACAAGCCAACCCCAGCAGTGCTTACAACATCATGCAGTGATGGGGATTGAATCCAGGCCTCCTTCATGCAAAGCATACACTCAGCCCACTGAGTTATCTCTCCAACCAACATTATCATTCTTGAAAACTCAATCAAATATTGAGTGAGAAATAGTTTTCTATAACTGAAGAATGCCTTCAACAGGTAAAATAAATGATAAATCAAAATTATTGACTATGCAAGACAGTCTTCTTGAATATAAATATGTATATGTGTATTTATTATTATAATGTAGATAACATTTTGTTACAGAATTAATATTTATGATTTTAATGTACCATTATCACACCTCACACCAAAGAGCCCATTACATTCCAGTAATATCCTTGTTATTTCTAGTCAGCCTCTTCATTCCTCTCTATCCCAACCCCCCACCTCCACCCCAATTTGATAATCTCAGTTTTGTTATGCAAAACCAAGGATTTCTCATTAAACTCTGTTTTTATTTTGGTTTCCCCATATGCAATGAGTAGGATAGTCTTGTGTTTATCCTTCTCTGACTCATTTTACTTAGAATAATATGGTATTTTTTTAAGTGGAGGATAAATGTAATTAAATCATTCAAATTAAAATGAAGGCAAGTGAAATTATACTGTCTTTGATCTACTTGTGTTATCTTATAGACTCTGAAAGGAACAATCAATATTAAATTATTGATGAGCCAAGCATACACATTATAATCCCTAAGATAATTACAGAAAGAACAACAAGAATGTATAGCTTTAGAACAAATAGAGGGAAATGGAATAGTGAAAAAAAAACAATCTAATGGTGAGAAAGAAATGAATGAAACAAAGCAGTTAGACCAAGTATAAAGTTCAAAAAATAAATGGTAGGTTTAAATTCAAATAGATCAGTAATTGTCCTAAATAAAAATAGACTAAATGTTCTAATTAAAAGATAAAGAGTAGATCTCACACATCTGTGATATATAGAGAGACAAAACAAGAGAATTGACAGTATAGAACAATGACAAACCCTTGGCATTGGAATAAAAACCAATTACTAAGTAGTGGAGGGAGTCAAGGGTGATAAAAGAACAGAATAGAGATGACCTTGGAGCAGTGGGGAAGGGTCATTTTTGTAATGCTTTTGAAAAAATCTATTTACTTATCAAATTCCAATAAATAAAAGCCATATAAAATTAAGGGAAAAAGAATATATTAAAACTATGTTCTTTTATGATAACTAAAAATCTACAGATAGAATGAAATAAAAAATGTGAAAACATTCACTAAGTACAACTGTGTAATCAGGGATGGTGCTAGCCTTGACATGACTGACCAAGGTTTGATCCTTGCACTCCATCTGGTCTCCTGAGCACTGTCAGTAGTGATCCCTGAGCACAGAGTCAGGACTAAGCCTGATCACAGCTGGCTTAACAGACCAAAAGAGAGAACACACAAAGACAAAATTTTAAAAATTCCACAAGCAGTGTCAGATAAAGTAAAATTTAAGGCATCAACTTAGAAAATGAGTCAGTATAAATTTTGTATTTAAATATGCCTATGAATATACACTTAATATACAATAACTATAATAGTCAATGAGAGATTGACACAATCTACAATTATAGTTTAGGATTATAATGTATGGAGGTCACTGGGGGCTTGGGGACGACACTAGAGCTCAGGGTATTTCTGAGTCTGTCCTCAAGGATCACTATTGGTGGTGCTTGGGAATTGAAGTGATGCCTGTAGATTCAGGGATTTATGTTGGGGTCTACTGCAGGCAAACAAGTGACTTACTTCCAGCACTATCTCTGACCCACATACTTTTCTTCATGACAATAAAGAAAGCACACAGAGAAGTGCTTAAGATAGAGGAATAAAAAAAAAAACAGAAAACCAAAAATAATTCTCACCAAAAATGCCCTAGAACTGATGACTGGATAAAGAAACTTTGGTACATCTAAACAATGGAATACTATGCAGTTGTTATGAAAAACGAAGTTATGAAATTTGCCTATAGAAAGACTGCATTTATTTGCATGACATAAAAATATATATATACATATATATCTGTATATATGTATATATATGTATATATATGTATATATATATACATATATATATATATATCACTGACACTGTCTTCCCATTCATCGAGCGGGCACCAATAACATCTCGATATGACCATATATATATATTACCATGCCAATATCCAAGATCAAGCAAAACATGAATCAATATGAATGATCAACATGAATCATTGTCAATAGGTGGAATCTACCACAAACATGTAGGAGTCAGAGGTTAGGTAAGAAAGAGAAGGGAACAGTGTGCTAATAATCGTCAAAAATGATAATACCAGCCCAGAACTGAGTATTGAATATAGGCGAAAAGATACACATGATAACCTCCAAATCTATGTACTGTAATCCACAATGTGTAAGAGAAGGAAGAAACAGGAGAGAGAGAGAGAGAGAGAGAGAGAGAGAGAGAGAGAGAGAGAAGAGAGAGGGGGCTAGGAGAGTGGGGAGGAATTGGAGACATTGGTGGTGGGAAATGGGCACTGGTTGGGGGATGGGTGCTGGAACACTGTATGACCGAAACCCAAACATGAACATCTTTGTAATTGTATATTTCAATATCTCATGGTGGTATAATAAAATATTTTAAAAAATGCACCAAAAAAATGAAAGAACCACAGTCTTTTTTAAGGATACATAGAACATTAAAAAATTACTATACTGTAACAAAGTAAAGTTCTATAAATTTCTGATAAAAATTATACAAAATACTTTTTAGAATCACAATAAAATTTTAAAATAACGGGCACAAATGGGAAGGGTACTTGCCTTGAATGTGAGAAATCCAGGTTCGATCCCTGTCATCCCATTTGGCCCCCAAGCACTGTTGCAGGACACCTAAAAGCCTAAAAGCCTCTGAATCTGCCCTGGATTTCTCTTGCAAATCACTTTGTAGATAAGGGGGTAGTTTAAATGTGGCAGTTTATATGACATGTATTCTGTACTGGCTGATATAAATATTCTCTCATGCTACTACAATCATCGTGGGACTAGCTAGATCTTACCAGCGCACTTGCCGGCCATGTTGGATCTCTAAGTAATTAGACCAGAGAGAAATGCTGTTTGCTTCCAAGCAAGCAAGCATGGCTCCCTGGTAACTCAAAAGTCTAAAATCAAAACTACCGTGAAGTAGAGGAGACTCTTGTGAAGGCTTGGAGAAATATTTAACTGGCATTAGTATAGTGTTTGGTACAGAGGCATGCCATCTAAAAAACCCCTTCTCTACCCTATAAAGGCATTTCCAGGCAGATCTTGGCTCTTGACATTAGCATATAAAAGGGCCTAGGTGAGGTGCTGGGAGAAATTACCTGAGGGCATTTGACCCTCCCTGCTTTTCATGATAGTGGAAGGTCTGAGTTGCAGGGGTATAAAACTAGCCTGCTTCCTCTCTTGCTCTCTCTCTTTTTGGGGCTCTCTTTTGGGGCTTGCACTTTTCTTGGAAGTATTGGCTTTGTCTTCTCTTTACAGGGCCTTTACACGTGGTGGCCACCATCTTGGCCTACACGTGGCTGGGGTTTTAGCCGGGAACCCTAAGCACAGGGTTTTTCTTATTGCTGATTTGTATGCCTGAACCTGTGATAAGTAAAGCATTTTTTAAACTGCATCGGATTCTTGAGTCTTCATCCATTCCCCGCCAGCTTCAGAGGTAGACGGGAACTTGCTTCCAGGCACTGTCGGGGACCCCGGTGGCTTCCCCGACATCTGGCGTCCCTGGGTGGGCACCCCTGCAAAGCACCACCAGGAGTAATTCTGGAGTGCAGAGCCAGAGTCACCCTTGGGAATAGCCAGGTGTTCCACCCCAAAAAAATTAAAAATTGAATAATATTTACTAAGATTTCACAATTGATTAGGAAATATGTATTTTAGGAAATCATATCTCAAAAATAATACCAAAAATTTAAAATATAAATGAGGAATAATCATTTGATCACTTGAATCCCGTTATTCATCGATTTGCTCAAGCGGGCGGCAGTAACATTTCCATTGAACCCTATCACGTGCCAATGTAGCCCAATGGCATCTGGTTGATTCAGGAATATGAAGAGCCCCAAACTGTTCCTTCAAGGTCTTGACAAGGAAATCTGACCATCTTGTAGGTGGGCGGCCACGTGATCTTTTGACATCCCATGGGATCCAGTTGGTAATGGCTCTAGTCCAGTGGCTGTCTCCAAATCGCATTACATGCCCAGCCCATCTGATTTTCGATGCCTTGGCAAACGAGGCAGCGTCCCTGGTTCTGGAATAGCGACGGAGGTCAGAACTCTATATTCCTTCTCTCACTTGAGTGAGGCGTGATATTCCAAGCATAGCTCTTTCGATCCCTCTCTGGGAGACCCGAATAGCATTCTCATCCTGCTTTCATAGGGCCCAGGTCTCTGAGGCGTATGTTAATGCAGGGAGAACGGTGGAGTCAAAGAGATGTGCCCGGAGCCGGAGGTTCTTTGTCCTTTTAGCTATTTCTTTGATGCTTCTGAAGGTATTCCATGCTGCGCTCTTCCTTCTGCACAGCTCAGGTTTTAGGTTGTTCAACATGTTGACTTCTCGACCTAAGTACACATAACTGCTGCATTCAGAGATGTCTGTTCCATTGAGAGTGAATGGGGCCTCAGGAACTAGGTCATTTTTCATAAACATTGTTTTGTTTAGATTCAGCTGTTGATTGTAAATATCTTGTTTTCCACTCTCATTTAAGGATTGTCCATCACAATTGGATTCTTTTCAGCCTTTAATTAATGTCAATGAAAATTTAAAAAAATACTGAATATCAAAAAGCAATGTAGATCTAGTGGAGGAATATGGAAATAATCCTACAAATTAGCATTTGTAGCAGTTTGTCTTGGTTTTTATTTTCTTTCAGAAAAAGGTCCAAGGAAGAAGTATAGCCATCCTATTTTGAGATATTAATGTTATCTGAAGATTACTTTTTTTATTAGTAAAGGTTGGCAAACAGGAGACAGGCTTGTCTACACCCAGGGCTCTTCCCTGTGGGCCCTGGATGATTGATGGTCTGACAGAGAAAAAGACTGGGCTCCCTGGGATGAACCCAGAGCCACGGCAGAGCCGGGCAAGCTACCTATGGTATATTCGATATGCCAAAAACAGTAACAATAATGGATCTCATTCCCAACAAATGGAGACATTACTGGCGCCCACTCGAGCAAATCGATGGACAATGGAAAGACAAGTGTTACAAGTGTGTTACAAGCTATAAAATCAATGTAACCTAAATCAAAAGTTATGTGTCTGTGTGTATGCAACTGAACTATTTTCTACTTAATTTTTATGACAACATGATTTACAAAATTTTTAATAGAGTTGATTTAGGTGTATAATGTTCAAACACAAGGCCCACTGTCAGTGTCCACCACAGTCCACCAATGTCCACAGGTTACCTTCCACTCCCTGCCTGACCCCTTGGCAGGCATATGGCAAATTTATTTCACATGACTTGCTCAACAAAAGTTAAAGGAATAGCAAATGGAATTATCATTATTATGTGACATATGTATTAGACATTCGTGCACATATATATTTTATGTGTAAAGATGTTTTATATACATGAAAGTGTATATAATTTATTAAGCTACTTTATGTATTTGAAAAATTATTTTAGATATTTAGCTGTTATCTAGAAAATATATCTACAAATGGCTCATATAAATAGTAAGCACTCTATGTGTGTGATGTGTCTAAACAATCACTGTATCACTTATCACTGCCTTCCCGTTCATCATCGATTTGCTCGAGCAGGCATCAGTAACTTTTCCATATGTCCTGTCTCATGTTAGTAGAGCCCAAGGGAACCTGCTTGCTCCAGGAACATAAAGAGCCTCAAACCATTCCATCAGGTCATGGGAATGAGGTCTGTAATTGCTACTGGTATTTGGCATATCAAATATGACATGGGTAGCTTGCCAGGCTCTGCCGTGCAAGGTAGCATACTCTTGTACTCATCTCTAAATCCAGCATTTACTGATGAAACGCACGGCCGCAAGCAGCCGCGAGTCGGGCTGAAATAGGCTGGTCTGCTGGGTGGAGTTCTGATGAGGGGGAAGTCTGGATGTGGAAAATGGAGGCCCTCATGGAGTGGGGGTCATCTGGCTTGTTGCAAGGTTCTGCTGAGGTGGCGGGCCAGGGCTAGAACCCGCCATCCCTCCTGGGTACCTTGTGAGCGGCTGGGCACAGGGAGAGCCAGTAGCAGTTCTGCCCCATATCTGTGAGTCTCTGGATCAGCATACCTGGGCCGGATTTAAAAAAAGACTACTGCAGGGTGGATCTCGATGAGCCATGCTGTTATAGGCTGGTCTGCTGGGTGAAGTTCTGACGAGGGGGAAGTCTGGATGTGGAAAATGGAGGCCCTCATGGAGTGGGGCGTCGTCTGGCTTGCTGCGAGGCTCTGCTGGGGTGGCGGGCCTTGGCTAGAACCTGCCATCCCTCCCGGGCACCTCATGAGCGGCTGGGCACAGGGAGAGCCAGTAGCAGCTCTAAACAATAGTTTTATTATTTTTAATTAGGAAAAAATAAAAAACAATTCTATAATTTTATGTCAAACAATAGATTAATAATAACTTAATAGGAGTCTAGCTTTGTTAAATATTTTGATAATTAAAAATATGTAACATTATAAGGACAGTATTACTATCATTAATATACACATACACACTAGAGAGAAGCCTATAATAATTGAAGTATTATTCAATAACTGCAGTATGCTTTACTTTGCAGACTACATGTATTATGGCTCAATTAATGTCTATATTTTCAATTTCTCAGAAAAAAATAATGATTTTTTTTGATATGCAGAGATTAGGAAATTTAATTAATTTGCCATATGCTAGAAACCCAGGTAAATGAAGCCAAGACTGTAACCAGATCTTCAGATAACAAACCTTATGCTCTCATGCAACATTCTCTCTCAGAAGACACAGTTGATACACAATAAACTAATAAAGGTTTAAAAAAAAGATTCACTTTGAACTAAGACCTTTTTTATAAGGCAGACTGATTTGTACAGCTAATCAGTTATAGAAAGTATTGCTGCCTTGAGATACCCAGAGCAAAGCACGGGACAAAGACCTTGAAAAAGTGACTTATTTGGGAGGTCAGTGAAGAAAGCAAGAGGAGAGAACAGGAAGAGTGATGAAAGGGAAGGAAGAAAGATCAATGCAGGTCTCCCCCAATATCTGAAAATAGAACTTTCCCATTTGGCATGAGTTTGTGGGTTATACTTCAAATACAGTAAGGCTGTTACCATTAATTTGTATGGAAAATATTTTTAGCATTCCCTGGCCTGTAGAACAAGCTACCATATTATACCAAAAAAGAAATGCTTTATTTATGGATAGTAGGAGAAACCTGTGTAAAGATTCAACATCAAATTCACAAGTGGAAAAATAAGGATTTGATTTGCCAGATCACCTAGAAATGTTCAGAATGCTTCAAAGATTGGAGGCTGATGCATTCATGGATTCTCTTCTAGTTAAGGGCTCCCTAGGGAAAGCAAGGCCTGCACTTCCTGATTTGTGGCCAGGCTAGAATGTTTCTGAATGGAGACTGGTTTAAGGAAGAAAGGAGAAGAAAAGCCCTTGAACTGAACCGTCAATTTGCATGTCAGCTGAAATCTGAAGCGGGCCAATGAAATACGCCAGGATGTACCAGTGTATGTGTCACAATGACCTATATTAAGAAAGTCTTGCAAGAGCATGTAAAAAAAATGCCTGCCAGGAGTAGTCCTGAGCACCATTGTGTGGGAACCACAAAGAAAAAACATCATAATATCAGGCCTGTGGCAAAAGCTACAGAAACAAAACTAAAAAAAAAACAATGGTACGTCAAAAGAAACATGGGCTAAAACTAAAAGACACCTGAATGGGAGAAAATATTTGAACTCAACACATCATATAAAGGGTTGTTTACCTGTATAATATATACTCACAGGATGTACACACAGCATTAATCATTTGGAATCAACTTAGATATACAAGACATATAAAGTACTCACAAAAATTAACCAAAAAGACCCAAAATCCACTGTTAGGTGGGAGGGGTGCATGTGAGAAACTGGGAACATTGGTGGCAGGAAGCATACACTGGTGCAGGATAGGTATAGGAACATTGTATGACTAAACTCAATCATGAACAACATTTAATTGTGTATGCCACGGTGATTCAATAAACAAAAGTGGGGAAATGGGAGGGGAAAATGAACAGACACTTCTCTGAGGAAGACCAATGGATGGCCAAGAGACACATGAAAAGTGCTCATCATCATTATTATTAGGGAAATCTAAATCAAGATGACAGTGAGCTATCATCTTACAACAGTGAGGATGGCACATATAAAAAATACTGGGAACTACCTGTGTTGACAGGGATGTGATGTAAAAGAAACCCTCACTGGCTGCTGGTGGGAATGTTATCTGGTTCAACGCTTATGGACAGCAGTATGGAGTATACTCAGTAAACTCAGAACTGAGGTGCCAGATGACCCAGCAAGCTCACCTTTGAGTATCTATCCCCAGGACAGAAAAAAACATTCATTCAAAAGGATGTATGCATAGCATTAATCATTGAAGCCCTCAGTACAATAGTTAAGATTTAGAATCAACTTAAATGCCCAAGGGTATATTAAGTGAATCATGAACATGTGGTATATATACAAATAGAGTATTACAAAGCTGTAAGCAATGATGGAATCATGCAATTCATGGCAACATGGATGAAACTGGAAGACATCATGTTAAGTGAAGTAAACCAGAAGAGGGATAAACACAGGAGAATATCACTTATATGTGGTATTTAGAGTAACTCGATGAAACAATGCAATGCTTTAAACAGGGGATGCCCAGATCAACCTTGGCCCTAAAGTATAAAGGGGAGAAAGAAAGAGAGTGGGGGGGTGGGGAGAAGAGACAGATGAGAAGCAATGGGGGGATGGGAGGCTGTATCAAGTGGATTCAGGTACAATGGTTGTGTTAAGGAATGATAGAACTAAATATCCAAACCACAGAGTCAACACCAAAATCAGGAGACCCACACTTTAAAATCCAAACTTGTGCCTGTAAAAATGGCAGAGTGTGTGTGTATGGGGGCTGGGTGTGTGTGGGCGGGGAGAATGGGAGGGAATATGAGAACATTGGTGGAGGAAATGTGACACATAGTGAGATTGATGCTAGCACACTGTATGTCTCAAATTCAACTAATGTGTAACTGTGTAAAAAATGGTGCTTTAATAAAATAAAATTAAAAAATAAAATTATAAAATTAAAAAAGTAAGCCAAAACTCTACAAGCAAAGTAAATAATAATTAGGACTGAAAAAGACAAATGTACTGCCTCTGAAATATCTTTTTTTTTAGTGTAGCTGTGTCTTTTTTTTAACTTAAAATCCTTAACAATTCTTCAGCAGATTAATATCTCTTGCTGTTAAAAGTTCTAAATGCAGGGGCCAGGAAGCTCAATGGAGTGATCATATGTGCCATACAAAGGATGCCTGTGAAGAAATCACACTACTAAACATATATGTGCCAAACGAGGGGCCAGCAAAATACTTAAAATGACTATTAATAGACCTCAAAGAAGACATTAACAGTAGCACAATAATAGTCAGAGATTTCAACACTGCCTTATCAACTATGAACAGATCGACGAGACTGAAACTCACAAGGGAAATACTGAACCTGAAGGAGGAAATGGAAGAAAGAGAGCTGGTGATATATACAGGGCTTTTCATCCCCAAAAAGCTGAATACACATTTTTTTACAGTGCACATGGACCATACTCCAAGATAGACCATATACTGAGCCACAAAGCATACCTCAACAAAATAAAAAGATTGAAATTGTGTCAACTATCTTTTTTAGATCACAATGCACTGAAAACAGTAGTTAACCATACACAAAAGCAGGGAGCCAAACCAAACACCTGGAAACTAAACAGCTCACTGCTGAACAACAAATGGGTCATAGAAGAAATCAAACGGGAAATCCAAAGATTCCTAGAAACAAATGACAATGAAGATACCAGCTATCAGAACTTGTGGGACACAGCAAAAGCTGTGTTAAGAGGAAAGTTCATAGCTCTGCAAACATTCATAAGGAAAGAAGAAAGGGCCCACATAAATAACCTGACCTCACAGCTGAAAATATTAGAAAAAGACCAACAAAAGTAGCCCAACCCAGGCAGAAGGAAGAAAATAATAAAACTAAGGGAGCATATCAACGAGCTGGAAACCAAAAAAAAAAATCCAAAGATTAATGAAACCAAGAGCTGGTTCTTTGAAAAAATTAAACAAGGTCGACAAGCCACTGGCAAGACTTGTAAGGACAGGGAAAGAGAGAACCCAAATAAATAGAATCAGAAATGAAAATGGTGACATCACAACGGAAAAAACAGAAATCCAAAAGATCATCAGAGATTACTTTGAGAACCTGTATGCCACAAAATATGAGAACCTAGAAGAAATGGATAAATTCCTGAAGTCCTATAACCTCCCAAGATTGAAACAAGAAGACCTCCAATACCTAAATCCGCCTATCACCATCAAGGAAATTGAAACAGTAATTAAAAGTTTGCCCAAACACAAAAGCCCAGGTTTAGATGGGTTCACTAGCGAATTCTACCAAACCTTTAAGGAGGACCTACTGCCTGTCCTGTTCAAGCTCTTCCAGGAAATAGAAGAAACAGAAACACTCCCAAACAGCTTCTACGAGGCACATATCACTCTGATACCCAAAGCAGGGAGAGACAACACAAAGACAGAAAATTACAGACCAATATCCTTGATTAGCACAGATGCTAAGATCTTCAACAAAATACTAGCAAACAGAATCCAAAGACTCGTCAAAAGATCATACATCATGACCAAGTAGGATTCATCCCGGGGAATGCAAGGATGGTTCAACATTTGCAAATCAATCAACATAATACATCATATCAATAAGAGAAAAAATAAAATCCATATGGTCCTATAGATAGATGCAGAAAAAGCATTTGACAAGATCCAGCACTTGTGATTAAAACCCTCCAGAAAATAGGAATTGAAGGAAGCTTCCTCAAGATAGTCAAAGCCATCTACCAAAAGCCCACAGCGAGTATCATTTTCAATGGGGAAAAATTGGACGCCTTCCTCTTAAGATCAGGAACATGACAAGGTTGCCCTCTCTCACCTCTTTTATTCAATATCGTACTGGAAGTACTCGCCATAGCAATCAGAGAAGAAAAAGGACATTAAGGGCATCCAGATAGGCAAGGAAGAAATCAAGCTATCATTATTGGCAGATGACATGCTATTATACTTAGAGAACCGTAAACTCTAGACCCAAAAGGCTCTTAGAAACAATAGATATTATAGTAGAGTGGCACGGTACAAAATCAATACCCAAAAGTCGGTGGCTTTCCTATACACAAATAACGAAAGAGAAGAAAGGGATATTAAGAAAACGATTCCATTCACAATTGTACCACAGAAAATCAAATACCTAGGAATTAAGCTTAACTAAGTGTGTAAAGGACCTATACAAAGAGAACTACAAGACACTGCTTCAAGAAATAAAAGAGGACACGAGGAAATGGAAACACATTCCCTGCTCATGGATGGCGAGAATTAACATTGTCAAGATGGTAATACTCCCTAGAGCTCTGTACAGATTCAATGCGGTTCCTATAAGGATACCCATGACATTCTTTAAAGAAATTGACCAAACACTCCTGAAATTCGGTATGGAATAATAAACCCCCCACGGATAGCTAAAGCAATCCTTGGGAAGAAGAAGATGGGAGGCATCACCTTTCCCAACCTCAAACTGTACTACAAAGCAGCAGTAATTAAAACAGCATGGTACTGGAATAAAAACAGACCTGTGGACCTATGGAATAGAGTTGAGTATCCTGACACCCACCCTCAAAGACATGATCAGTTAATCTTTGATAAAGGTGCAAAGAGTCCAAACTAGAGTAAGGAAAACCTCTTCAACAAGTGGTGCTGGGAAAACTGGACAGCTACATGTAAAAAAGTGAATTTGGACCTGTGTCTAACACCTTGCACAAAAAATCAGATCAAAATGGATTAAAGATCTCAATATCAGACCTGAATCCATAAAGTACGTTGAAGAAAATATAGGAAAAACCCTCCATGACATTGAAGCTAAAGACATCTTCAAAGGTGAAACACCATTAACAAAGCAACTAGAAGAAAACATAAACATATGGGACTACATGAAACTAAAGAGCTTCTCCACCTCGAAAGAAACAGTGACCAAGATAGAATGACAATCCACAGAATGGGAAAGAATATTCACCCAATACCCATCTGATAACAGGTTAATAATATCCAGGATATATCAGGCACTGGTACAACTACATAAGAAGAAAACAGCCAACCCCATTAAAAAATGGGGAGAAGAGATGAACAGAAACTTTGACAAGGAAGAAATTCGAATGGCCAAAAGGCATATGAGAAAATGCTCATCATCACTAATCATCAGAGAGATGCAAATCAAAACAACAATGAGATATCACCTCACACCACAGAGACTGGCCCATATCCAAAAGGGTAAAGCAGCAAGTGCTGGCGTGGATGCGGGGAAAAGGGGACTCTCATATACTGTTGGTGGGAATGTCGACTTGTACAACCTTTCTGGAAAACTATATGGACATTCCTCCAAAGACTAGAAATTGAGCTCCCTTTTGACCCAGCCATACCACTCCTGGGAATATACCCTGTGAAGCCAAAAACACACAGCGGAAACACAATCCGCACTTTTATTTTCATAGCAGCACTATTCACAATAGCCAGAACCTGGAAACAACCAGTGTGCCCGAGAACTGATGACTGGATAAAGAAACTGTGGTACATCTACACAATGGAATACTATGCAAATGTTAGGAAAAACGAAGTTATGAAATTTGCCTATAAATGGATGGACATGGAAAGGATCATGTTGAGTGAAATTAGTCAGAAAGAAAGAGAGAGACATAGCACGACTGCATTTATTTGCATGACATAAATATATCAGGTGATCTTACCAAAAGTGGAAATTACCACAAATGTGTGGGAGTCAGAGGTTAGGTAAGATAGTGAAGGGAATATGTGTGAATAAATGTCAAAAGGGCTGATACCAACATAGAACTGAGCATTAAATACAGGCAAAAAATATGCACACGATGGCTTCCAAGTGTATGTAGTGCAACCCACAATGTGTAAGAGAAGGAAAAGAGAGAGGGAGAGAGAAAAGAGATAACAAACTTGCCCTTTAGGCAGGCTATGGGAGGGGGGAGGGAACTGGGGACATTGGTAGGTGGGAAATGGGCACTGGTGGAGGGCGGGGTGCTGGAACTCTATGTGACCGAAACCTCCAAACATGAACAATGTTGTAATTATATATCTCATGGTGGTATAATAAAATATTTAATAAAAAAGGATGCCTGGGTTTGTTCTGCATCACCTTATGATCATCACTGAGTAACACTCAAGTACTGCTATGTGTGGCCCTAAGCATCCTCCCCTCAAATAAAAGATTTTAAATTATAAGCAAATTTAGAAAGTTTTGAGGGAGGAGGATATAGATTCAGATGGATTTTTAATCTGCAAATGGAAAATCCTACTACCCTTCTGTATTTTATCTTTTCTTCCCCAGTTTTTACCATGGTTAAGCATATCCATGCTTCTGAAAGCTTTCTACTGATTTGGTCCAATGGCATTGTGTAATGCATTCTACTTATATTTTTTGTTATCATCAATGATTTATTTTAATCTCTTGTTCCAAAGGATCTTTTCTTGTAATCTTTCTCTGGAATATATCACCTTTCTCAATATATTAAATATTATCTCTATATAAATGTCATTGAAATTAGTATTATTAATCTTGACCTCCCTCTAGCTAGAATACATTACCATCCACCTATGATATGTCATATACTCAGAAAAAATTGCCCCAAGTTCTTAACATAATGTCTTCTCTACTAAAAAAAATTTATAGCTGTACTCTTCACCCTAATATGTAAGACCTCTATTACTGCAATCTAGTTTGAAATCCATCTTGTTCTATTCCACATCAAGAACCCTGAACTCCAATGAATAGAATTCCTGGAGTGAATAGAATTCCTCCAGTGAATAGAATTCCTGTTCTTTTTTATTTTTATTTTTGCTTTTTGGGTCACACCCAGGGTTATTCCCTGTTTCTGCATTCAAAACTTACTCCTAGCAGTGCTCATGTGAAATGCTGGGGATCGAATCCTGGTCAGCCGCATGCAAGACAAATGCCCTACCCACTGTGCTATTGCTCCAGCCCCAATTCCTGGATTTTCTAAGGTCACAATTCCCTTTCCTTCCTTTCTTCAGGACCTGAAGTCCCATTAAGCTTTCTATTGAATGTGCTCATCTTATTTCCACCTTCTATTCATACTTTAAGGAGACTATTAAGGAGAGCTCATAAACTCAAAAATTAAAATGCAAACGACATATAAACGTTGTTTGAAAAGAAGTTAAGGATATAGTCATAAATTTTTTCTTACTCTGTGCAGTTACATTCAGAATGTTGGTAAAATCTTGTCTATAACTTGTTTTTTTTTTAATCCTTGGTGCTGATATCTCTGTACTCTTGATATTTTACAGGGAAATGATTTTCTTATTAATTTTCCATTTTCCTCATCCTTTCACCTCCTGTTCAGTCTCTCTATACTGTTTCTCAGAAAGTAATCAAGCCTTCCCTTTCTCTAGGGGCCGGCATGAGGTGATATCTTTGACTCCCCTTTTAATAAAGTTTCTTTGCTGCCTTTCTTTATGCTTCTTTCCTTTCCAATTTTACTTATTTGATTTTATACAGAAGACTGTCACTCATTGGCAGACACTTGTTGAACTTGCTTATAAATTTATTTTCCTATTTTGCTTTTCTCTATATATTTTTAAACCAAATACATTGACATAATGCTCATATCATCTATCAAAGGCATCCTGTAGTATAATGCACATATTTATGCATTTTACTATGTTTAGAACTTTTAAGTTACTTGTTAATTCTAGACTTTTTTTAATTTTTCATCTGCTTTCCGGAAATCGATGAACAACGGATGTCTAGTGATCTAGTCTAGTGATCTGCTTTCCAGAGTAGCCTATTCCTAACCCATGGTACTGCTCTGAGTAGGGCCACCAGGGAAATCACTTTGCCTTCATCACTATATCTTGGGGGTAGGGGGAATCAGATTATATATATGTAAAAGGGCCAAAGGTTCAGGATGAAGAAATGGATTCACTGCAGTAATGTTTCCAAAAGAGAGAATGAAGTCATAACATCACCTCAATTTTTCATTCTTTTGTTGATTTTCTTTTGGACTTTTAAAAAATATTTTATTACACCACTCTGAGACATACAATTACAAAGATGTTCATGTTGGGTTTTCGTCATACAGTGTTTCGATCATGATTGTAAGATGTGGTGAATGTATTATGTGTGAAGGAAAAGCATTGTGTCCTACCCTAAGTAAAGCAAAAGCATCACCAGAACAGATGACAGAGATGGAGAAATACTACTAGATTCAGATGTTTTAGACATTGAAATCATAAAACTTGCTGATGGATTGAACTGACAGGAGGGTGAGATCTGGGGAGGGAGGAGTAAGAACAAGAAAAAATATCATATATAATACTTGGATTTGTTTTGTTCGGTAGTTAGGAAGTAGTAGTGGTGTTTCCTAAAAGGCACACTTGAGAGAAGGTAGAAGAATCACCAGCTCAATTATGACTAATTTTGACTAAGTTTGAGATGCTGATTGTGTCTGTGGCATTTGGGTACACAAGAACAGAGTTATGGTAAGATTTAATGTTGCAAGAGAAATGGGGGGTTATTGTGTGTATAATTAAAGCCAAATATAGTTAGGCCAAAGTTCAGTGCAGCCACAAGTGTTTATAATGCTTTTTTGTAGGCTATAATATACCACTTCTTATCTACTTATAATTTGGTCATTTTGTTCAGCAATTAAGGGCCAATTTTTTCTACCTAATTTATATCTGGGCGCTCACGAGGCGCCCAGGAGGGATGGCAGGTTCTAGTTCTGGCCTGCCACCCCAGCAGAGCCTTGCAACAAGTCAGATGACCCTCCACTCCATGAGGGCCTCCATTTTCCACATCCAGACTTCCCTCTTGTCAGAAGCCTATCACAGCCCGGCTCACGCGGCTGCAAGTGGCCGCATGGTTCATCAATAAATGCTGGATTTATAGATGACTACAAGAGTATGCTACCCGCACGGCAGAGCCTGGCAAGCTACCCGTGTCATATTTGATCTGCCAAATACCAGTAACAATTTTAGACCTCATTCCCATGACCTCATAGAATGGTTTGTGGCTCTTTATGTTCCTGGAGCAAGCAGATGCCCTTGGGCTCTAGTAGCATGAGACAGGACATATGGAGATGTTACTGGTGCCTGCTCAAGCCAATCGATGATGAACGGGAATACAGTGATACAGTAATTTCAGTAGGAATTTTGGAAAGGAGACTCATTAATTACTTACGACCAAAGTCTTATCTTAAACTGGCAGTCAATTGTAGAATAGATAATTCTTTGGGCTTAAGAAACCGCCAAAATGACTGCTATCTATGCAAAATTATTATGAATGAAATATCTCAGTAAAAAATTATTACCCATCACCCACATATGAACCTATCATGAGCTCTGTTGGATATCTGAATGAATGATCCAGAGAATGTGTCTTCAAACCTAGGTGTGTAAAGTTATCTTTCAATAGAATATCCAAAGAGAGCGAGGTTTTAGAAGAGGAAACCTAGTTCCAGCTACTAGTTGTTGAGTGACTATGAGTTAGTTACCTAACTTATTTTCTTATTTAATACAAGGTAATGATGCTTCTGTGGGGAGGGTCTCTGACCTGCCCTGCAGCAGTCTTTTTAAGCCCAGCCCAGGTATTCTGATCCAGAGACTCACATACATGGGGCAGAGATGCTCCCAGCTCTCCCTGTGCCCAGTTGATCACGCGGTGCCTGGGAGGGAAGGCGGGTTCTAGCCCTGGCCCACCACCTCAGCAGAGCCTCGCAAGAAGCCAGAGGAACCCCCCACACCATGAGGGCCGCCATTTTCCACATCTGGACTCTCCACTCGTCAGAGCTCCACTCAGCAGATTTGCTGATCACAAGCCCGGCTTGCGCAGCTGCTTTACAGACACACAGTTCAACAATAAATGCTGGAGATTAGAGGTGACTACAAGTGTTTTCCACTCGCACGGCAGAGCTGGGCAAGCTACCATTGTCATATTTGATATGCCAAATACCAGTAACAATTATAGACCTCATTTTCATGACCTGATGGAATGGTTTGAGGCTCTTTATGTTCCTGGAGCTAGCAGATGCCTTTGGGCTACACTAGCATGTGAAAGGACATATGGAGATGTTACTGGTGCACACTCAAGAAAATCGATGATTAACGGGAAGACATGTGACAAGTGACAAGTGAATAATGTTTCTACACTTTTTTTTTTTGCTTTTTTGGGTCACACCCGGCGATGCTCAGGGGTAACTCCTGGCTCTGCACTCAGGAATTACTCCTGGCGGTGCTCGGGGACCATATGGGATGCTGGGGTTCAAACCCAGGCCGGCACAGGCCGGTTGCGTGCAAGACAAACACCTTACCCGCTGGGCTATCACTCCAGCCCCACACTATTGATAATAACAGATAACACTACTAATAAAGTTGATAGGTTCTTTAATAACCACTGTTGCAGGACACCTAAAAGCCTAGGCCTCTGCATCTGCCCTGGATTGCCTCCTGCAGGTCACTTCATAGATTGGGGGATAGTCTGAATGTGGCAGTCTTATCTGACCATGTATTCTGTACTGGCTGGTATAAATATTCTCCCATGCTACCACAATCATCATGGGACTAGCTAGATCTTACCAGCATATTTGCCTGGCCACGTAGGATCCCTAAGTAATTAGACCAGAGAGAAATGCCGTTTGCCTCCATGCAAAAAAGCATGGCTCCCTGATATACTCAAAGGCAACTAAAATACAAAACTACCGTGAAATAAAAGAGACTTGTGAAGGCTTGGAGAAATATTTAACTGGCATTAGTATTAGTCTTTGGTACAGGGACATGCCATCTCAGAACCCCTTCTCTACCCTATAAAGGCAATTCCACCAGATATTAGCTCAAGACATTAGCATATAAAAGGGCCTAGGTGAGGTGCTGGGAGAGATTACCTGAGGGCATTTGACCCTCCCTGCTTTCCATAACAGTGGGAGGGAGGTCTGAGTTGCAGGAGTATAATACTAGCCTGCTTCCTCTCTCACGTGCTTCTTTTTGGGCTTTCTCTTTTGTGAGCTCGCACCCTTCTTGGGAGTTTTGTCTTTGTCTCCTCTTTACAGGGCCTTTAGGCGTGGTGGCCGCCATCTTGGCCTACACGTGGCTGGGGTTCTAGCTGGGAATTGTAAGCACCGGGCTTTTCCTTTTGCTGATTTGTATGCCTGAAACTGTGATAAGTAAAACCTTTTAAAACTGCATCGGATTCCTGAGTTTTCCACTTTCCTCGCTGGCTTCGGAGGTAGAAGGGAACTTGCTTCCCAGCACTGTTGGGGACCCCGGTGGAGGTCCCCGACAAACCACTTTTCTGCTTAGATATAAAGACTGAATGTATATATTTATAAGGCATTTAGCATAGTTACTAGCATAGATAATGGACTAATTACAGTAATTTTCAGGATTAGGATAGGGTGAAGGGTTAAGAAAATCAGTCTCATAATAAACCTGCCATAGTCAGGCTAGGGGAGGGGGAGGGAATTGGGGATATTGTGATGGGAAATAGGCACTGGTGGAGGAATGGGTGCTGGAGCACTGTATGACCATAACCCAAATATGAACATCTTTGTAATTGCGTATCTCACGGTGGTATAATAAAAATATTAAATTAAAAAAAAGAAAATCAGTCTCAGGCTCTGCCCTTAGCCCAAGATGTTCTGGCAAAGACTCTGATGCCCTGTGAAATGAGAGAAAAGTGAATTGAGAAGAACAAGTGGGGGTGTGATCAGAAAAGAAGCAGGACCCAGATTATGTGGCATTTTATAAACTGGAGTCAGAAATGAATTTTTACTCTGAGAGAAGCCATTAGAGTGTTTTCAGCAGAGAAGTAAAATATTCTGATTTATAGGCAGAAGCATCACCTAGTCCTTATGTGAGAACAGTGCTCAATACAGAATGGGAATTTAATAAACATGGCTAAAAGTCTATAGGAAATATCAGTACTGACTCATGTCAGTTTTATTTCTTATGTTCTGGACCAATTTTGTGGCAGGTCTGATTTTCTCTGGTTAAATTGCTGCCCACCTTAATACATAATTTGACCTTTGTCAACTATGCTTCATCCTTGAAACTACTGTTGCAATGAATTCAAAATATACCATTTCAGTGAAGTTTAAAATTTTTTAATAAATGGAATTGTTTCCAACAGAAATGGCCATCTTTAGATAATTATCAGTATTTTGGCACCATCTAATTTGTTACTTAGCAAAACTTTTCCTCCTTAAATTTTCCTCAATAAAAGACCCAATCCTTTTTAAGTGAATATAATCTTTCAGGGTAAAAAAGGAAAAGAAAAACGCCTACGAATGCATTTGGGTGTCACAGAATCTCACGTGGGAAGTAATTATCCCATTATTCACTACACTCTAAAGCTTCGTGGGGAAAACTGCAAGAAATTTGTGGACATATATATATATGTATGCACGTATGTATACACACACATACACACAGATTGCAAATTTGGAAAGAATCCAAAAGGTGGTAATAATGACAAAAGACTTAGAAAGCATGCTATTACAAAGAGACTTTAAGAAAATGTGGCATGGATTGCCAAGACATTAGAGAACTGATAGAGGTAAAAAAGGATTTTAGAATACCATCTGGGACATAAATCTGTAAGGAAAATGGGTTATCCTCACATACAGACCCCCTAGGTTCAGACACTTATAGCCATCATTAAAAGGGGAGAATTAAATTGTTAACCCTACAAAACACATTTTGCCAAATAGTTCATTCTATAAAATAATGTAGCAGAAAAGGGGATAGTTCATTCTATAAAATAATGCAGCAGAAAAGGGATAGTTCATTCTATAAAATAATGTAGCAGAAAAGGGGATATTGGAGGATTCAGGATTTTGTCATGATCCTTCAAAATACCTTAGGTAGGCACCAGTAACATCTCCATATGTCCTTTCACATGCTAGTGTAGCCCAAAGGCATCTGCTAGCTCCAGGAACATAAAGAGCCTCAAACCATTCCATCAGGTCATGAGAATGAGGTCTATAATTGTTACTGGTATTTGGCATATCAAATACGACACGGGTAGCTTGCCCAGCTCTGCCGTGCGAGAGTGGAAAACACTTGTAGTCACCTCTCCACTAATACCTTACAGCATTGGATATTGGTATCATACTATATATATTTTTATATCCTGCAATTAAATGCAGTTATTCTGCATTCAACTGTACCTGTTGAAAATCTTTTATTTCATTTTATTTTATTTATTTTTAATTTTTTATTGTACCATGGTGAGATATACAATTACAATGTTCGTGGTTGGATTTACAGTGTTCCAGAACCCATCCCTCCACCAGTGCCCATTTCACACCACCAATGTCCCCTGACTCCCCGCACTCACCCAGCATGCCTCTGTGCAGGTACTCTGCCTTCTCTCTCTCTCTCTTGGGGACATTGGTGGTGGGAACCGGGCACTGGTGGAGGTAGGGGGCTGCAATATTATATGACTGAGACCTAATCATGAACTTCTTCGTAAATGTCTATCTCACAGTGCTATAATAATAAAAAATAATATTGCTGTTAAAGAAAAAAGTATTTGAATTCACTGATTATTAGAGAAATGTAAGTCAAACTTATAAGGAAATATCATAAAATTAGCCTACTCAAAGAAACGAAAACCCAAAAGCATTGGTGAAGGAACTGAGAAAAATAAACTATGGTGCAATATGGTGAGGAATAAAAAAAATCCTATGTAGAAATGCTACAGAGATTCCCTCGAGTGCTTAAAAGACTGAAAATAGATCTAATATATACAATCTAATATACAATCTAATACTTCCATTCATGGGGTATTTATCTGAAAAATATAAAGACACCAAGTGCTGATGGTTGAAATGAGACCTATTATATAAGAACTATTTATCTTATTTTATTGTGGTTCCAGGGTTCAAACCTACCGAAACAGACATGTAAATCAATTATTCTACTACTAAATTAAATCCCCAGTCCCAGATGAGTTCACTTCACTTGATCACTTGACATCCCGTTATTCATCGATTTGCTTCAGTGGGTGCCAGTAACATTTCCATTTGACACTATCATGTGCCAGTGTAGCCCAATGGCATCTGCTTGCTTCAGGAATATGAAGAGCCTCAAACCATTCGTTCAGTGACTTGACAATGATGTCTGACCATCTTGTAGGTGGGCAGCCACGTGATCTTTTGACATCCCGTGGGATCCAGCCAGTAACAGCTCTAGTCCAGCGGTTGTCTCCATATCGGAAGTACATGTCCAGTCCATTTGATTTTCGATGGCTTGGATCGATATGCCTAAACCAGTAATAACAATGTTTATTTCCCCAACCCTGAGAGAGTCCAGATGAGTTAATATAAATAATACAGGAAAACAGCGAAGAGACAGATAGCTCCTGACATCAATGGAAACTATAGTCACAAATGCTCTTTTATTTTAGTTTTGGGGCCATATCTGGCAATGTGCACACTCTTAGCTCTGTGCTGAGGATCACTCCTGGCAGGTTCAGGGGACTATCTGGGATACTGGGGAATGAACCAGGGGTCAAGCACATGCAAGGCAAGTGTCCTACCCCTGTGCTACTGCTCTGGCCTCCAAAAACTGCTCATTTTTATCTAGTCAGTTACTAAACATCTAAGTGGTCCTTTGATGTTATTAATGGCTGACTAGATAAAAATGTGGTCTTGGGACTGGATCAATAGTATAATGCGTAGGACATTTGCCTTGCATGCGCCAATCTGGATTTGATTCCCCAGCACCCCTTACAGTCCTCTGAGTCTGCCAGGAGTAATCCCTGAGTGCATAAGCAAGAGTAAGCCCTGAACAGTGCCAGGTATGGTAAAAAAACAATAAACAAATGAATAAACAAACAGGTTGTAGCCTCTAAAAGATGAAACTATGTTTTGTTGCAGTAGAACTTAAGGTGATTAGGCTCAGCATAGTAAGTACAAAAGAAGAGTATTTCAGAAAGATTTTACTCATATGTGGACTATAAATGGCCAAAGCAAATAAATCATGACAAATATGACTCCTGGACTCTGTATTTGACATACAGATCAGTCCTGGTGGTATGCATGCATCTTGCTGGCTGTACTAACTCTCCAGCCCCAAAATTTTAATTAGAAATCACTATCACTATCTTCCCGTTCATCATCTATTTGCTAGAGCGGGCACCAGTAATATCTCCATATGTCCTGTCTTATGCTAGTAGAACCCAAAGGCATCCGCTTGCTCCAGGAACATAAAGAACCTCAAACCATTATATTAGGTCATGGGAATGACCTAATATAAATGTTACTGGTATTTGGCATATCAAATACGACATGAGCAGCTTGCCAGGCTTGCCGTGTGGGTGGCATACTATTGTAGTCAATAAATAAAGCATTTATTGATGCATCAATAAATAAAGCATTTATTGATGCATCAATAAATAAAGCATTTATTGATGCATCAATAAATAAAGCATTTATTGATGAACCGCGCGGCTGCTAGCGAGCCGGGCTGTGATATTCTGGTCTGCTGGGTGGAGTTGTGATGAGAAAGAAGTCCGATGTGGAAAACGGCGGCCCCATGGAGTCGGGGGGTTCGTCTGACTTGTTGTGAGGCTCTGCTGAGATGGCAGGCCAGGGCTAGAACCCGCCATGCCTCCCGGGCGCCTCATGAGCGGCTGGGCACAGGGAGAGCAAGTAGTAGCTCTGCCCCATGTCTGAGAGTCTCTGGTTCAGCATACCTGGGCCGGACTGAAAAAAATAAAACTGCTGCAGGGAGTTTAATGAGTTTAATTAGAAAATAACAAGAAAAAAAAAGAAAATACTGTCCTAGCAGATAAGACCAGTAGGAGAAACCTACCTGTACTATGGTTGTGTCTTCAGCACCTTAAACCATTTGGATGAAGAGGGAACTTTTTAATCAACTATCCTGCTGTCAAAGTCTCTTTGTAGGTTTTTTTTATTATTATTTTATTATACCATAGTGAGATATACAATTACAAGATGTTGATGTTTGAGTTTCAGTCACACAGTGTTCCAGCACCCATCCCTCCACCTATTCCCATTTCCTACCACCAATGTCCCCACTTCCCACCCTTCCCCAGCCTGCCTCCATGGCAGCTTCTTTATCTCCTTTCTCTCTCTCCCTCTCTCTCTCTATCTCACACTCCTCTCTCTATTACTCTCTCCTTGTTTCCATTTCTTAAACATTGTGGATTGTAATACATACATTTAGAGGTTATGTGTATCTCTTTGCCTATATTCAATGCTCAGTTCTCAGATGTATCATCATTTTCAATGATTATCAGCACACTGTTCCCTTCTGTGTCTTACTTAGCCTCTGACTCCCACACACTTGTGGTATACCAGGTTTTGAGATATTGCATGGGTGCTTTGCATCTGCACTCTATGGGGATTGGGCTGTGTCCAACTGTGAGTCGGACCAGAGGATGACTGTGGTTGCGTTGTGCGAGGTTTTCTGACTTCTGGGAGCCTGGCAGAGGACAGACCAAGGAGCAAAAACCTGCCTCCACCCCAAGATGCCCCGTCAGTCTAGCACAGGGCGGGCAGGCAGAGACTCTGCCCTGCACCTAAATACCTGGTGTCTGGCCTAGAGCCCCAGCAGCAGTTTTGGGCATGTCTCACAAAACTTATTGAGGGAGCCAAGGTGGGGGGAGGTGGCCACCGAACAGGCTCCCTAAAAACCTGGTTGGTGTAGTCGCCAAGTCCCGCATGCCTAGGCTTGAATTCAGCTTCTCTCTTGGGTTGGGCTATGTCCAGCTATAAAGTCCGACCAAAGGGTGATTGTGGTTGTGTTGCACAAGGTTTTATGACTTCTTCTGTTCTTGAATTTACTTTTTGAGTTTCTAGAATGTGATTGTTTCCACTAGTTTGATGTACTGCGCAGCCGCTTAACAGCAGTGTGACTCAGGGAGAGTCGGATGGTAGCTCTCCCCGTGTGTCTGAGTCTCTGCATGATGACTGATAGCCCTAAGTCAGTTCGTGGGCAGGTCTACCAGGCCTCCTGGACGGGACAGAGAGGGGAAGGAGGACCCCCAGCTCCATCTCCATAAACGACTGGTGACTTTTGCCACTGAGAACTGCCTACCTGGGCTTGAACTCAGCTGCTCTGCTGTGTGGGACCCTGGCAAGCCAGGCTTGAGGTCAGCTTCTCTCTTGGGTGGGGCTCTTTTGAGCTGTGGAGTCTGGACCTTGAAAATGGCAGCTATTAAGGAGAGCGAGTTTCATCTGGCTGCTTCTGAGGCCCTACTGAGGTGATGGGCCAGGACTAAAACCCATCTTCCCTCCTGGGTGCCTCATGGTCAGTTGAACTGCCATCCAGCTCTCCCCCACATGTCTGAGTCTGTGTATGATGGTCGATAGCCCCGAGGCCCTCTTTGTAGTTTTTATGTCTGAGTGATTTAATGTCAAGAAGGGAATGTGGATAAAGCTAATATCCAAATGCATTATCTTAACCTTCAAAGCTTTTTATAACTCATTCCTCCAACTCGCTGTCTCCTTGCATTCCGGTCTTTTACAGTTCCCCCTAACTTTCTTCTGCTTTATGTCACAGAATAATCACTGTCCTCCAAGAACACCCTCATCCTGTCCTCTCGTGCCCAAGCCAGTATTACTATTATTACATTATATTACTATTATTACATTATATGAGACAATATGATAGCATTTTAACTTATAAATTTGTTTCCAGTTTTTAGAACGAGTTTTACAGTTTTTTTTATATCCCATATATGTCTACATTTCCACCTAAAGATTCTCACAAGTGCTTTTTTGTGTTAATAATATAGTTTTACTGAGGTTATAATTGACAAAGTGTGCACTTTGTAAAATATACAATTTCGAAGTATGGAAATATGAAAATACAACTGAAAATGTTAGGGTAATCAAGATTATAGAGTTTTCACTGACAAAAATTCCCCTGACTAGCTTGTAATCCTTTATTTTTTTCTCATTTTATTCTCATTAAAAATAGCTGGTGTACTACTTATCGATATGGATTAATTCACATTTTTTGAATTATTTCTGCAGAATAACAATTTTGAGATTCATGATACTTTTTCTTTTCTTTATTTTAAATTTTATTTTATTATATCACTATGAGATATGCAATTACAAAGATGTTCATGTGTGGGTTTCAGTCAGTGTTCCAGCACCCATCCCTCCACCTGTGCCCATTTCCCACCACAGGTTTATGAAAGATGTTTACGTTATATAACTATGTTGCCAATTTCTTTCCTTCAGGTCAATAGTCTGATGCAGGAAATACATGGGCTTTTTATGGTTGAAATATGAAAGATGAATAAGAAAGTATTTAATGGAATTATAAACATATCAACTATTCTACTTGTAGACTTTGAATGTCCCATTATTGGGTAACATTATTTTACATCATCTGCATAATCATCTTCAACCACATAAAATGATATGGGGGTTGAGGGAGGAGATAATACATTTACAAGCACCACCAATATCCCCAGATTCCCTACCCCACCCCCAGACTGTCTCTATAGCAGGAACTTTTCCTCTTCTCTCTCTCTCTCTCTCTCTCTCTCTCTCTCCCTTCTTTACACATTCTGACAAGTACTTTGAAGTGTTTATCTAATCCTACTTTTTTTTTTTTGCTTTTTGGGTCACACCCAGTGATGCTCAGGGGTTACTCCTGGCTCTGTGCTCAGGAATTTCTCCTGGCGGTGCTCGGGAACCATATGGGATGCCGGGATCGAACCCGGGCCGGCACACACCCTACCCACTGGGCTATCGCTCTGGCCCCTATCTAATCCTACTTTTAAATTCTATTTTTATTTAGTCATTTCCTAATTGTTGTACATTTAAGATGATTTAAATGTTTATTTCAATATCTTAAATTAAAATAATACAGTAATGAGTAAGGAATTGTCTATCCATCTTTTAAAAAACACTGGAGTTGAAGAGACATTGAAATGATTTTTTTGGCAATAAATAATCTTGCATTTTTAAAATTTTTTCAAAATGCATTCTGTACTTTTGTTATTCTCAGACCTACTTATTTTCTGTACTGAATTTCATGTATGCTGTTGACTTTTTCTGATTTCTAGATTTTTAATTTTACCCAATCCATTTGTCTAGCTGCCTGGGTATATTCTAATAGATGCTTCTAATGAACCTGGACATATTGGTTCTCAATTGATATAAACCTGGGGAAATTCTGTTTACTTTTGTGTCAGATCTGGAAGTTGTCAGGGTTGGAGGAACCTTATATGATCCTGGGGATCACTCTGTCTGGCTATGGCAAGGCAAATGCCATGTCTGCGTGCTGCGCCCCTAGTTGGGGACGCATTTTTAAGTGACGATTCCAATACTACAGAGTTTCCTAGTAACTAATTGTACATTTGGGAATAGTTTTATTTTACAGGAGATAGTTCAAAAGTGGTGAACAATTGAAATCCATTTTACATGCATTTTAAAATTAATTCTCATATAAAAAGCAAGCATATATTCTGAGCACTATAGAATCAGAGATCTAAGAACACTCTATAACTTGCTATATAAAATGAACACTAGCAACTAAAATCAATACAAATTTATAATCCTGCTATTTTGTTTTGCTTTTGCTTGGGGGTCATACCTGGATATGCTCAGGGTTTACTCCTAGTTCTGTGTTCAAGAATCACTCCTGGCAGTGGTCTGGAGATCGAACTCAGCTGACTGGGTGCAAGGAAACTTCCTACCTACTATATTCCTCTCCAAGTTGACGTCTCTCAAGTTAATAATTATGGAAGTTCTTCTGTGTTAAAATCAAGGTGTAAAAAGTCTATGCTGACTATATTGCCAGGTTCACTGTCTTTTCTGCCTTCAGAAGATTTTACACATAAAAATCTTCGTGATCAGTTTGGGTTTGTAAGCCAGAAAGATAATACAGAAAGAACAGCTCAGCTCAGGATTCTTAACTCAGCACACCTAAAATATGTAATATTATAAAGTTACTTCAGTATATATTTTGAAGCTAGCTTTAACACAATTGATTTTCTGGGGTTTGTTTGCCATATAAGGTAACATATTTATTAACAGGTTTGGGGAATTATGCTGTCGACATTTTTGAGATGCCATTATTCTGCCTAACTAACTATTCACACCAGAAATAAAAGCAAAGAAGTAATGTAATGTTGCCACATTGCATGCAGCCAAGTGATTTGAGACCCTGACAATTTAATGACCACAACAGCTACCATCCATACACCTCCTTAGAAAAAAAAATCTTCTCCAAGTGTTTATTTGTGACACAAGTGTAGGTTTCATTTGCTATATATTAATTTATTTCCTCAAGATGAAATTTACATCTATTCAATTTGGATAACTCCTTTTTCTATTATATGGTAAATCCGAAACTGCTGTGTCTCTAAATGTGCCCTAGAAAGCATTTTTTAAATTACATCCTAATTGTAAAAATCATGCTTACTGCTCACACTTTGGCGTGGATTAATTAGTGTAATTAGTCTTGTGTATATAACCATTGCCCAAAATGTCCCTGACAGCTATAAAGCAACCAGTCACATAACGCCTTTTGGATAACTTTGCATGCAAAGGCCAGGCAACTGGTGATTTACATTTTTGCATGGTTTCAGAAAAGCAACTCAAAATCTGGCACTTAGTATTTCACATTCTGAAAATGAAAATAAACAGTAATACATTTCTACATTAACTTGGTTTTCACCTGTGAATTTGCTTTATTGGGTATTTGGAATAAATACAGGTTTAGTTCTGATGCAAAATGAACACCACTGTAGCTAATTTCAGTAGAAATCATTAGGTAGTTTATTGTATATTACTCTGGATAGTTAAAAAAAATCAGTGTGGGTTTATCTTAGTTTTCATTCTTTGTTTAAGCTTGAACTCTTGTGTGTGTCAGAGGATCGTAATTTCTTCAAATGTAAACTCCTACACTCTAAGAGACATCCATTCAGAATATAAAGTTATGCTTTTCAGAGTGTTAATAAAAAATGAAATTCTTAGAAATTGGGAGTTTTCTCTAATGCATTACGACAGGGGGCCATTGGGTGGAAGCTGCAGGAAGTAAGAGATTACAGTTACTGTGTCATTTCACCTGGAAGGCTTGAACACACAGTAAATAATTTATGGGAAAGCCAAAAGTAAGTATGATGGATAAAGTCTTAACTATAATGCAACATGAATGATAATTATTTTAGAAAACCCAATTCTTTATATTAAAATATTAATTTATAAGATGCCAAATTTTTAACAATAAAAATTTCTTAAAAGTGCTCATATACACTTTCCTTAAAATACTATCAGGATGGAAAGACAGAATAGAGGGTAGTACTTGCCTTGTACACAGCCAACACAGTTTTGAATCCCAACATCCCATATGGTCCCTTAAACACAGAGTCAGGATTGATCCCTTAGCACAGAACCAGAAGTAAACCCTGATCCCAGGACCAGGAATAAACTAAGGCTGAGCCCTGAGCACAGAACCAGGAGTAATTCCTGAGCATAGCAGGGTATGGCTCCAATTTTTTGTATTAAAAATAGTATCTATTACAACAAACCTAAAATTCACATAATCACTGTTGTAGCACAAAAATTATATTCTGCAAAAAATACATAGAGAATAGAAGTTTTTAAAGTTTCTTCTTTTTAAATAAGGAGCATTTCTATTTTGATAAACATAAAGATTTAAATTGTTTTTAAAAAAGTGTTTACAATTGAACCTTAGAAATGAAAATATTTATTTTTTCTATTTAGGGACCCTCAGCAGGGAATAATTGCCAAATATACAGATCCTTATCATAAACTATATAGGGCGAGTAAAGGATCTATGTACAGCTAAATATGATATTTTGATATGTGGAACAGGTGGACCTTTCATAAAAGGTTCCTAATTATTCCTATACTGTTGAAATTATTTTAATTTTGCATTTCAGCAGATATATTTGTATGCTGGAAACAGGTGTTCATCAAAAGACGATGATAAAGAGATATTGCAGTCAGGGTTTGGAGCCGAGCCCGCATGGTGTGATGACAGATAAATTAGAAAAAATCCTGCGAAACATCTCTACACTTCAGAAGGAGATTACACCTTTTAAAAAGGCAAAACATGTGGTTCAATTACTTATTGTCTTGGCATGTGGTTCTGATGAAAGACGGAGTCTTAAACATCAATAGAGCTAAACTAACATCCCAGATGGGCTTGGGAAGAGGAACTCCTGCAGCAATCCACCTGCACAAAAAGCAACCAGGGGGAAAAAATTAAAGAAACTCTTCCCTTCTCCTCCCTTGCTTAATTGGTTGCTTTATATTAAGTGTCGATTTAATGAATAAAATGAGCTTGGAGGAAAAAAAGAAGAGCAAAGAACATTCATTTCAACGTCTTTTCTAGGAGATCCAGCAGGACACAAGGCAGGTTTTGTGGCTCTGTGGAGTGTTGTGTGGGTCTCATGTGGGGCCTCAGGGTTAGAATAGGTAACCCCACGGCCTGGTGGAGAAAAAGGCCATGCAGATCTGTACAATGCACAGTGCTACACTGACAACATGCTGTGTGACCTTGATGAAATCACGGAACCTCTCTGGGCCTCATTTTTCCACATCTGTAAAGGAGAATTGTGATTACATTTGGTCTCATGCAGTTATAATCTGAATACAATCTTTGCTTCTGTCCTAATGCATACAAAGCAAACACCATTGGAACACCAACAATGCAAAATGAAACTCAGTGGGGACCAACATTTCACCACAAGCTAGTTATCTTTTCAGATATGACTAAAGTACCCCACATGTTTCAGATGTTCCATACTATGGCATAGGGCCATCAAGATTAGCAGTGGGGTACAGGAACTGAGGAAGGAGAAACAAGAAAGCATAAAGAATAAATTTGAGGTATAGTAATCAGGTGTATTATACTAATTCCATGCAGAAGCCAACCAGCAACTCTGCAAAGTAGGCAGTATTAATCCATTGTATGAAAAACTTAAATTAACTATCAACGCATTTATTGAGAAAATAACACGATTTGTCCTTCCCTATGCATTTGCTCACTTAATATTTAACTTTAAGTAGGTTCAGAAACAATGCTATTTCTTTACCATTATTGTTCTCCCAAATACCAAAATAATTGCTATCATTTGAACAAGCCTTAATCAAGTGATAGGAACTGTACCAGTGGCTTTCCCAGGTTTTATTTAATTTTATCCTGCTGAAACCCTCTGGAACTAGGTAGTATTGTCTTTATTTAACAAATAATACAATGAGATTTAGGAGGCAGAATAAATTGCCCAAGGTCAGTCAAATGGTAAATAGCAACTAAGTAACTATCATTTTTTAATTTATTTTTTATATCTTATTATACCACCATGAGATATACAATTACAAAGAAGTTCATGTTTGGGTTTCGGTCTTACACTGTTCCAGCACATCATGTCCCCAATTCCCTCCCCTTCCCTAGCCTGCCTCTATGGCAGATTCTTTATCTCTTTTCTCTTTAAGTAACTATCATTTAACTGCCCAAGGTCAAATAGCAAATAGTAACTAAGTAGCTATCATTTAATTTAACTAACATTTAAATAATAAGTGATGGAGTCAAGAACATAGAATAAATAAGTATTTATAATAGTTGTAGCAATTATTGTTAAGGGTTCAACTATACTAACTAATATAAGATCACCAATGGTGTGGAAGGGAGGTGGAGTTAAGCTTTTTTGCCTAATTCCTAAGTCACCTAGTTTTTTTTTTAAACAAACCTATTCTGATCAGTGTTCAATATTGTGCAGCATGCAGCCATTTTCACTAAAGCCGTGTTTGGGGTCCACTATGTTCAATTGTACTGCGCTAGAATTGAAAACAGATACAAAGAAATGAGCATAATTTTCCCTAACCCTGTAAAGTTTGCTTTGGGAAATCAAGATGCACATTTAAGAAAAAATGTTAAGAATAGGAGGTGAAGAAATTAAGAATAGGAGGTTAAGAAACTAATTAAATATATGAGGCTAAGAATAGAGGAGCTAGAAAATAAGGCAGTTAGGAGAGAGAAGGGACCAGTATGACAATAATAATTGGAAATTATCACTTTGAATAGAAACTGAGCATTGAAAGTAGGTAAAGGGATATACTTGATAATCTTTCAGTATCTGAACTGCAAACATAATGCCTGAGAGGCAGACAGACAGAGAGAGAGAGAGAGAGAGAGAGAGAGAGAGAGAGAGAGAGAAGTGCTTGCCATAGAGGGAGGGGTGAGGTGGTGAAATGAGGGACATTGGTGGTGGGAAATATATACTGTTGATGGGATTTGTGTTGGAACATTGTATGACAAACCCAATTATGAACAACTTTGTAATTGTATTTTGTTGTGACTTAATTAAAAATAATTTAACACAAATAGAAAAGATTTTGATGGAGAATCAAAAGAATCAGTAAACACAGGAAGTACTGAAGTAACTGCAAAGAGAAACCATTGACTGGGGTGAGATGGTTGGACAAAACTCAAGGGAGGGACCAATACCATACTACAGCAGATAGTGTGTTTGCCTTGTATGCAGCCAACCCGGTTTTGTTTCCCTGGCATCCAATATGGTTCTCCCCACTGGGAGTGATTGAAGATCATAGAGCCATGAGTCAGCCCTGAAACTAGTAGGTGTGGTTCAAAAAAAAACAAAAGAAAACAAAATTCACAGGATCAGAGAAAGTGAGGATGTACAAGACTAAGGAAAATTAGGAAGAAGGTCAGGTTTGGAATGAATCCTTCTGAAATACCTTTGACGTAAAAATTAAGAACAGAGAGTGAATACAGTAATTATATACATATATAGACATATATGCATATATATACACACATACATATATATACATGTAAACGCTGGAAATACAAATAGAAAGGTATTTTGAAACAGGTTCTAGGCTTTGAATACACAATTTAGCTCATGAATATTCATGACTTCTAAGCCGCAGGTGATATAATTTATCTCAGATGGAAAAGACTAAAGCCTGCTTATTCCACTCCAGGAAAGGAATCTTTGAGGAAGGAAAAATGGCTGCCCCTTAAAAGATGATAATAGAGAAAATCCTGACCTAATTAAAAAAATGTTTTGTCATTATAAATATAAAGGGAAAAAATGGAAGGGTGTATTTCAAAGAGATCAAGAAGAGTCATAAGTCTACCTCAGAAATCATCACTATAACACTTTGATCAATTTCCATTCACTCATTCAAAAACATATTGAGCACCTACTACAAGTCAGATACCACCGTAGTTGCTGTCTCTAGCAGTGAAGAGAAGAACCTTAATTATAGAATTTATCAGGATTCCACATAGATCTCTCTGTGACGAGTCTTGGAAGTGTTCTCTGTGTGTGCTTTATTCAATTGTCATAGATGTAGCACATTTTTTAGATGACTTGCATTGCAAATAATAAGCATTTTGATGTTCTTGTTATTAAATATATTAATATTATTTTCAAACATTTAGAATACAAAATCTTAACTTTGATATTATCAGGAAAGTTTAGACTGTTATTCACAGTATATAGATTATCAACATTTTATTTGCTTTACTAATAGGATTGGAGATTCTTTGTGAAGCTGATGAAAGTTACAGACACACCAAGTTCAACATATTGTTTCAGGCGCTCATAGATTCTGTCAATTAAGAACCCTGATTTAATCTTTTCCAATTGTTAGACATTTGAATAATTATTTTTTCCTATTATAACTAACACTTAGTGAATATTGTTGCATATTAAAGCTTTGTCTGCATTTTCAATTATATCATAAGGATGAATTTCTAGAAGTGAATATTCAGCCAAGAAAATATGATCTAATTTTAGGATTTTAAGACAGCTTTTGTTTTTAAAGTGTGAAGTCTTTTACTCAAATATGCTTAACTTCAGTGTTATTTTCATCAATTATTTATACTTATTTTATCATCATGAACTTTTTGGTAAAAACAAGTGACCTTTCTCATTTGCAGATTATTGCTTTGAATTTCATGTTTTCTGATATTAATATTGGCCCCTGTTTTATTTTTTTATCTACCATCACCTTTGTTATTAATGCTTTCGGCAGTTTTTCTTGAGTAAAGAAAGGTCTATTACTGAATTTATTTTTATTTGTTTCTTGCTTTTTTTTTTTCTTCCTTAACCAAACCAGGTGGTGCGTAGAATATATTCCTGGTTTGGAGCTTTTGGAACCATGTGGTGCTGGGGACTGAAGCAGGGTCTTCTGCAGGCAAAGTACTCAACTCCAGACCATTGAACTATTTCTCCAGTTCCTGGGTTTCTTTTAAAATTTATACAAATGAGCACATGGTACAAATTTTTAATATATAATTTCTCCTTGTTTTTAAGCTGAGCTTAAGTTATAGTCTCGTATATAAATTTGGAAGATTTCAGAAATAATTTATGAGGCACTTTGCATAATGCTTAATCACATTTATAGATAATTAAACATTCAAACATTTAAAGATGTATTTGTACGTTTATATTTGGACTCATTTTTAAAAACTCCAGATATATGAATTAACAAACCTAGTATTCCTAAGTACATTTTAAAAATACACAGTGTTCATTTGCAAATATAACAAATAGTTATTTTGGTTGCTAATATTTTGTTACGATTTCAACTTAGAATTGTAAATTTATTTCATTTAACAAAAAGTTAAAACACATTTAAATTGGAGTCATAAAATTGTACCAAGTGTAATCAATTTTGATGACTCTTGCAAGGTAAATTAATTTCAACATTCCAAACACACAAGATACTAAATATGTATATGTAACTTCCATTTTTGTTCTTTTTGGGCCACATCTGGAGACACCCTGGCGATGCTCAGGGGTTACTCCTGGCTCTGTACTCAGGAATTATTCCTAGCAGTGCTCGGGGAACCATATGGGATGCCGGGGATCGAACTCGGGTCAGCTGAATGCAAGGCAAATGCTCTACCAGCTGGACTATTGCTCCGGCCCCATATATGTAACTTCTTAACACAAAAACATTTAACACATTTGACCTTGATGCTTTACCATTTTTTGGTACCTGATTTACAATTTCCCATGCTTCAAGGGATGAGTGTTGTAACATTGTATGACTAAAACACAATCATGAACAAATTTGTAGCTATGTATCTTATGGTGATTCAATTTTAAAAAAACAATAAATAATAAAGTTTAAAATGTTAAAAATTTCCCATGGTTGAAAGTGCATACCTACTAAAAGATAACAATTTCCATTATAATTAATTGAAATTACTTGACTCTCAATCTTTCTAGGACGAAAGGCATAAAATCTCTCATTTTAGGTAACTGGAATTCTAGCCAGAGCTTTGGACTAGCAGAGAGTAGCGCGACATCCTGGACATTAAGAATAAGCCCTCTTAGGCTACAGTACTGACTGGATTCTCCGCCTGGCCACCATTAAAATTAGTCTTATATACATATAACCCACATCTCTGATCTCAAGTATGAAATGTCAATTGCCTTACTATATTCTTTATATTACCTTTGTTTGTTTGATTATGTTCTTTCTTATTCTTCTTTTGTATAACTTTAACACTGTCAGCATGCCATGTTTATTTAAGTTACCTAGAAAACATCTATTTACTTTTAAAGTGACTCTGTTTAGATCAACAAGCACATCCATATCCAAAACTACACACACATTTTCCTATAATAAAACAATATTTAATGACCCTGGATTATGTGAATTACAACTCATTTTACCTCACCTGTTCTTTTCTGTTCAACTCATTTCCCATAATTTATTTTGGTATCTAAAGTCCTGGTTTCAGATTATTAGTTGTAGTATTTTTTAGTTTAATTGTTATAGCATGGTAGAGTTGGTAGTAATGGAAGTACAGTGGTAGTAGCAGAGGTAGTAGTAGTAGTATAGTAGTGGTAGTAGTAGTGGTGGTGGTAATGGTGGTGGTGGTAGTAGTAGTAGTAGTTGTTGTTGTTACTTGTAGACTAGCTAATGGCATTTTCTATTTTTTATTTCATTGATGAATTAATAAGGGCCTGCAGAGAGAGGAAGATCGATCCATGTGTTTAATTAGCATTTTGTTGAGAAGTCTATTTGAATGTCCTTAACATACAAAGTCAAAGGATTTCTTGAAAAGTTGCACAAATAATCATTCATGTGGTATCCATCTCGGCTAATTCTCCCAAATAAACTAATTCCTGTAACTTCACCTAGTTGATAAATGGGAATGGTATTTAATTACTATTTTCACTTGTTTTCCTGCCAGGGAAAGGGAATTCCTAGGACCTATAGTTCCAGGGATCTTATATAAGAGAGTTGCAGTAAGTTATGAAGAAACCTTCATAAACTCAGTAGATTTGACTCAGGAACTTGCCCATAAATTTTGCCAATCAATTTTCTATGTGACTACCTTTTACCATTTTCCCCTGGGTACTTTGTGGGCTTGAGGAACAACTCTCTCAACCCCTCTCCCCAAATAAAACCAACAAATGGCAGTTATACCATATAATACCAATAATCCTTGCATTCATATCCATCATAGAACATTGGTGCTGTGCTATATGAATTCTCATAAAATAAATTAGTTAATCAGTAAATTCATGTTAATAGAAAACTACAGTCACAATAACTTAATTTACAAAACCTGTGGTACTGGCAAATATTATGATAAGATATATTGGTCTAATAGTGTTCTGCAAATAAGTCCTGATTTGTAAAACTAACAAGCACAATAGCGATTGTTTCCCGTGAAATATTCCCAACAGAAATGTTAACTAGAGTGATTGAAAATCATTCACTCAAAACTAATAAATAAACACACTCATCTCCTTCACAATACTGGATAGTTGTACTCAGCAGTGCTCCTCTGTATTATTCTTGTTTATTAGGAGAAGTGACTTGGAATAAAATTCAGTTATCAATTTCCTTGACAAATAGAGGAATGTATATGTTCCTACATGAATAGTAAGGGCAGGAATAGCATTTTAAACAGAAATTCATAGTGAATTTACGTAACATTTGATTAAGACTGTTTGAGAGGAAATAATATGAAGTCACACACTAGGCACACACATTCTCATTTTATCCTTCTAAACAATCTATCAGGTCCCTTTTTTCTGTTATCCTTACTCTTTTTAAAGATGAGAACTTAACTTAGCTCATGCAGTTAAGAACTAAAAGATTCAACCCAAGCTGTTGTATTCCAGACCCCATTCTTTCAACTGTTACTCTAAATACAACAACAGTAACTTTAGAACTTCCCAAATATATTTTATTTTATAGAAAGCCATAAATGTGTAAACGTGTCTCTTTATTCTGTCATTTCTGTAAAGCAGATCGTAAAAAGTTACATATGCTTAAACAAGAACTGTCCACATTATTATTGCTCTTCTCTCTGTACTTCACCCAGAATCAAGGTTACTGCATGAAACCAGTGGCCCTACAGTCACTACCATTTCCTTACCATAAATTGTGATGTCTAAACCATAACCCGACTTTATCACCAAATCTGAGAGAGAATTCATACTCTAACATGAATGCCAGAAAAGTAACAAAAGAAAGTTAATATACTATGTGTCCCATAGTATAAAACTATGGGACACAATTGTTTTCAAATCTAATCTTTTTCTTTTATGAGGTCTTTTGTAGGCCTTGTTTTCAAATCACCAAGGATACTTTATCTTCTTTTCGAATTTTCCCTTTCAGGCCTTCTCTTCCCACTACATCAAAAGGCAAAGTAGAGACCCAGCCTAACTGAGCCCCCTCCCCATGGCACGGTCATTTCTGGCTTCCAGGAGTTAATAAGCAACCTTAAGTCCAGTCCGCCAATGATCAAATCAGAAGAACAGAACGCACAGTGAGAGGCAGCATCTCTGAGGGAAATGCCACTGAAATGACGGACACTGCATCTTGGCCAACAGAGAATTGATTTTCTTACCCAGTAAAGGCTCTTCAGCCACACACAAATAACACTGATGGCCGGATAGAGTGTGTGGCAAAGGACATGAGCAGGCTGTTCGCATCAAAGAAAACAAGGTGGTTTTTAACCATTGGAATAGATACTCAACCTCAGTCAAGACGAAAGAAACGGCAATTAAAATAATTAATATAACATAATATGTCACCATTCCAAACATTCACGTTGGGAGGGAAACCCAAACCTGGTTGTACAGAAATAGCTACATGCTGCCTTGTGCTGGGAACACAACACCTATCTTCAAAATGTATGTGTCCTGTGACCTTGCCGTTCAATCCTCGATGCAGGCAAGTTTGTGCTGTCAGCTCTGGGATGCACACACAGTGGCATTGCAGCAGCATTGCTCATAGAAACAAATCCCTACAATAACCCAAAGACCTTTCCATTTTACACCCAGTACCAAAAATCTTTCCGGAGCCACATGAGAGGCTGATTTATGAGGGAAGCATGAAGAGGGATCAATGACCAAGGGTGAGAGTGAGGAAATGATTTTTGGTTCCTTCTAATAAATCACAGTTTTGTAGTTTGAGAAAAGAAAGCAGTCACGGAAATGTCAGTTTCCTTCACAGATCATACTCAAGTATTGATCAGAGGAACAGGAAGCAAAGGGGTCCGGAGAGAGCGAGCAGTAGGGCGGTCGCCTTGCAAGTGGCCAACCAGAGTTGTGTGTCTGGCACCCCAGGGCCCAATAGGAGTGATGCCTGATTGCAGAGCCAGGAGTAAGCCCTGAGCTTACTCCATGGGGTGTGGCCCCACACTTACCACCACCACCAAATGGACCTCAGCCTGAAAGGGAAAATTTAGAAATACCCCCCAGGATTATGTGAGCAATGTGTGTGCTTGCTCAATTTTCATATTTTCTGTGACATTGTCTTCTCTGTTCAAGCCACTCTAAAGTGAACAGCGTTTCACTTTTAGTGTCAGAATTCAACACACAATGGCGAGAGAAACAGTTCAAATCATTTAACCTACCAAATCATTAGTGTTCTTTAGGATAGCGTCCACATGACCAATTTTTTTCTATTTGAAACACTAAACTTTTAAAACCCTGGTGAAAGCTGCCGAATGGGAAAGCATCATGTATAAAACATCATAGATAATTTTTCTTATCTCTATGACTATGCAACATAAGACCAGTGGGCTTATAAATTCCTCGCATTTGCCAAACACATGACATGGAAGATCATAGTGTTAATTTGGAAGCGAAACAGTTTTACGACATCTAAAGGACCGAAAAAAATTATCTCTAATCCTTTTGGGAATTGAAGATGCAATAAAGTAAAATTGAGTGCAGAAAAACTCACATTGTAAATTCATTTACTACCAAGCCTGTTTACTCAAGGATTTATTTGTGCCAGTTACTAGTCACCAAAGCTCAATAACATGACTTTACCAGAATTTCATTCAAAGAAGTGGCTGATTTTTATTTTTTTTTACAGAGTTCAGCTGATTAAAGCCTAATTACCACACATTGAATTAAAGGTGTGAGTGCATAATAAAATGTTCTAGCTAAAAGGAATCTGTGCTGGTGTTTGATTTCCAGCTAGTAATTTGGCAGGAGTAAAATGGAAACAAGAAAGCAGAATTGCTTAAAAAGTACAGCTTCATGACAACATGCATTTCTAAAAGGAAGAAACAGACAAATATACCATGTGCTTTGAAAATGGGCTGTGCTCAAATAGAAAACAGTCTTCTCCGTTCCCCCAACATTTGTAATAATAATAATACATGCCACATTCACGGAGGCCAACAGCCAGAAAAAGAAAACATATTTCCATTTTAACGCCTTTAGATGATCAAAGCATCAGCTTAATATAATCAGCTGAAATCCATTTACCGCACACTTGCCACTGCGCCCAGGGACTGCATTCCCTTCCAGCCCTAGTGATTCTGGAACAGGTGCTATAGCAGTAAATTAATTAGTCTGCGGAGAAGCACCTTGTTCTCCATCGCTGCAGGCCTCTTGTGGGTCAGGGCCTTGAGGACTTCGCCATCTGGGCAGAGTTTCCCCTAGAGAAACAATCAAAGCTCACAGATTGCAGCCTACAGAGGAAGGTTCAGATGACAATTAACCTTATTAGGTCTCATTTTTTACAGTTTATAGTGTGTCAACATGTTGGCTCCATAAATAATCTGCTACATCAAATAGGTGCAGGGAAATGGTGTCTCCCCCGAAGTTGGAAAGTTCCCTGGGAATGAAGTCTCATATTTAAGAGAAAGCACTTTCAAGGATCAAAATGCGGGCAATATTGAGTAAGAAGCTAAATTGACTCTACATGACAAGTGTAGTTTGTGGTAAATGCTTGTCTTTTTTTTTTTTTTTGCTGGCTGTAAATTCTGGGGAAGGGGCCTTTAATGTCTTTTCTCAGTCCTTTATATTTCTCTCAAGTTTTAGTTCCTCCCTAGCTATGCTTAGTCACCTGTGACTCCCTTCGGAAAGGCATGTTTTCTTTCAAAAATAATTTTTCTTCCTTTTTCCCAACCACAGTTATTTTGTATATAAGATTCTGCTGCCCTGGGAATATGAACTAAAAGGAAGCAAGACAACTAACATCGAGAGCTTGCCACAAAATCAACAAATATTTAAGCCTACATTTTTATTCAACTAGGCTTAATTAAACATGTCAAAAATGACCAGGTGACCTGGCACCAAAAATGTGCCCACTTGCGTTTTTCTAAGTCTCTAAGCTCAATTAAAAATTAAAAAAAAACATTGTTTACATACAGATTGCCACCACGATTTGGAGGAGAAGACACCACACGTTCTATGTGTTCTCGAGGAACATTCCAGCAGCAGCTGGGCCCTGGTGCTCCTTCACCTCTCTGACATCTTAGAGGTGAGGTTTTAAACTTGGAAAAGATACTTCCCTGTTGGCTTTCCCCTTCTGCAGCTTCCTTAGACAGCTCCGGTGGGGCCTTCTGAGTTACCACTGGGTTAATGATGTGTTTGGAAGCTCCTGACAGAGTGAGTAGCTTTGTCTTCTCACATGTTCCCTGCGTTGATCCGCATTCAAGTTGAAAATATTTGCAAACTTGGACTGTTTGACATGAAAGCCCAGAAAACTCATTTGATTATGCTAAAAGATAGTTCTGTGGTGTAAGACATGATGGAGAAAGAAAAAAAAAACTGTGTGTAGCCTTTGTAATCTGTAAAAATACCAACAGCCCCAATGCTGCGGTTCACATGCAAGACTCATTTCTGATGAATCAACTTTGAATTTAGGATCTAGTGTGTTTAGTCTGGAGGTTTTTTTTCTAGTATGGTATAATGTTATTATGTATGTGCAGATATGAAATTGGAGACTTAACAAAAATTTTACTTGACTTTTTCTAGTTTTTGTTAGAATAAAATATGAGTTGGGGGGATTACTGTTAAGAACAGAAAAGTGACCTTAATATCACAGTTTTAGCATATACTTGTTATAAAATGCCAATTTATCATTGATAAGTTCTCTTGCAGATAAACTTACAATTGGTTTTAAAATATGATTTTCTATCACAATAATAGCTTTGTGGCTGTAGGTATGGCAGAAAGTTCAGTCATTCATGAACAAATAAAGAGAGAACGTGAAGTTGGGAGTAGGTCATAAAGTTAAAATCTATGCTAGAAAAGGTTAGAACAGCCTCTTACAAAACAGTGCCCTCTAGTGGCTATACAAACACCGGACGTCAAATCAATTCACATGGAGTGGGACCGGGAATCCGGATGTGGTCTAATCTCACTATTACTTAACATGGAGTAATTTCACTACTGCTTAACATGAAGAAACAAAAAGGCAGTATCTGTAAACATTCAAATTAGACTGTTATTCCATTAGACTGCCATGAAGATCTGCATGAGTCAGTATTCAGGCTACATGTGCGTGTCCAAATTTGACTAGAATAGCTCATAACCACTTTTGAAGGGGGAAAAGTACAAGAGAAAAGGAAAAAAGCACAAAGGAAAGAAAAATTCAAAAAAAGTAAAAAATAAAGATAAATGAAAGGTGAAGAGAAAAAATATGGTCCTGAAGGAGAAAAACAATTAAAATTTTCATACAGAGCCATTCTTTTAAAATGTTAAACCCAACTAGTCAGACAAGGACAAAAGTAGAACTTATTTACAGTAAGTTCAAATATAGAGATACATCTACATATATATACACGTCTACATAAAATATCAAAATCAGAAAATAGAAAGCTAGACAAACTGGGTTTGTCATTCAGAATTAGTTTGTATTTCAGAATTCAAAATGGGCTGAAGATCTTGGTGCTAAGAAGTCACGGATTTTGCAGTCGATGAACTGCGATGCACAGGAAGAGAGGACAATATTTCAGAGTCCAAGGTGTCCTTTAAGAGCTATGTTCATGAACTTCTGGTTAGGAGTGGAAAAGGGTCTAGTGGGAGATGGGCACTTGGTCTGAGGCAGTGACAGATTTCTAACAGGGCACTCCCTAAATAAATAAAGCACACGTGAGAATGTCATCTTCATCACTAATCAATTTCTATGTTCATCTTAAGGCTTAAAATGCAAATCACAGGGTTGGAAAGTTAGCACTGGGGTTAAGACACTTGCCTTGCATGCAGATGACCCTGATTTCTTCCCCAACACCACATACAGTCCCCCAGATATGGCTAGGAGTGATCATTCAGCACTGTCGGGTGTGGCCCCTAAACAAAAAGCACAAATCACAACGGTACATCAACACATCGTTTAATGTAGTGTTATACATATCCATACCGTTATATATTGCTGAGTCATGAAAGTATCAGGGATCTTACTGAGCAGATGAAAGCAAGGGATGGCTGAACAATCAAGAGATACTGATCCAAGATAATTAGAAAGAAAACAAATGGCAAACGGAACTGGTAAACGGTTCTTTCATGTTCCTCCATAATAGAAAGTTTTGTCAATCTTGATTTGATTTATCTTTTCATATCCTATATCAATCCTTTCACCATGACATCTGCTACCCTGGGATGAATTTAGTTAATATACTTGTCACCTCTTACAAAGAGAGTTTGCTCTACTCCCTGGAAGTCAGAGGTCATTTTATTTATCATTGAGTTCCCAGCTCACTAATATTCTTGGAACAATGCCTAACATAAAATAGTCACTCAATTAATATTTACTAGTTGAGTTACTATTTTAAATATGTAATACTTCAAAAGGAATATAGACTTACAGAGTATTTCTAATACACGAAACACAAGATCAGATTTTACCAGATAAGTAAATTAAACAGATAAACCATTTACATGAAAGAAAATTTATGTACAAAATTTGTCAAATAGAAAAATTATATCTTTTTTCTTTTTGGATGCACCCAGCAATACTCAGGTGTTACTCCTGGCTCTGTACTTATGAATTACTTCTGGCAGTGCTCGGGGACCATATGGGATGCTAGGGATCAAACTCAGGTCAGTTGTGTGCAAGGCAAATGTCCTATCTACTGGACTCTTGCTCTGGCCGCAAAAAAATTATAATCTTTATAATAGAACAAAATATCTTTTTCAAACTATCATTAAAAGTACAGAAAAATAAGACCAAGTGCAGAAAAATAAGAAATATTGGAAAATCTAATGTTAACAGCACTAATGAAGCCTCTGGAATACAAAATATTTCATATTATTTTGAAGGTGATTCTATTAGGGAGAAAAGCAATCTAAACAGACGCTGTGCAAATTCTTGATCTATTTTTTTTTTTTTTTTTTGGGTCACACCCTGCTGCGCTCAGGGGTTTCTCCTGGCTCTGCACTCAGGAATAACTCCTGGCGGTGCTCGGGGACCATATGGGATGCCGGTGATTGAACCCGGGCCGACACAGGCTGGCCACATGCAAGGCAAACGCCCTACCGCTGGGCTATCGCTCCGCCCAAATTCTTGATCTATAGATTTAATTTATTTATTTATTTATTTTTTTTTTTGCTTTTTGGGTCACACCCGGCAATGCTCAGGGGTCACTCCTGGCTCTGCACTCAGGAATCACTCCTGGCGGTGCTCGGGGACCATATGGGACACCGGGATCGAACCCGGGCCGGCACAGGCCGGCCGCGCAAGGCAAACGCCCTACCCGCTGGGCTATCGCTCCAGCCCCTATAGATTTAATTTAGGTAGATTATCTCACAACAGAAGACTTGAAAAAATGGGTGAGGGTGGTAAAGGAAAACGTATGCAAGATAGTTTTCTCAATATATTTCAGAGTAATTAAACAGAAGAGACAAAAGAAAGACTGGGATAACAAAAGAAAGAAGAAACGCAGAAAAATTCAAATAAAAAAGAGAGAAGGAAGAAACCAAGGGAGGGAAGGTGATTGAAAGGATTGATGGGGGGGCCAGAGAGATAGTTTGGCAGGTAAGGACAAAAGCTTTACACGTAGCCGACCCTATTCAATACCCTGAAATGCCAGATAGTGCCCTGCACCCCACAGGAGTGGTTCCTCAGATCAGGCTAAGAGAAATCCCTGAGTACAGTTGATTATGGTCTCAAAGCTTAAACAATTTAATTTAAAATTTGGCATCATATAGGGAAATAATGTGTAATTAATTGAAAGAAATATATGTATTCTAGATATACATGTATAAATATCTATTACATATATATTTATGTAAGTAAGTATTTGAGGGCATTATAGCTCAGACACTGGGCTAGGCCATCACAATATTTAATCTTCATAACAATCCTTATAACAGGCTTGCACAGCAGGTTGTTTTGCACAATGTCTCCAGCTGCAATTTACAAAAATAAACGTATTTCCAACACAGCTAACAATACATCCACTAAATACCACTGCACATCAAAAGACTTTTATATCAAAAGATATTTTTGTGACATAAGCATTTAGAATTCAGTACCTGTTTTTAAATTCCAACCACTGGAAATGACAAATAGCAGCTTTATATTTAGAGTTATGTGTTGAAAAAGAGCGTGGAGCTACTATCTAAACAGAAAGAATTTGATAAAGAAAAACAATTTCTCTTCTCCTAAATATACTGGTAAGTGCAGGAGAAGCTGGACCAAACCTCGACCTTCATTTCTGAAAGTCTCCCATTCTCTCCCAACAGAGAGAAGTTCCAAACTTCCTCCCGTGACTTCTGATCCTAGCATGAGGTCAAGGGAGATCGTGCAAACGGAGAATCTTTAAATATTCTCTCTGTATAAAAGCTGTTTAGCTACTGGAATCATTTCCTCTTGCTGTCCCTGAGCAAGGAAGTGGATCGATCAGCAGGGGAGGCGAGCAGATGCAGCTGGAGAGGAAGAGAGGCTGGGGGATCACATCTGAGCAGATGCTGTGGGGATGCGACAGGGTAGAGGAGAGCGTTTACTGAAACAGATGGAAGAACCAAGCACCAGAGGCAACAGACTCAGCGGGACATAGAGACAAGACGCTCTCAGAGAAGCTTTCAGCTCGCCACACACCCTAAGTATTCCCCCAGAGTGAAGAAGATACTTATTCCCAAGGGTGACAGGTAATTTTCCCTTTTTCTGTTACAGCCTGTAGAAAATTTTAACACACGTTTCAATCTTCTACTTGCCCTTTATCTGGGCATCCATAGCCTTTATGACCAAGGCCAAGCCAAGACGCGGATCCCTGCTGACAATTCATCTATCGTGGCCTCATTTCCCAAAGGGTGGTGCCATTAGTCTATATTAGACCTTGACCATGAAAAATGCAGGAGAACAACAAATAGTATTATTCTTCCCTGAGTGGCACCAGGGCCTAAGTCTCCCCTTCGCATCTCCCACGGGTGAATGCTGTGTCCAGCTTCCTGCCATTCAGCAACATACAAATAACCAAGCGACCAATTCTTTTTTTTTTTTTTTTTTTGCTTTTTGGGTCACACCCGGCAATGCTCAGGGGTTTCTCCTGGCTCTGCACTCAGGAATTACTCCTGGCGGTGCTCAGGGATGCCAGGGATCGATCCTGGGCTGGCACAGGCCGACCGCGTGAAAGGCAAATGCCCTACCCTCTGGACTATTGCTCCGGCCCCAAGTGACCAATTCTTAAAGGGGGAGGGTTCCTGGGCAAGGCAGAGATTAGAATTCATTTTGTGAATAAAAGTGAATATGAAATTAACATTCCTTCAAAGCTCTCTTCTTTTTTCTTAAAAATATCTATTCATCTAATGTACTAGAATTTTGAAAACTACTGTTTATAGAACCGATTAGATTTCCTTATTAATAATGTTATAAGTGATCAAAAATTAAAATCCACTTTATTAAAAGCCCACAATTTATTTCTAGGGATCAACCTGGAAATTAAAACAATGACAGTCCTTTGCAATAATATAAAGCTTAGTGCCATTTATTTATTATCTTCTTGAAGTTTAAAAGTGGGGATTTTTAAGACACGTTTTCAGGATCCTAATTCTAGATTCCATTGTCAGAGATACAGGACGACATTCTTTAGAAAAAAATATTACCTGTATGTACCAGAATCTTTAAAAAATCTTCATGGTTATCTAATCTCATCAAATCCAATGTAGTCTTTTTAAATTTTTTATTATACCACCATGAGACATACAACTACAAAGGTGTCCATAATTGGTTCTTGGTAATACAATATTCCAGCACCCATCCCTCCACCAGTGCCCCATTCCCACCACCAATGCACCCACACCCCTCCCACCCACTCCCAGGCTGCTTCAATAGCAGGTACTCCCATTTCCTCTCTTTCTCTGTCTCTCTCTGTCTCTGCATCTCTTTCCCTCTTCTTTTACACATTGTGTCTAGCTCTGCAGATATTTAGAGTTTATAATTTAACAGGCTACTAAGATACATCATGTGGTGCAAGGGGCTTACTCCTGGCTCTGTGCTCAGAGATAATTTCTGGCAGGGTATGAGGTCGTTCTGGGGATCAACTGCAGGTCGGCTAGCTGCAGGGTAAATGCCTTACCCACTGTACTATTTGTTCATTAAATCTATTAGTGTTTACAGTCCCTTAATGTCCAACAGCCTTTTCAGCACCTAGGACAGTGCTGAAAAGGATACCGCAGGTAAAGGATAAGTAGAAGTATATCCAGGAGTGTGTGTGGGAGGAGGGGTGGGGGGGTTGGAGAGAGCATTATATGCCGAGTTACAGTAGCAACACTACAAAATAGTACAGAATATAGAACTACAAAGTCTAGACTTTCAGTTATTATAGGCAAAATCACCCTTTTAAAAATATGTAAGTGGAGCAATTATGCCAGTCCATTGTTTCTGTTGTAACATTTCTGGCAACCTCATTTAAAGTATTACGAATAAGAAAACCACAGAGAGGTCAACCATAAATATAATTTCATTTTCAGAAAACCTTTATCTAAAAGGAACTTATATGAATATGCCATTACTTTCCTTTACTTCTCTACGAATCTAGCTTATTAATATTGCTTACTTTGTAAGAAGAAAAATCTCAAAGAACAAAAGACAAAACAAACAATATAAGAAGAGGAAGTAATTAATATTTGTTGATCTAGGAAAATGTGCTTAGTAAAGAACTGACCCTTTCCCCCATGTTATCATTACAAAAACCCTGGAAATAAATACTCTTGTTTAGATGAGGAAACCAAAGCTCAGAAAATTTGAATGTTTATGTATCTTCAAGGATTTATGTCTCTGCCTCAATCTCTTGTCTCTTATACACACAAAGAGGTATGGAGAGAATATTAAAGAGAAATAAAAGACATTGAACAGTGGGCCATGTTCCACATTTTATCTGGATGCATAAATATTAAATAATATGAACATTGTATTATCTCATAAAAGTCAGGCTCAAGTACTGCCAATTGTGAAAACTTAAGGTTATACCAGATGGAGCAATTAACACATAGTTTTGGGCTGGTGCAATAGTACAGCCGGTAAGTCACTTGCCTTGCGAGCGGCTGGCCTGGGTTCAATCCTGGCAACATATAATAAGCCCTTCCTCTTCTCACCCTCCCCTTGAGCCCACCAGGAGTGATTCCTGAGTGCAGAACCAGGGGTAGCACTGCTGGTTGTGTCCCCTACTTTGCAACAAGCCAAACCATAGTCTTCTTATTAGACCTTTTGGGATGTTTGATATACAAAATAATGGTTAAGCCTATAGTTTATAGACAACACCCACCCACCCCCCATAATTGCCATATATATAAGTCATGCTTTTATCTGTGATTTTTTTAAATTAATTTGTCTCTGGAATTTCTAAATTAGGATAAACTGCCTGAAGTTAAGACCCATAGCATTAAAGTCATTTCCTTCCCTTCTCTCTGGTTAGCACATGATTAGTTCCCAATAAATGATAAATGATAGTATGGTATTGGAGTACGCTAGAAAAATATATATGTATAGTCATATCTGTGATTTTTGTCCTTTAAGGACTCTGCACATATTAAATATTTTTTTCTTTTAGAGATGGTTTGGGTGTGTTGAAACAATATGCCTTGGGGCTTTCTGCTTGGGTTCTACTCTGGACTCAAACACAAACTGGCTGAATGACCTTAGCTAGTACCCTTATATCTAAAAACCTCAGTTTCCTTATCTTAGAAATGGGGTTTATAACAATAAAATTATAGTAACAGAATATTATTCTATTATTAATAGATAATAAAGATATAATATATTTAAAATAGTTAAAGTGATAATGGGTTAAGTGCCTAACACATGGTAGTCCACAGCATCTCAAAGTTATGGCAATGGTACTTGTGGAAGATGTAGACACACAATTCCCACAACTGCTCTCTGTGATATAAATTCAGATAACATCAGTGTCATGCTATACTATTAGTGTCACATTACACTACATACTACTACTACTACAGAAAAGCCTACAACTATTTGGTCAGACATATTATTTTTTAAGTATTTACCATAGAGTAATGGTATAGATGATGGCATACAACAAAATTCTCACACAAAAATTTAAAAAAATATTAAAATGTCATATTTGAACTTTTCTGGGTTGTGACTAAGAGTCTCTCTCTCTCTCCTCCTCCTCTTTTTTTAACCTCGCCTGCTGGTGTTCAGGGCTTATTCCTAGTTCTGCACTCTGGAATAACTCTTGTTGGTGCTCAGGAGACCATGTGGGGTGCTGGGAATAGAACCTAGGTCAGTAGTGTGCAAGGCAAGTGCCATTCCTGCTGTACTATCTCTCTGGTCCCAAGAACTTCCTGTTGGTGATGGATTTCCTCATTGTATTTCTCATAAGCCCTCCAAACCATCATGTCAGTTAATAGAGGCTTAACTGAGATATCCTTAACAGGACGGAGCAGCAAGAAGATACACTCACAGATTATTCAAATAATGCATTTCCTTCCTGATTGGCCTAACTCAGGAATATATTTGAATCTGCCCTCGATAAATTAGACCAATTTCTTTTAAGACAAGACTTTCAGCTCGTTGGGTTTTGTAATTTTTTAAAAGTTACAACATGCTTTTTAAAAAGAAATTGTTTTATATGCTGGCAAAATATGTTAATAATAAACTGGCCAGTTTAACAAAACAATGGTAGCCATTGAAAATAATGTACAAAAAGCCTAGCAGCTGATTTTGCTTCCTTAATGATTTTTGGCAAAGGATTTCATCTGCTGACACATAGCTGCCTACACATTTATCTGTATGTACTTACATGTGCACAGTAAGACTACACGACATTATATAACCCAAACTAAAGATGCTATGCTCTGGGTCTAAACATCCAAACAATAGATGTAAGACAAGTATTATGCATATGTTTTAAAAATTACAAACCAGAAAGCTGCAGTTTTATAGTAAAGAGCAAGAGAAATGGATGAAGTAGGGTCTGAGGCTGCACTTCTTTCTCTCAGGACCTCTCCTAGCAGAGTATTATTTGGTGTATCAAGCCTTTCTGTAGCGAGGAGGAAATAATTGATGGCAGGCTGACACACAGTCCAAGGAGAGCTCCATCAGGTCTCCTGGGCCTGGGGATCAGTGTGCTTAAAATATTAGGATTTGATAGAGTTAACATTTGCCCTTGAGCAGATGGTTTTGAACATTCTGTCAACACTGCCAGTGATTACTGCAAACAGATTCTTCGTCCCAGAGGGACGGGAGTGAAGTGCTTTAGAGCTCCCGAGTCTCATCTAAGAGGTGTAAAACGTATCATTTCCAAGGTCTTCACTCAGCTGTGAGAAACGCAAAGGTTTCCTACACCACTCAGTCAGAAACAGGACTTAATCAAGAGCCTGTGCCTGGGCCAAGGGAAAAAGAGGGTGGGGGAGAGCCAGAGGAAGTTTAAATCTGCCTAAACTTAACCTAAATATTTCTATCTTTTCCCTGAAAAAGCTTAAGTTTATGGCACTATATATAGGGCTCTTGCTTTGCACGTGGCTGAAACATGATCCATCCCAGCATCCTACATTGCCCCCAAATCCCACCAGTAAGCCCTGTGTACTGTTTTGTTTGTGAGCATGACCCACAAATAAAATGACAACAGCAATAACAACAAAAATCTTTGGGTTTATGAATTTATTTTCCCAACCCAGAATGGAGGATTCAACACTAAAGAATGGGAGGACAGGGTGGGCGTGAGTGGAGGAAACATCCGCTCGACACTTTGAAAACATCAGCAGTTCAAAATTGTCCATAGACACAACATACCTACTGGGTATATATTTTGAATCTTAGCAAATTCATTTTCGAGGGGGTGGGAAAGTCTCTTCAAGTGAAAAATATGACTTATTTCTATTAGGTGATTTATAGTATTAGAAATGAAATAATCAGTAGTGAAAGTTCATTGAGATCCACTTATAAGTTTCTCAGTCAACAATGAGACAAAGCAGCAGGATCCAACAGGGCATAGCAACTGCATCAGTGCATTTAAGGCATGCTCTGCATTGTGACGACTGCTGACTGCTAAATGACATGTTTCTGCTGCAAGAACGAGTGGATCCCAGAAGGGCAGGACAGAAAGCTCAATGGGCCAGAGCACGTACTGCAGAGAGAAGGCCTGGCTTTGAAACCTGGCACTGCCTGTTTCCCTGGGCATCAAATCAGGGGTTGTCCCTGACCATTACCAGGTATAGCACCAATCAAATCCAACAAAATGTAATAAAATGACCACAGATTTCAGAAGTAAAAAAAAAGAATACATACTCATAAATCCTTGGATCTGGAAGGAATTTACATGGAACTTCTGGGCAATAATTACTACAATTTCATTGTTAGAAAATCAGGTGCAAAGGAACACGTCTGGAAAGGGAGCTGAAGTGTGTATGCTGACTTGACACACTCTTACCTGGAGGAAAATGCCTGTGGTACAACCAACACAACCAACGAGTGACAGCATTTTTTAACAGTAATCAGAGGGAAGGATGTGAGAAGTAAAGCTTCAAGATTCACAAACCCAGACCCTGGCTTTTCAAGTGAAAGGTTTATAACCTCCCCCTTCATTAGATCATCTTGCTGTGATGCTCGGAACACCTGCACTATTAAATTCTTTTCTTGAATTTTTTTAATAAGAAAAAATTAACAAAGTAAAATTTGTTGACAGTGTTCACAGTCAACGCAGCAGGAGTTCCACCTATGCGCTGTCACATTTTTCATGTTCATTTCTGCAGGTGCTAAATACACACTGACAACAACATATGTTACCAATCTTAAATGTTGTGTGTGCACGTGTTTTTTTAAAACTCGTAATTAAGGAGTGCTTGCAGCAAGGGAAAAAAAATAATGTAAGTGAAAACTGCCTCAACCCAAAGAAATCTTCTTTATTTTTTTTTACTATTAGGTAGGTCTTGAATACCAGCATCTATAGAATAAGAAGTCCTTAAAATCCTTATCTGTGTTAATAAGCAGTCACACAACAAAGGTGTAACTTAATGTTAAAACTATGTGCTCTTCTTTTCCCTCTACATTTTTGGATTTATTTTTTCTTTTAAACAGTTTTCTTTGACATCTTATTCTTTTTCAATAACAAAGTCTTTATGGGAGCTAATACAAATCCTTCCAAAATTATTTATTATGCTTTAGTAACTTTAAGTTGTTAACACATTCACTACGAGGACCATAATCCTTTGATCCTTTTGTTACCTTCTGACTGCATACATGATCACTGCCACAGAGCTACTTGGCAGGAAATCATTGTGATTTTATCCCAATGAATTTTAGAGCTAATTTATTTTTATTGGCCAGTAGGGAACTATATAACATTTCCTACATCCTTTCCCTAGGGTTCAGTGATGGGTAGGTTATTGATGATGTTTTCCAGAAGCATTGCATTATTTTCTGAAATCTGGCAAGAGTTTGGAAGTTGTTTTTCAAATGGGACACAGAACCAAAATAAATAAGGTATTTATTCAATCTCTCTCCTTGTGGCCCTTACTCTAAAAAACTCAGGTAGGTAGAACTTTACAAGAATAAAACAGCCAACCTATAAAAAAATGAGGAGAAGAAATGAACAGAAACTTTCTCCAAGAAAAAATTTGAAGAGCCAAAAGGCATATGAAAAAAATGTTCTTCATTACTAGACATCAGAGCATGCAAACCAAAACAACAATGAGATATTATCTCATACTTAATCAGAAGTTTGTGCACACCCGAAACAGCAATAACAACCAGTGCTGGCATGAATGTGGGGAGAAAGGGACTCGAATCCATTGTTGGTGGGAATGTCGACTGGTAACAGCCGTTTTGGAAAACAATATGGGCATTCCTTCAAAAACTGTATAATGAACTCCAATTTTACCCAGGAATACCAATCCTGGGAATATACCCTGGGAACCCAAAACCCACAGAAGAAACACCACCTGCACTTCTATGTTCATAGCAGCAGTATTCACAAGAGCCAGAATCAGGAAACAACTTGAGTGCCTGAGAAAAGACAATTCGATAAAGAAACTATGGTGAATCTACACAATGGAATACTATGCAGCTGTTAGGAAAAACGAAGTTATGAAATTTGCCTTAATGGGATGGACATGGAGAGTATCATGTTGAGTGGAATTAGCCAGGGATAGAGACAGATATAGAATGACTGAATTCATTTGCAGGAGATCTTTAATCCATTTTGATCTGATTTTTGTGCATGGTGTTAAACAGAGGTCCAAATTCATTCTTTTACATGTAGCTGCCCAATTTTCCCAGCACTATTGTTGAAGAGACTTTCCTTGATCCATGTCATACTTTTTGCTACTTTATTAAAGATTAAATGATCATGTGTTTGAGGATGGGTGTTAGGATACTCAACTCTATTCCATAGGACACAGGTCTGTTTTTATTCCAATACCATGCTGTTTTGATGCTTGAGTTTTGAGGTGACTACAAGAGAATCCACCTGCACGGCAGAGCCTGGCAAGCTACCCGTATTATATTTGACATGTCAAATACCAGTAACAATTATAGAGCTCATTCCCATGACTTTATGGAATGGTTTGAGGATCATTATTTTCCTGGAGCAGGCAGATACCCTTGGGCTATCTCACATGTGACAGGACGTATTGAGATGTTACTGGTGCCCTCTCGAGCAAATCAATGATCTACAGGAAGATAGTGATAGTGATGAGATTAATATATCCAAAGCCAGGCAGAGCAGGGACCAGGAGGACTTGGCAAAGTTTGGATTCTATTACAAGTGTGTGGGGGTCATAGGCTAAGTAAGATAGAGAAAGGACCAGTGTGCTAATAATTGTTGGAAACAGTAATGCCACACTAGAACTAAGCAGTGAATATAAGAAAAGGAATAATATGTATGTATTGCAATATATATACACACAAATATATTTATTGCAAGCCACAATGTGCAAGGGAAGAAAGAAGATGACGATATGATGATGACAATGACGATGACCAAGATGAAGATGAAGATGATGACAACGACGACAAAGATGATGACGAAGACGACGAAAAAGACAAAGACAATGAAGAAGAAGATGAAGAAGAAGATGAGGAGGAGGAGGAGAAGGAGGAGGAGGAGGAAGAGGAGGAAGAGAAGGAGAAGGAGAAGGAGGAGGAGGAGGAGAAGGAGAAGAAGGAGAAGGGGAAGGAGAAGGGGAAGGGGAAGGGGAAGAGGAAGGGGAAGGGGAAAGAGAAGGAAAAAAGAGAAGGAGAAGGAGGAGGAGGAGATGAGGAGAAGGAGGAAGAGGAAGGGGAAGGGGAAGGGGAAGGGGAAGGGGAAGAGGAAGGGGAAGAGGAAGGGGAAGAAGAAGGGGAAGAGGAAGAAGAAGGAGGAGGAGGAGGAGGAAGAGGAGGAGGAAGAGGAAGCGGAAGAGGAAGAGGAAGAGGAAGAGGAAGAGGAAGAGGAAGAAGAAGAAGAAGAAGAAGAAGAAGAAGAAGAAGAAGAAGAAGAAGAAGAAGAAGAAGAAGAAGAAGAAGAAGAAGAAGAAGAAGAAGAAGAAGAAGAAGAAGAAGAAGAAGAAGAAGAAGAAGAAGAAGAAGAAGAAGAAGAAGAAGAAGAAGAAGAAGAAGAAGAAGAAGAAGAAGAAGAAGAAGAAGAAAAAGAAGAAAAAGAAGAAAGAAGAAGAAAGACCTGCCATAGAGGTATGCTGGGGAGGGGAAATGGGAGGGAAATTGCAGATCTTGTGTTGGGAAATAAAAACTGGTGATGGAGCAATGTAAGACTGAATCCCAAATCATGAACAACTTTGTAATTGTGTATCATGATGAGTCAATAAAAATTTTTATTGATGTACTTCATACAGCATATGGAACATTGTCTAATTATGCAAATGGGAGGTATATGTATTTGGGCTATACATATGCAATATATACGTCAGTAAAGATGTCTAATGAGCTGTCCTGGCCTCACTCTTTTCAGATGAGTTTCTTGGAGGATGATGCATAGACTCCATCCTCCTCCTCCTCCTCCTCTTCCTCTTTCTCCATCTCCTTCTCCTCCTCCTTCTTCTTCTCTCCTCTCTTCCATTATGGTTTGCAATACAGGTACTGAAAGCCTATCATGTTTGTCCCTTTACCTACTTTCAGCTGCAGTTCTGGTTCAGAATAATTTCAAACTAACTTTGATATGGTGGTCACTTATTTTTCCTAGGGGTTCCCTAGCCACTACTACGTGTGGCAAGCTTCCAACAGTGGATTAATCCACCTGGCCCGTGTTTCCACTGCCCTTGGATATTAGTATCATACTATGTTTTATTATATCATATACTGGCAATTTTAACACAACCCCAGTCATGCCCAAATTCTCATACATACTCCTCCCCTTGTTCGTTTACTCCTTAAAATATTTTAACACCAAACATGGTCTCTAACTTTTCCTTGAAAACCATCATATCAGCATCTCCAGTGTGTGCTATCACTTTGATGAAGTTCTCTACTATTTTCTATTTTTTTTCTTTTTTTTTTTTTTCTCTAATATTTTCTATACTGCCACATCCTTGAATTCTTTCTCTGGCAAAACACTGAGGTATAACACAGTCCTGCCCCCTGTATCCCATTTCCTGGTTAAATCTCTTTGATTACTGTATTCTGGTCTCTAATTTATCATGAATTCATTCCTTAGGAAAGACCAAAAACCTGGTTCTTTGGATGAAAATCACATTCACATTTTTTCCTGGATCCAAAAGAGCTAAATCTTGTGCCAACTTAAATCCCACATTATGCCTGAAATCCAGGGAGACAGAGGTTAATTTCCAGACCAAGCTGACCAGGAAGGTGTGAGCATAGGTTTGGTTGCTGTGGGTCAGATAGGATAATTGCCTGCTCTGAGCAGAAAATCACTTGGTACCTCCTTTATTTTCCTTGACATTCAGGGGCTGAGAAGGTGTATGCCCCAAACCTCCATAATTTCTGTGGTCTCCCTGCATCTATTCTCCTAGTAACTAAAAATCGCATGGGCATAATTCAGATTTTTTTTGGTATTGTTCCTTCAATCCACTGGTTTTATCTTCCTGCCTCTCCAGATACTGATTTGTGAAACTCATGAGTCACAGTGATACTACCCTTGTGACCTTGTTGGTGAGTCACTCCTTTAAATCTTGAAATGTTCTAATCAGGTTTCGTGCCATTGGGGTTGTTGTGAGGAATAAGTGAATTATTTTCTGTAAAGGGCACAGTATATGTAGCTGATGTTTTAAAATGTTTAACCTTTAAGCAGCTCAATTATTCACCTTCTCCATAAAGCAGTGAGTCATTCACTTCCCTGTTACCAAAAGAGGCTTGCATTGCTCCAGCAATGAGAGAGCCCCACTTGTCTCACCCAAGTTACCTGGCTGCAGCTCCACCATTTTGCAGGTGGAAAACGAAGTCTTTTACATGAATGGTCTTGACTTTCAAAAAAATTTAGAAGTGCATTGAAATACTTTTAATTTTAGATTAGTTGATTTAGGTTCTGAAAGATGAAGAAACTTTAGATTTAATAGTTCTCTAGAAATGACCCTAAATGTCTCCTCTCTTGGTTCTCATCCTAATTTCCCTGGGTCACTTCAAATACAAAACCACTTTCTTTTTTTTTTTTTTTTTTTAAGTATTTTATTATACCACCGTGAGATATACAAATAAAAAGATATACAATTAAAAAGTTCATGTTTGGGTTTTGGTCATACAGTGTTTCAGCACCCGTCCCTCCACCAGTGCCCATCTCCCACCACCAACATCCCCGGTTCCCCCCCCTTCCCCAGCCCACCTCCATGGCAGGTTCTTTATTTCTTTCCCTTTCTCTCTCTTTCTCTTTTCCTTCCCTTCCAGACTATGGATTACAGAACATACATTAAAAGGTTGTCATGTGTATCCTTTTTGCCTCTATTTAATGCTCAGTTCTAGGTTGGCATTAGTACCCTCTACAATTATTAGCACACTGTTCCATTTTCTGTCTTATCTAACCTCTGACTCCCACACGTTTGTGATAATTTCCACCTTTGACAAGACCTCCTGATATACATTTCACTTGACCTTGGATATTGGTATCATAATATGTACATATATATTTATGCCATGCAAATAAATGCAGTCATTCTGTATCTGTCTCTCTCCTTCTGGCTAATTTCACTCAACATAATCTTCTCCATGTCCATCCATTTATAGGCAAATTTTATAACTTCATTTTTCCTAACAGCTGCATAGTATTCCATTGTGTAGATGTACCAAAGCTTCTTTATCCAGTCATCGATTTTCGGGCACTCTGGTTGCTTCCAGATTCTGGCTATTGTGAATAATGCTGCTATGAACATAAAAGTAGGGATGGTGTTTCCGCTGCGTATTTTTGGTTTCCCAGAGTAGATTCCCAGGAGTGGTATGGCTGGGTCAAATGGGAGTTCAATTTCTAGTCTTTGGAGGAAAGTCCATATTGTTTTCCAGAAAGGCTGTACCAGCCGGCATTCCCACCAACAATGGATGAGTGTCCCCTTTTCCCCACATCCACGCCAGCACTTGTTGTTCTTGCTCTTTTGAATATGTGCCAGTCTCTGTGGTGTAAAGTGGTATCTCATTGTTGTTTTGATTTGCATCTCTCTGATGATTAGTGATGATGAGCATTTTTTCATATGTTTTTTGGCCATTCGAATTTCTTCCCTTGCTGAAGTTTCTGTTCATTTCTTGTCCCCATTTTTTGATGGGGTTGTTTGTTTTCTTCTTGTAAAGTTCTACCAGTGCCTGATATATCCTGGATATTAACCCCTTATCAGATGGGTATTGGGTGAATATTCTTTCCCATTCTGTGGACTGCTTTTGTATCTTAGTCACTGTTTCTTTTGAGGTGCAGAAGCTTTTCAGTTTCATGTAGTCCCATATGTTTATCTTTTCTTCTAGTTGCTTTGTTAGTGATGTTTCACCTTTGAAGATGCCTTTAGCTTCAATGTCGTGGAGGGTTTTTCCTATATTTTCTTCAATGTACTTTATGGATTCAAGTCTGATATTGAGATCTTTAGTCCATTTTGATCTGATTTTTGTGCATGGTGTTAGACACAGGTCCAAATTCATTTTTTTACACGTTGCTGCCCAGTTTTCCCAACACCACTTGTTGAAGAGGCTTTCCTTACTCCATTTTAGACTCATTGCACCTTTATCAAAGATTAAATGATCATGTGTTTGAGGTTGGGTGTCAGGATACTCTATTTTATTCCATAGGTCCACAGGTCTGTTTTTATTCCAATACCATGCTGTTTTAATTACTACTGCCTTGTAGTACAGTTTGAAGTTGGGAAAGGTGATGCCTCCCATCTTCTTTTTCTCGAGGATTGCTTTAGCTATCCTTGGGGGTTTATTGTTCCATACAAATTTCAGGAGCGTTTGGTCAATTTCTTTGAAGAATGTCATCGGTATCCTTATAGGGACTGCATTGAATCTGTACAGAGCTCTAGGGAGTATTACCATTTTGACAATGTTGATTCTCCCCATCCATGAACAGGGAATGTGTTTCCATTTCCTTGTGTCCTCTTTTATCTCTTGGAGCAGTGTCTTGTAGTTTTCTTTGTACAGGTCCTTTACATACTTGGGTAAGTTGATTCCTAGGTATTTGATTTTCTGTGGCACAATTGTGAATGGAATTGTTTCCTTAATATCCCTTTCTTCTGTTTCGCTATTTGTATATAGGAAAGCCACTGACTTTTGGGTGTTGATTTTGTATCCTGCCACTCTACTATATGCGTCTATTGTTTCTAGGAGTTTTTTGGTAGAGAGTTTAGGGTTCTCTAGGTATAATATCATGTCATCTGCAAATAATGATAGCTTGACTTCTTCCTTGCCTATCTGGATGCCCTTGATGTCCTTTTTCTTCTCTGATTGCTATGGCAAGTACTTCCAGTACTATATTGAATAAAAGAGGTGAGAGGGGGCAACCTTGTCTTGTCCCTGATCTCAGGGGAAGGCTTTCAACTTTTCCCCATTTAGAATGATGCTTGCTGTGGGCTTTTGGTAGATGGCTGTAACTATCTTGAGGAAAGTCCCTTCAATTCCCATTTTCTGGAGCGTTTTAATCATGAACGGGTGCTGGATCTTGTCAAATGCTTTTTCTGCGTCTATTGAAAGGATCATATGGTTTTTATTTTTTCTTTTATTGATATGATGTATTATGTTGATTGACTTGCGAATGTTGAACCATCCTTGCATTCCCGGGATGAATCCAACTTGGTCATGATGTATAATCTTCTTGATGAGTCTTTGGATTCTGTTTGCTAGTATTTTGTTGAAGATCTTAGCATCCGTGTTCATCAGGGATATTGGTCTGTAGTTTTCTTTCTTTGTGTTGTCTCTCCCTGCTTTGGGTATCAGGGTGATATGTGCCTCGTAGAAGCTGTTTGGGAGTGTTTCTGTTTCTTCTATTTCCTGGAAGAGCTTGAAAAGGACTGGCAGTAGGTCCTCCTTAAAGGTTTGGTAGAGTTCACTACGGAATCCGTCTGGACCTGGGCTTTTGTGTTTGGGAAGTCTTTTAATTACTGTTTCTATTTCTTCAATGGTGATAGGCTTATTCAGGTATTGGAGGTCTTCTTGTTTCAGCCGTGGGAGGTTATAGGACTTCAGGAATTGATCCATTTCTTCTAGATTCTCATGTTTCACGGCATACAGGCTCTCAAAGTAATCTCTGATGATCTTTTGGATTTCTGTGGTTTCTGTTGTGATGTCACCCTTTTTATTTCTGATTCTGTTTATTTGGGTTCTCTCTTTCCCTGTCCTTACAAGTCTTGCCAATGGTTTGTCAATCTTGTTTATTTTTTCAAAAAACCAGCTCTTGGTTTCATTAATCTTTTGGATTGTTTTTTTGGTTTCCAACTCATTGATTTCCTCTCTAAGTTTTATTATTTCCTTTTTTTCTGCCTGGGTTGGGCTCCTTTTGTTGGTCTTTTTTCTAATGTCTTCAGCTGTGTAGTCAGGTTATTTATGTGGGCCCTTTCTTGTTTCCTGATGAATGCTTGCAGGGCTATAAACTTCCCTCTTAACACGGCTTTTGCCGTGTCCCACAAGTTCTTATAATTGGTATCTTCATTTTCATTTATTTCCAGAAATCTTTGGATTTCCTGTTTGATTTCTTCTATGACCCATTTCAAAACCACTTTCTACCTGAAAGTTTCCTCTATGTGGGCCTAGACAGCACAACATAGACAGTCTTTTAACAAACTACAATCCACCTTTAAAAAGCCTTTAAAAACAATACCAGTTCTTATTGATAATATGCTCAATACAAAATTAGAGATAATACTAATGTTTGCCCCTTCTCATAATTGTATTAAAATCATTTATAATATAATTTGTATTTTTATTAAACATTTTATTATACCACCGTGAGATATACAATTACAACGTTGTTCATGTTTAGAAGTTTCGGTCATATAGTGTTCCAGCACCCCGCCCTCCACCAGTGCCCATTTCCCACCACCAATGTCCCCAATTCCCTCCCCCTCCCATAGCCTGCCTAAATGGCAGGTTCTTTATCTCTTTTCTCTCTCCCTCTCTCTCTTTTCCTAGACCTTTGCATAATGTCGTGTTCTAAGAACCATATCGAAAAGCCAGCTTTGCTCATTCAAAGCTACTTGTCTTACTGGGAAAAGCCACTGACAACCACTCAAGTAGTCACCAAAATACCATGTACTTTGAATTAATGAAAGGGTTGAGTGCTCAGAGATGCTTGCTGGAGGCAACAGCTAGGAAACTTAAATTCATTATCCAGTAAAAATCTAGCCTGGCAAGCTACCTATGATGTATTTGATATGACAAAAACAGTAACAATAATGGACCTCATTCCCAATGAATGCAGACGTTACTGGCACCCGCTCAAGCTAACTGATGAACAACGGGAAGACAAGTGACATGTGACAATGTAGGAATTATGCTTATCTGCCCACTGTTCTTTAAAATATTGATTTCCATGTTGTCTGAATTTTAAATTGCATTCTTTTTAGTTTGGGCCACACCTGATAGTACTGGGAGCTACTCCAGGTTGGTGCTTCCGGCTGGGTAGTAGTGATACTGGGCCTGAAAGGGGGGAGTACTCTCCTAATTCCAGGGATCAACCCCTAGTCCTGCAGCCAAAATATGCTTCAGTCCCTGGGGATATTTATTTAGCCCATCTTGTCTGAATTTTTGTAAAAGTTATTCATAGGTACAATACAATACATACATGAAATAAATTATCTTTAAGCTTTAAGAGTGTCAAAATAATTTTTAAGTTCTATTAGCCCCAAGTTAAACTTAGGACCCAGAATCAGACTTCCTTTCTCTTAACTCATATTTAAAATCATGAGGCTCCCTGGATAAATTTTCTACTTCTATATATGCTTCTCCTATTTATTTAGCAGTGATCCTAATACCCTTCCAGAGACCACAGTGCATTTTTGAAAGAAATTGATTTTTATTTCAATTTCAAAAAAAGCCCCACACCCCTCTCATCTTGCTTAGATTGATACCCTCTGAAACTTGTGGTCCAGAATGCAGTTGGCATTGCTCGCTTGTTCTGGGACTGATCCTAGATTCATTCAGAAGGCCAACTGTACGATTAAACTGACTTTGCTGACCTGCACTATATTCTACCAGGAAGAAAGGATACAGACTATACGTGAAGTATAATTCACCAGTGATATATAAATGGTTTGTAGGCGCCCAAATGAAATCACTTGGAATTTTGCCAAACTCAAAAAGGGGGAAAAGCCATAACAATCTTCTTTTTCTGCAAAGAATAATTATGTGAAATGTTCCCAGTGGGGATGCCACCTTATTAAGTACCCAATTGTGATCCACGGCTGCCAGGGACTGACTAACAACATGATGAATGCTTTGTAGGGGATCTATAGGAAGGACAAGCAAAGTTAAAGGGGTAGGTTATTTGGAAACATAAATGCAGCTGAAGTTCAGGAGCTCCATATGAAAGCATGTCTTTAATGTAATTATTGGCCATTACCACACTTCCACAATGTCCAGGACTGGCCATCATTATCTCATTTCATTTCTTCTACATATTTAAGTCTAGGTCTCTTCTAAAGGACTATCTAGAATATATATATATATATATATATCCATAATACACAAATAAAATAATTTCAATATTATATAAAGAACAAAATTTCAATAACTATGAACATCTGTTAGAAGGCATGATATTTTTGGAAATTTAACTCATATCACCCCGTAAGACTAAGCTTGTATTCTAGTCACTACAAAGAGTTAAAATACAGATGCTGTGCCTAAAATGCATAATCCTTAAGGCCTTAGAGCATTAAGACATATCTGCTCCTTAGGGTCCATCTTTGTCCATAATCAATTTCTTCCCTTGGAGAACATTAATTGTCTCTAATGATAGCTTTCCATCAATACATCCTTGATCTTAAAAGGCCTGTACCGCTTTTTCCTTTATTCAATCAAATCATCTCTACAATTGCCCCCTTTAGTAAGATAATACCTTTTAAGCCTTGTATTTTAATATAAAAAATAAGAGGTAGCTGCAAATTCTAATGGAAGTGCTAACATTTGAGAACCAGGATGATGGCTTCCATTATCCTAAATAATGTTTGAAGATTATAGAAAGCGCTGTGTTTCAAAAAGGTGGAAACTAATCCACCACTTTTAAATTATTCCTTGTATAAAAATCTGTTCTGACATTAGAATTTTTTTGCCTCCATGAAGGCACTGTGTATTTAAATATTTGAATATGAAAGATGATTTTCAGCTATGAAAAAGGCAATAATTGCTATGTATAAGGACAAAATGGTGAATAATTTGAGGAATTGACAACTTTAGACACCAAAACCTTTTATTTTGTTATCCTCCTGATAAGTCATGCCCACACTCTTTACTCATAGCATCATAACCTTAGTCAGTAGTTACCAAGATTATGTAATGTGATGATAGCTCAAACAGCAACAAAAATTTCCATTTTTAATACCTCTAACAATGTCTTGCATCTGCTACAAACATACCTTCTTCAAACATGCTTTTCTAAAGGGGTGTACATTTATAGTGTGTGTTTATTTGCTTTTATTGTTTTTACTATTTGGCTGATTTGTTTCCATTCAAATAGAGGATTGCTCTTTATCTAGGTTACCCAGGACAAATCTGTATTTCTATCCATGGCCTAACAACAGCTTCACTGAGATTGCCCTAATATTCACAATAGGTAAGAAACCTTGAGGAGAGACATTGATAGGACAAAAGCTGTCCAGCCTACATTATTCTTTGTGTAATTTCTATATTCACTGTGAACATGGCAAAATGTCCATGCTGCATGTAAAGTATCATTCTTATCTTATGCAAGGTTAGGAAGCCCTTCTAAGCCAGAGTTCTGGCACACACGTGTGCTTTCTCTCTTATTCACACACACAAAAAAATCTGCCAGCATTCTAGAAATAGATGAAGAGACTCTGTGGAATGTAATTAACTGCAAAGCCCAGGTGATTAAAAAGGAAAATCACATACAATACAGAATAGAATTTACTCAGTTTTAAAAAAAAAAAACAAGGGAGGAGAGAGGAAAATTATTAATCTGGTCGGGTGATGTGTATAATTCTAGATGCTAACATTTAGATTATGAATTAAAATTGAAGTAATATTTTAGAATAATATTAATTATAAAAACACAAAAAAGAAATATGAGAAGTCTATCGGGGTGTGGAATGTGTATATGTAGGTAGATAATATCAGGCTAACAAATATCAAACCTAAAACAAAACACACACAAAAGTGAGACCAGTTAACAACCATGATAAGAGATGAAAATTGCCACTGAAGCAGATCAACTTTATTCAATGCCCTGATAAGCACCTATTTGCTCTTCCCCATTATGCTTTCTTAGTATTTATAAATTATCATTTAATTATGCTGGCAAGTGGTAATTGTCAAATAAAGCTCAGATAGGCATAAACCCTCAGGCTGCACATGACAGAAAAATATCTGTTAAAGCTGGGCTGATTCACACGCTTAGGAAATAATTTCCTTTCTTCTTTTCATCCTTGCCAACAAATGATATGAACTGGCACTTTGTGCTTTGTAGGCATTTTGGAAGCCTATGCAGATTATAGAAAAGAAAAATTAGTTGTTCCAATATCTACCATTTCTAAATTATTCTGCTGATTTAAGGCATCACATATAGAGAGAACAAAAGAGTGCAAAGATCAAGAAATTCAAACCATCCTCTACTTAGAGTTTATGCTCAGGGTCATTTTCAATTGAGGAAATCAAGATTTGGAGATCTATTTTACATATTGTATAATAGATTTTACATAAAGTAGGAATTGGAACATGACATTCATCCCATTAGGAGGAGTACAGAAATCTTTTTCCTTAAGTCTCTTATTACTTAGGTTTAATTAGTACCCATCCACTCCACCTCTTTTGTATTAGAATTCTCTCCCCTGCTAGTTCCAGCACTCTGGCAGTGGAGCATAAACACAAATAGAGGATTACAATGCTTACAGAAAGATAAGTTGAACACCAAGGGCAATTTAATTCACATCTAATATTTTGACAGAATGTAGTGGTTTGGTTATACATGTAGAACCGCTTGTAAATTATTTTTATTTGCAAGGTTGAGTGAGACGTCAGAGAAATA